>JAUNZO010000787.1:0-155871 GCA_031894775.1 Chloris gayana
ACTCAGGCCTAGTTGGGTGTGCATTACTGTATCTGGTTGTCTGTAACTACGACCTGCAGTATCAGTCGCTTCTTGGCTTCCAATTGAGTACTGAAAGGGACATCGCGTCTACAGGACATGTGCCGGTGGGCTTGAACTGCCCCAAAAGTAGAGGTGCAGTGACGAATAGCATATGCCAACGGTAAATGAAACGGTAGCTCAAGAAGCTGCCATTTTGATGTTGACAGGGAAACCGAGTCTCACGTGTCGTCCTCTTACGCTCAAATTGTGATAGCCATTAACCAACCGGCTTCTTCGCTGACATAACTCCGTTCAGGCTTCAGATCCCAGATCTGTGTACGTCCGTTTTCGAGGCAATCGAGGAGAGAAGTGGATGGCTCGGAATAGCCCACTGTTGGGGCATTAGCTTTAGCATCTTTGTGACCTGTTGAGCACTAAATTTTTTCTGAAATGATGTATTGATGTGGAAAACTCATCAAAACTTATCAACTTATATTTGGGAACTTTTTGACATGCCATTCAAAATGTGTTGACCGATTAATCGATTATGGTAACACAATTGACATCTAAAAATTTGCTAAAGTTCTATAAATAAAACTTACCATTTGTTGTGATAGTAAAAGTACAATATCATTGTGGAATCATTCATGCATGCATGAACTTTAGTAAGAAAAAATATATTTAAGCCCTCTTAAAATGTCATAACCAGTTAAGGGGTGCCAAAGTCAAAATACGCAAATAATTCGTACCAACTTTAAAGAAATCAATATTATTTTTTATCAGTAGCAGTAACCAGCTGAGTAGCTGACTGCTGACCCTCACACCAACAGGCCCCTCCACATTTCCTTATAGTTTTATGTGATCTTCCTACTTTTGCACGCAGGATGGTAACACAGGACCCTCATTGAAGTGTTCAATGTGCGTGGGAATTTGACATAAAAACTGTTTGAAGCAATATGAATACTTAGCAGCTTGCCGTCAAGTGGAGTACATGTTTATGATATCATCAAATATCTTGGCCGTTGACCGCCCCATCCATGAACCAAATCTGCACGGAGTATACACACAGTCAACCGCCACGATAACAACTTTGAGTGTTATCTTGTGTGCTTGGATACTGAATCGTACTCAATCAAGGGGGGACACCTTGATCTATGGAGATTCGTTGGATCATGGCTTCTTCCCTCTGAAGTCTCAATGTCATGATCTGAATATCTACCTGCCTCCCCATATTGGCCCACAATGATCCTCCCGCCAGGATGGATTCAATCAAACTCAGTGGACTGGCTGCTTTTTTGCTGAGGCACTTCAAATGTGTTTTATAAAGGTTCTTACCAGCACCAAGTAAACCATTGCTTCTGCATGGATGTAAATAGTTTAGTATACCCTAGTCCTTAGGTAACTAGCGAGTAGCGAAGAATGATACTTCACTGGTGATCTTGCCAAGGAACTAGCCAATAGTCAGCACCGAACAGAAAAATGTACATTGTTGGAAATTGACTGCGTACCAATTATTATTTCTTTAAAGTTTTGTGTACCAATTATTGGCAGATCTCTAGCATTGTTTTAGTTCCACATGGAACTTGAAGACATATTGAGCTTCAATGGAAAGAAACTTGAAAATAACTAACAGCTAGAGAAAAGACCACTAAAATCAGCAGGAACAAATTTGATTTAGGGTTTAGATTTTTTGGGTTGATACTGAAGGGTTGAGATTTGCATAATTCCAAACCTGATACAGCTGAACTACGCAATTTCGCCAAAATCCAATCCCTGTTGCAATTTCTTAGTTCTTATCAATGTAAATACCATTGGTTGGAAGAGTGTACGAGTTTCCACTACCTGGCTAGCCACCTAGGTGTCAAGTAACAATCATAGCAGTAGACTGTAACGGGCCAAGTTGCACCTGACTACTGCAGCTACTTGCATGAGTGCCAAGCACAAGCAGGATAATGGTTTAGACAAGAATAGAAGAATGCATAAAACTGTACTTGGCTCCACCACTTATGGAAACCCAGAAAGATTCTTTAGTAACTGAATTAAGAAGAACCTATGAACTTTTTTTACGACTGAAGTGACATCTCAGCACTAGACAGCAGCCCTACATGAAGAAGTGGCGGCGGCACTGCATTCCAGTGCTTTATTCTATGTTGCCAAAGAACTCTAAAGAACAGAATAAATAGAAACAATGGTAATCCAGTCGTTATCAACAGTATGAGAAAAGATTCTAACAGCAATTGAACTCAATAAATACTCTTTTCCTTAACAGAAAAAGAGGAAGCTAATTGAGGCTTACCTAAACAATTATTCAGGCTGAAAAGATGAACAGTGAGGATGCAGAAACTTCCACACATATATAAAATTTCATTTCTTTTACCTGATAGATAAGGAAAGAATCATTAAAATACGGGAGGATAAGAATATCAGCAAACAAGGTCTTAATGTTTTGCGAGAGATCAAATCAGGCACACAAAAATGAATGATAGTTTTGGCCAAGAAAAAAGGCATCATTCCAAAGTGTTATATTCTCTCTGCTTTTTTCCATTTATCTTCAGAAAGGCATGCTCATTAACCACTAACTAGCCACTGATTGTTTTCATCTAGATGCTTTCTATTTCAAAACAAGGAATATCAGTATGATTTCCAGTTATCAGATAATAATGTAAACTTCTGTTTCAGCTGCAAGCTCACTAGATTTTGCTTTCAAAAAAATTACAGCGATGACGATATGATGGCATGATTTAGTGCAAACACTGCAGAGTACAATGCAATACCAAACCAACTTGCATAAGGATGAGCAACAGTGCCCAATCAATATCAGTAGTCCAACAACATAATCTTGAACACATCAAAGAAAGGTCCTACAAATAGGTGGCCTAACAAAAGATCAAAAATAACTCTACAGAAGAACGAGACAGGAAAAAGGGGTTATCCCTAGTAGAACATGAAAGAAGATGCATGAAAGCTAAAGCATTTGCCTGTATAGAATCTTTCCATCTGGCGCACAGAAGAACCAAGACCCTTGGTTAGTTGTCTAGGCAAAAAAGGACAACCTTCTGTGACCTTTTCAGTTACATCCACAGCATACACAACTAAACATACACACATGGCTCACAATATCTCATGACTTGTACTCAATAGCAGGTCTGTGGCCACTATAAATAGAGGGCTGGTTCTCTACCAATGTCCAATAAGCAGCCAGTGGCACATCGTCTAGGTCTGTGGGCTATATGAGCATTATTTGAGCAAAATATAGATACTTATCCCTCCAACCATGTCTAGGTCTGTGGAGCCTCTTGTCGTTGGTCGGGTGATCGGAGAAGTTCTTGACCCCTTTCACCCATGTGTGAAGATGATAGTAACCTACAACTCAAACAAGCTAGTCTGCAATGGCCATGAGATCTACCCATCTGTAGTTCAATCTAAACCAAGAGTTGAGGTCCAAGGGGGTGACTTACGTTCTTTCTTCACATTGGTAGAGAGAAACTAACTCAACTTTTTGTTTTATACTTGGCTCATAGCTTGATATTTCATCTCTAAAGGCCATAATAAATTAATAATACTTCAAATTTCAGGTTATGATAGACCCTGATGTCCCAGGGCCGAGTGATCCATATCTAAGGGAGCACCTTCATTGGTAATCTAACATTTCATATCTAAAAATTGTATCGTTATTTCTAGTTGGTGACAAGACAATAGTTACTGGTTAACAAGTCAATAGTATATGACACCGAATACAACATCACAACATTTTACAGATATATAAAAGCAGTATTTTCTAAATACTTATCGCAACAATCTTGCTATAGCTAAATGTTACCTCCATTAACAGGATTGTGACTGATATTCCTGGGACAACAGATGCTTCCTTTGGTATGCTCTTTCTCCTGAAAATTAAGAGTATTTCAAGTTCCATTAGTTCTTTGAATGAATAAACATGCACCGTTCAAAATGCAGGACGAGAGATGATAAGCTACGAGAGCCCAAAGCCTCACATTGGTATTCACAGGTTCATTTTTGTGCTCTTTAAGCAGAAGCGCAGACAATCTGTGACTGTGCCATCCTTCAGGGATCATTTCAATACCCGCCAGTTTGCTCACGAAAATGACCTTGGCCTCCCTGTGGCTGCTGTATACTTCAATGCCCAAAGAGAGACTGCAGCCAGGAGGCGCTGAAAGTTCCAGACCATATTGTCCAAAGTTCTGATGAATAAATGCCTGCCAATCTTCTCAAGTCAGTTGTCCTTTGCTAGAGTGCATGGTCCTGCCACATAAATAAATCAGATGCATTTCGCAAACTGTATTAGTTAGATCGTTTTGTGAGCAGGATATTAAGGATCATGTATACGTCAAGGTTATGGTTCAAGATCATGTACAATTTATCAATCAATATCTTCAACCCTAACCATTAAGGGGAAAGAGCTGCATGATGTAAAAGCCAGAAAATATAAAATTAGGATGAGGTCTTATTCTAGGATGAAATATCAGGAATAACATACGACACGGTCGATAGAAGTGATGTGAACATTAAATATTCTAAGTAAGATGCAAACTGAATTATAATTAGGAATTACTCTATCCACACATACACACACAAGAAGTTGGTGCAGGTTTATCCTTCAGGTGATCAATATAAGTAAGAGTTGGCCATCACATCATGTTTCGTTTTAGACCTCAAAGTAATGATGTGCATCACCTTTCTTTTCTTTCAATCTATGGGTATACATGTGATATTAACTTTTATCATAGCACAGAGCTTGAAACAAACAAGGGGTAAAATGTAAACAAATCTAATGCAAGGAATATCTACATTTGAATTAAAGAAGAGTGTGTGAAACTATCGCGCCATGCCATGAACCAAAACATAATTAATTGCAAATTTTGCAAATGAGTCCGGTTGTGGTTTCAATAGCAGTAGTTTTGATCAGGATCTGAAAAGTTCATCATCAAGTTCCATTGACAACCACACACGAATTACCTCAGCATCGAATAGGCCACACCCTACAAGTTGGCTTCATTCCCCTATCAATTTCCTTTGCTGCTCTGAGTGCCCATACTGCTCAGCAGAGCAATTCCTTTCTAAATCAGACTAGATATCTATGTTTGCTCTTTCTGGCCTCCAGGTCAGTTTCAGGTGCCAGCTTTCATTCCTTCACAATTCCAAGTTAATAATCTATTTCGAATATGTCAGATTTTGATTCACAACGGCAACGGTGAAACATGAGCACCACGACACCTGCAGCGGCCCATATTTCCAGGAGATATTCGCAATCACTTCACCTTGAAAGAAAGAAAAAATCAGAGGTGGCTACGGGCATTTCACGAGATCTCAACGAATAGAACTAGCAATACATTTTCTGGAGTAAGAACAACTGAGACGGACAGCCAGCACTGCACATGCCAATAGACAGACAACTAGTGACAATCCAGGATCCTTCGCGCCGATGACACGCACAAGAGTGGAATCCCTAACGCCGAACCAGGCAACAAAACGGAGGATGCAACTCGGGCCGGAAATCAGAGAGCGGGAGAGAACTGAGCGAATAATCGATCCTTACCTGTCACCGCCGACCGCCGACCACATCTTTCAGGAAGCAACTGGCAGCGCCAGGGCACTACCCACAGAAACCGATTATATGCCCCGGGGGATACAGCTTGGCGGCAGGGTTTAGCCGGTCGAGGTCGCCGGCGTGGCTCCGCGAGACCGCGATGGCAATCCGCCGTCCTCCTGAGTTGAGCAGAAAGCCAGAAATGGAGTGACTTCCGCGTGCCGTATTCGAGTACAAGATCGTATTATTGTCCTTGTATTCTAGTTCTAGCATCTAGGTGTACACCAGCTCAAATTGGGCCTTGTGTTGATGGGCCTATTTTCAGATCGCAGCGGTAGCCGGGTCCAGTTATCTTCTTCAATGGGCCACGTATATATCCGGAAAAATTCCCTAGCAGCCACTGAAAAAGTTGTCTTTTCTTTCGTCATTCAAAAAGTTTAAATTTCTTAGTTGCCATCAATACAAATTTTATTCCACCTAGCCACTACTGTATTTTTCAGTTTATCTTATTTGGATGCTTCACATGAAAAACTACAGTAATTCAGCGGTTGAAACTTTTCAAATAAGAATAAATTAGGTGGAATACAATGTTTGCATAAAAATTTACCTATCCCTTGAAATTTTGCAATTCCTTTATTTACCATCAGATTGAAATTTGTATCCCTGATCTCTCACTCTAGTCACTTTGGCTGATAGAAAGTATTTCTCGTGTGGATACAATGTTCATGCTACAGTAGCAAAATAGTTGTGTTTTATTGTATAAGTACTTGTGCAAAAGAAAGTTTTAATATTTTCGGATCAAATTAGAGGTAAATTTTATTTTTTCTCAAAAATACCTATATTTTCATCTAAATATTATGAAACTTTTTATCACACGTTATCAAAATTTTGGTACTTTATGATGAACTACATCTACATTGTTCATCAAAATTACACAGCCACAGGAGCCAGGCCGAACGATTTCTTTACACCATCTCATTGCCACACAGTTTATCTTCTTCTTATCTTGATGAACCAACATGCACCCTGATCTCTGAAGACTCTTGTGGAGGCTCTTAACATATTCGGTCCGTACTTATTTCGTAACACTAAATCAGAAGAACACGAACGTTCACATTGATTCAGCGTTTGGTTCATCAGTATCTCTGGAAGTAGTTCCCCATGGTTTCAAAGCCTCTGCTCGAGAAGCAGAACCTCGCCGACCGTCCAAAGAGAAACCTCTTGCTGCCGCCGCCGCCCGTGAAGAGCCTCCTCGAGCTGTAGTAGCCGGCGTACGGGTAGAACGACGTCGAGACGATGCCGCCGCCCGCCGCCGTTACGGGTACCGCATTGCTCACCGAGCTCACCGGCAGCAGGCAGTTGGCCAGCAGCGCGTGTCCACGCCGTCGTCGTCGTCGTCGTCATCAGAGCAATGGCTGAGGCGGCGGCGGAGATGGTGACGACTGCCGTCGTCCACGTCGCGGCGGCCAAGGAGGAGGTCGATGTCGAGCTCGAACAGGTCGTCGTCGTCGGCGATCGTCGCCGCCGTCTTCTCCTCCTGGCCGTCGCCGCCGGTGCAGGTGCTTGCCGCCATCGATCTCGCAGTTCTTGCTGCTGATGTTCTAGCCGTGTTGCAGGGTATGTTTGTAATCTAGTATATATGATGCTTGGATTGGCTTTGCTTGCGGGTACGACGAAGATTTGAGATATCGTGTCAGGGTGGGTGAGTTTGTTCTACCGTCTTGGGTAAAGATGGTTGGGAACAAGTTTGTCCCCGGGGTTACGTACGTGCGGTGGTAGGTGAGACAACGGTGACATGGTAGAGTATTAGGCTGCCTACTTTCCTAGATGTTCTGTACTCGCCCTATGCTTTTTTAGGAACAAGTGTCGTGTCGTGTCGTGTGTGTTTCCATTCGGAAAGAACAAATCACAAACGAATTTAGTGTACAGTCACCTATTGATACTTTGTACATAAAAGTGCTGCCATTCATGGTCGAAAAAAAAGTGCTGCCAAGGCAAACGCAGAAGAGGAGACGGCAAACATTGTGTGGCATGCTTGCCTCACTTGTCCAACAAACTGAATCTTGTTTGTTGGATGGGGTAAAAATTTTACCAACTGTGATATAAAAAAATTGGCTCCTGTGATGCCCCCAGACCATGACAAAGAATTATCATGAACTGACCAGCCCGGCCAGTCTTGGGCTCTCTCATGTCTTGCCGTCTCGCGCACCGGCTGGATTCTTGATTGACATGTGACCATTTTTCAAGTGAAGAAAATATGGTGGAGTTTTATCCTCTGTTCTTCATGCTTGTTGTCTTTTGATTACGCAGCTGCGCATCGGGTTGCAAAATACAAGGGGATAAAAATTAAAAGGGTACAATATCCTCCTTTGCTCACGCTTGCTCTTGTAAGCGTGTGTTTGGATGGATGTGAATCAGGCGGGATGGGATGGGTTGGTCCCTCGTTTCACAGCGTTTGGTTCCGGATTCTTTATGAAACGGATCCATCCCCGAAGCGAATATTCGTCGAGATGCGGGACGCAGCGGTTCTCTCGAAAACGGCCGGACCAATCTGTTTCACAACCCATCAGAAAGGGCCATAAATGATTACCTGCTAAATAAGATCTTACTAAGCCCATACAACCACTAATAACATCCACGAAACCTCGGCACGGGGAGGGCGGGGGGTGGGGGGGCATGGCCCCTCCTCCCACTGGTTTGCCATGGCCGTCGTAGCTTCAACAATCGCAGCAAGGTCATGGAGCCCCAGGCATCACTGTCCTTAGCACGACGGTGATCGTCACGACCACAAAACATTAGCTTTAAGACACTTAGTGATGGGTTCTTCTACCATCTCGTTCTCACAAAGAATTGTTCACTAGTTCGAGAGAGAGAGAGAGGACGTCGGACAATTGACATGGTTTATATAGAAAAACTTGGGAGTAGTGATGGGTGGCACCAGATTGGAAGAGGGACCGGGTCCCGTTGATCTAGCAATCACGTAATCGCCAGCAGAGGATCGAGTGGTGGGGAGGGAGGATGTGTTGGTTGCATGCTCTTGAGACATAAAAATGGTGTGTCATGCAGCCCCATAATCTTTGTCGCCAGGAGACACACGAAACCTCCTTTGTTTACTCACGTCGAAGGCATTAAGTCATATTTGTCCTAAATTCATGGGGGCCATATAAACCTATTCCCATGAACACCTAGGGCCATAGAGGAAAGCACCCACAATTCATCTTAAAACCTATTGATAAGTTGTATCCTAAGAGTTGTTAGTTGTTTACTGCTACCCCTGCCTAGACCTCTCCTGCCAGGCGAATGTTCTTTTGGGTCGAAAATCATGCAACTAGTGTGGCTGCATATGTGGATGGGTGCACGCGACTCATTGGATGGTAGGATTGTATTTGTCTGCTCAAGATTTTAGGGAAGTGAGCACATGGATATAGAGTAGTATCTTCATATGCCTCTCGCCCCCACAAAAAAAATATTTTACGATGAATGTCACCTCACAAAACTTAATTACTTCCTGCGTCCCATTGAAACTTAAGTACCGACAATTTTGATCCAGGTTTTTTATTTATTTATTTGTGCACATAAATAATCAACCTTTTACTTAGTTAACCTATACAGAAATAAAGCTTGATGAACAGTACACCAAGAAGAGTACACAACATGTGAAAAGGAACACACATGCCCACGAGAGTATGTGTAGCTTTGAAGGATTGCTAGGTTTTCATCCTCATGCGCGACAACATCACGCATTGAGCTAGGAGAGGAGCTAAGGGCAACTGGAGTGAGCCCTCCTAAAATGGACCCCCTATTAGTAGTTTTTGGTACGACTCCTATATTTGAGGCAATTGCATTAGATGATCTATTTTGAAACTTAATGTGGAAATTGGACCTATTTTTACTAACTTTGCAAGAATGAACTTGTTTTTCTAAGTGAAGGAGCTGTCAACCCCTCTTTTTTTCGTCGTTTGAGCTTAATTCCTGAAATAAAAAAAGGAAAATAAAAATGGATGGACCATCATGCCGTCGACACATTTGCCTTCTTTGGATTGTGCCCTTGGCCAAGTTACCCGGCCGACGTAGCATTCCTAGACGCTCGAAGACTAGAATTGTTGTCTCGCCCGAGTAGCAACCAAACAAACCCCTTATCTCTTTGCGGCACCTAAGTCCTCACCCTCGGGACCATCTTGCCCTTCTCCATTCGAGGGTGGTTGGTCAACGAGCTATGTAGATTTGTCTCCTATCGTTGAGGTCCGGTGCCATTAAAGAAGCTTGAGTCGTCTTCCTTGTTATGCGAAGCTTCCAAGGATTCAGTTGTAATTTTCAGTATTGTGTGGGTTTTTCTGTAAAAGTGGTTGTTGGTATGTACTCCCTCCATACCTCAAATAGATGACGTTCTCGAGTCAGCTCAGCCTGTTTTATGAATAGATGTGGTACTACCCCGTGAGCCATGTTTTAGACAAAAATGCCGTGTTGTTGCTTCGTATCTCACACATGAGTAATCTCGCGCCGCGGTCGTGCTTTAGCGTGCCCCGAGGCAATTAAATGGGCGTGGCGCTCGCTCATTTAGTGGCACATCGGCATGAGCTCGCCTTCTACGCAAGCCATCGTCGTTTATTTGTTGCCTTCCACGATCACTCGTAAGCCATAAGGCCCTAATCGCGATCGCTAGAACCTAATTGATCGAGGCCGAGGGAGCCGCCCTCAATCACTCGCAAGCCACCGTCGATTGGTAGCTTCCTTGCCCCCTTGATTGCTCGCAAGGAAAAAAAACTCCCTCGATCCCATAGCGCCATGCAAAACCTCCACGCAAGGAAAAAAAAAGTTTGCAGCTATTGGGAATCGAACCTACATCATCGAGATGCATTGCAATTCGCCACTTAAGTGAAGGCAAACTTGTGAAGTGGATGGCTTGAAAAGGCCATTTATTAGGGGTAGACATGAAAACATACCTCCTCACATCTTGGTATTGTAAATCGTGTCCTTAACCTCATCTATTTGAGATATGGAGGGAGTACTCTTTTGAGAATTGTTGTGCTAACTTGAGCCTAGATTTTCATCTTGTTGCCAATGAATGTTGATCGAAATACACCATAACATAAGTCCAGATTTTTATTTGTTAGAATTCATTGAAATTATTCTGTGAAATAAATACATTCAAACAGCTCAATCCCCAATATTCATACGGCACATACTCAAAATAGGCCCGAATTTACAAACAAATGTAAAACAGGTCCATCAGGATATAAGCCTCTTTCTTTTCACATGTTGTAGAATTTAGTACCGTTAAGTGTTACAATGGAATAAGGTTTGTTGAGTACTTTGGATTCGAGAAAAACGGGTTCATTCTTGAAAAGTTGGCAGAAGGGGTTCTGATTTTAACATTGAGCTTCAAAATAGAACCAATTACCCCAAATTAAAAACGTACAGTACTGATTGATGCTGCCACACTTTAGGTTTAATGCACTGTTGAACAAACGTGATGATTGTAGGGGACAGAGGCGCTGCACGCCGCTGGTGATGGGATCCGGACTTGAGTCTGACGTGGCACCGATCAGCACGACGCCCGGTCAACCGCGGTTTCGCATCGAGTCATGTGTGGATGAAGTGGATGCTACAGTGGTACTGCGCAATGAATTTAGAAGGAACGAATGTCCACTGAGCAGATTGAAGAATATCATTAACAAAAAAAAAGGAAAGAAGCGCAGGAACAAAGTAGTAGAAACATCTCATGCATGTTAAGATCCTTGGACAATGCAGGAACAACGGCACACCGAGAGATAGATCATAAGCAAACCACAAAAAACACTGCCAAAATGGCCATCGGTTCCTGCTAATCAACACTGGGGGTACTGCTACTTACTAGGAGTACTAACTAACTATGCTCCTGACACAGACTACGGTGCATGGATGCTCCACTTAACCTATCTAGCAGCCACCCAACAACGACTAATTACAAAAGACAAGGTCGGCTTCCGAGCCGTCTTCCTTCGCGCATGCATGCAGGAGAGCAGCGATTGATTCCTGCGAGCATCTCCTCACTTGGGCTTCTTGCCGCGTCCGGCAGCCTTCTGGTCGGCGGCAGCAGCACCGCCGCAGCCCTGCGCCTGGGACGACGACGCGGCGGCGGCGGCGGCCTCCTCCTGCTGCTGCTTGCGCTGGAGCTGGGCGAGAAGCGCCTTGTTCTCCTTGTCCAGCTGCCGCGCCTGCCGCCGGAGCTCCTCGTTCTGCTGCATGATGCACAGGTTCTGCAGCAGCAGGTTCGAGTTCGCGCGCTCCATGGATCCCTGCAGCACGGTCATCACGCCATTCAGATAATCAGATCAGAACCAAGAGAAAAAGGCAGCACTGGACTGGATATAATAATGGTTCTCATCAAAGAATGAAAGTGGTAACAAAAATGAATCTAGCTGAAGGAACTGCAAGAACAAAGGAAAAAACAAACAAGGTGTTCAGATTCAGACAAGATGAACAAGGCTTGGAAGGGAACAAAGTAATCAGATCAGGAAAAGATATATTTGGTTCTCATCAAAGAATGAAAGTGGTAACAAAAATCGATCTAGCTGAAGGAAGGTGCAAGAACCAAAACAGAAACAAGCACAAGGTGTTCAGGTTCAGACAAGATGAAGAGAGCTTGAAAGGCAACAAAATAAGAAGAACACTAGCAATGCTCCACGGGTTCATCATCACCTCTCTCTGAAGCTGCTGGCCTTGGGAAGAAGAGGATGTTGTGGTGGCAAAGAGGAGGTCGATTTCTGCTGTACTACTTTGGTTTGACCTGGATCGGGGTCTATTTATAGGCAGCCCTCAAGCTCTCAAGGAGCGAAGAGGCCGGGCTGATGTGTTCGTGCAGGATATCCGTCCGAGTAGGAGCAGGCAAGGCAAGGTTGGCGTCATCATCTTCTGTAGCTGCTGCAGAAACGAGGTTCTGTGCGCCAAGAAAGTGTCATGATTGTGATGAATTGATGACGCACTTCAGGGAAGGTCCAAAGATACGCAATCATTCTTCCTCCTGCCCGGTCTCCGCCTTCTATGCCCTTCTTCTCTCGGGCCTCGAGCGCGCGCGTGTGTTTGGGAGGACCTATACATAATAGTACTTATAATGTTTTATACTGGTTATAGTGTTTATTATATCAAAACTGTTTACAGTGTCTATTTTATATAAACAGTCAATTTGTTTGACAAAACTGCTTATGTTTATACATTAAAACTATTTATTCATACACATAAGCACTATAAGCTACGTTTTGCTGCTTCACTCAAAGTACTTATGCTATTACAAAATGGAAACATGTTTATAGGTGCTTAAGCAGTTTGCTATTTTGTTGTTTGGCACGTCAAAGTGCTTATTGAGCATAAGCAGTTTCAATAAGCACTGCTACAAGCCGTGCTAAACACACCCTACATGAGAAAATGAACTAAGCACTACTGCCGCTAATACCGTAAAAGAGCTGTAAAATGGTCAATAAGCAATAAAAAATCACTAAAACATTATACAAATAGTATATAATCAGTTAATAGTAAAAGTTATCCACGTGTTTACATATTAGTTGTAGTGAGTCAAAAATATGTTATCACTTACACTCTTCTCTTACTCCGTTAACTGCTTTTGATTTGGATATTGTGAACCTACTATAGACTGTCTGTGCTCCAGAACCCATTTATATTGACTACTTTTGGCTCTAACCTTGTACTGTAGTTGAGAAGTAATGTGCACTTGATTACGCTAATGAACAATGTAGATTGAGCAAGGGACGATCCTTTGAATTGAACAGTGGTATGGTGGAGCCCGAGATTAGCATGAGGTTGAACACGGTATAATTGCTCCACCGTTTGGGGAGATCCTCCTACTGTAAGTGCCAAACAAGTATTTTTTTGAAAAATTAAGTGCCAAACAAGTCAATGGACATTTACCCTGAGTACTCGATTACGGCTACAGTGGACGCTGCAGGGTCTAGCGTAGGGGGTCTTGCATGCAGAGGCTTGCTGTCAACTCAAATGCTCTTGTTGGTCTTTGAACAGATTTCCCTTGCTGTCCCGAGGCGTAAACTAATGATGACCGTCATTCATGAGCATGGTTGCCTTCCGCGGTAGATTCCTGCCGTAAGATTTCGAAAATTTGACGAAAGTTGTGTTCCTCAAATTTTCGTGAGAAGAGTATTTTTCGTAACTGAACCAAATCCATTTTCGCAACCAAATATTGGCTCCACACCATTGGAAAAGGGAGAGCAGAAACCGAGCCACTCCCATGGCCTGGCTGCAGCGATTACAACCGGGGCTAGCTCCGCCTGCAGTTTCTTCGAAGCAGCTGATCCGTTCCCTCAGAAGGAAGACGCATTTTTGTTGGCAAAATGAACACGAACATGCCTCACACAAGGATGGCAATGTCTTGGAACTTGTTTGCGCTTAGCTCTGGAAGTAGGACACGCAGTTTTTCATTTTTTAAAAAAATAGGCCGACGCCAGAAGGGGAATGGCAGTTCGAAGGGACCCTGCAGCCGGGGAATGTGAGCTCAGAAGCTCTCGTTCTCTCACACCCTGCAACCAAGTCAAGGCGCAGTCAAAGAGAAGCACTGATACGTTCCGTTCCGTGCGCACGTCGCGAGATTTGCACGAAGAAATCGGTGGTCGAAGCGCAGTAAAAGCCTTGAGATATGCGTGCAACAGTGAACAGCTTACGGTCCCAATGCAAGAACTCATGATGATCTGCATTCAACAGCCCGTTCTCCACCACAGCGTTCAACTGCCTAGTGGAGTATCGCGACCTCCATCATCATGGCACGTCACTTCTTCCAGTGTTGGTTTGACCGTTTTGAACCATGATTCCGAGTTACCACGAATTTGGAGTTTTAAAGTCGACTGCTTGTTGCAAGATTTGTGATGAGAGAGAAACTGGGTAAATCTTGGTTCCAAGATTTGGATGCCTGGGCTGATCGGACATGTTGACTTGAGCAGCTGCAAGTAAACACTGGATGGGTGACAGTGCAGAGGATGCAATCTGGGGAAAGGAACATGATCAGGGCCTATTTCTGTGATGGAGCGGCCACCGGATACCGGGTATCATGACTCTGACATGGAGCGAGTGAGACATGGGGCAGTTTAGATGTCAATTTTGGCCATAAAATTGCAGGTGTGCAGCGTACGGTGATGTACATTGGAACCAGGGAATGTGAGCTCAGCCATGCCTCACAGCCTGTCAATCCTCCAGCACTGGGACTGGGAGTGCAGGTGCCTGGATCAGGATTGCCATGCCCTCTCTTCTCGTGTGTTCGTACTGTATTATCTGATGGATAATTCAGAAGCAAATTGTGTTCATAATTCTCTAGTGGATAATTCGAAAGCAAGATCAGAAACATCAGTTGATTTGGCCTACTCGGACAAATAACGCCATGCTGGGCGTACTAGTGGCATGTTATCCGGTCTTTGCAAACAGATGAGCGATGCAAATAAATGGAGCAGTGAGTGTTCAACTCACTCATGTGCTTGCCGTGTTCTTCGTTTGCCATAGATAGGGAACAGAGGACTGTTGGGTTGAAGATTTGGATTCTTTGCTCGACTTGACGTGTTGACCCCTGCAGCTGTAGCAAAGGACGCAAACAGTACTGATGATGACAGTCAGAGGCAAGTGAAGTGCCTTTCTTCCTCTCGAGTGACGCATCTGCCGGAAAGAACATGATCACGGCTAGTCCTAGGTACGAACGGCCCATTTTTGTCATCGAGAGGACGGAAGCGGCAGATGAGGTGGAGAAACTCCAGAATTCTCGTGCATTGCCCTAACAGGGAGTCAGCCTCACACAACGTATTCATTCTGCTAGATTTGCACAAAATTGGTTGGATTTCGTTTTAACACTAGTATAACACTGAGCGCTTACGCGCGCCGCTCGTTTAATTAGGTAAGATGCGCGTCGCTTGTTAAATTAGGTAAGATAAAGAGACTGAAAAGACGACTATAGCCCTTTCTGAAAATAAGCTGTTATATTTCCAAAAAATGGTCTTCACTTATAGTATCTCCAGACTTTTCATAACATAGTAAATACAAAAATGTCCTCACCAAAGAGATGATCTAAATCATTAATTGAACTGTACATAGCTCTCTATCCCTAGTTTATTTCCAGACCACCTGTATAGAATCTGATGATACCAGACAATTATAACCCAACTTTTCATCTAAACTATTGATTGTGCTGCATATCAAATATTTGTATCAGTTCTGCTTCATCAAAAAGGGGAAGGGGGTTGAAAATGTGAAAAATGCAATATGAAAGCAGTTAGCAAGTTCACTGCAGACCTAGAAAAAATAAAGGAAAGCCATGAATAACTCAATCCAGCAGCACATATCAAGTGATATGGTGTATAATTCTTTTATGTTTAATATTATGTTAGCAAAAGGGCACAAAAGCAGCTCTTTTATTTTAAAAAATATATATTGTACTTGCTGAAAGTAAATTTTACAGACCCCAACCGAATAAAAATAGCATGAGGAAAGACCCGAGAAAAGAAGAATGCACATATGCTCTTCAATTGCTAGCCAATCAGTTTCAAACAGAGACGGAACAGACTAAGCTATACATAACAAAATGGATAGTACAAACTTGTCACTTGTGGATATATAGTTAATGCAATACAGAAAGTAAAATACAGGAATATCTATTTGTTTTGTACTCTTGGATGCAGAGCTGAGAAAAGAAGAATGTACTACTCAATCTCATGGTTAGTAAAATATTAAATTTATTATCAGAAGTCAGAAGATCTAAACTGAGGGAGTAAACACTAATGTAGTTTCTAAAGAGTATCATTCCCAATTAGGCAATGTTAGGAAAAAATAACAAAATAAAAAATTGAAAGCAACAGCCAAAACACCCACCCGTCCAAAATTTGTAGGTTGACATGGAGCTAGCTAACATTTTAATTTCTTATATTTTGCACCGAACCAACATTACAAATTTGGAAGAACTAAAATACTTGAAAAAACATATCATGATTCAATGATAACCTCCGTTTGGTATGAACAGATATTTCAGTGCACAAGGTCACCTTAGATTGCTAATAGCTTCGGTCTGCTAATGCAATCATTTCTATCCTGCCGTTTAAGATGTTGGATACCGATTGAGCTAATTTTTTCAAACAAAGAATGGGTTTCTTCTTAGGAGTCAGTTTTGCTGCCAAATGAACTATCCAGCAGCATTGATATGACTGAAGTTAAGTGCAACACGTAATGCTTGAGTTGCAGAAATGAAAATCGGTTTTCAGCATTTATTCTTTCACAAGTATAGAAAATGTAGGTCTGGAAAAAATGTCAGGAAATAAAAAAATATACGCAGAGACAAAAAACATGGAATGACATTATTAACATGGTAAATTAACAACCTAAGAACGTCCCGCGACACATATAAAATCAGAAAGAACAAATTACCCTGATTTAATGGAAACTGAAGTCATCCAACCTTATCAGCAGGTGCAAGTATGATCACAGGTTGTTACAAAATGAAACAAAACACAGTCAGCTGTAACCAAGACACTGTTTTTCCACGCCAAACGATGCGGCAAATAAATAAACAAAATATGTGATTATCCCAACCAGTTGCACAATGATCTCAAGAAGTAAATAAAAGAACAATACCATACAAAATAGTGAAAGGGACTGGCACATGTCTGGATAAAAAACAGTGAAATGGACCGGCACCAGCTAGTAAGTTCAAGTCAATTCCATTGTATTTTTAGTAAAGAAAATATGGCATGTCAAAGAAAAACGGCAAAATCTTCTTTCTAATATCTTCTGTGAGTAGTGATAGTCCTTTGTTCAGTAAATACACCAATTGAAGAAGAGCTTACACTTGCAAATATATAAAAGAAAGGGAGATCTGTGGAGTAGGTCATAAAGATTGAAGTATCAATTTTATATTTCTAAAATATCTACAACATACTACTCATATATAAACACTTTTATATATCTGTGGAGATATAAACACTTCCCAGGAACGCAGTTGTCACTTGTGGATATATAGTTAATGCAATACAGAAAGTAAAATACAGGAATATCTATTTGTTTTGTACTCTTGGATGCAGAGCTGAGAAAAGAAGAATGTACTACTCAATCTCATGGTTAGTAAAATATTAAATTTATTATCAGAAGTCAGAAGATCTAAACTGAGGGAGTAAACACTAATGTAGTTTCTAAAGAGTATCATTCCCAATTAGGCAATGTTAGGAAAAAATAACAAAATAAAAAATTGAAAGCAACAGCCAAAACACCCACCCGTCCAAAATTTGTAGGTTGACATGGAGCTAGCTAACATTTTAATTTCTTATATTTTACACCGAACCAACATTACAAATTTGGAAGAACTAAAATACTTGAAAAAACATATCATTGCACCGAACCAACATTACAAATTTGGAAGAACTAAAATACTTGAAAAAACATATCATGATTCAATGATAACCTCCGTTTGGTATGAACAGATATTTCAGTGCACAAGGTCACCTTAGATTGCTAATAGCTTCGGGTCTGCTAATGCAATCATTTCTATCCTGCCGTTTAAGATGTTGGATACCGATTGAGCTAATTTTTTCAAACAAAGAATGGGTTTCTTCTTAGGAGTCAGTTTTGCTGCCAAATGAACTATCCAGCTGCATTGATATGACTGAAGTTAAGTGCAACACGTAATGCTTGAGTTGCAGAAATGAAAATCGGTTTTCAGCATTTATTCTTTCACAAGTATAGAAAATGTAGGTATGGAAAAAATGTCAGGAAATAAAAAAATATATGCAGAGACAAAAAACATGGAATGACATTATTAACATGGTAAATTAACAACCTAAGAACGTCTCGCGACACAAATAAAATCAGGAAGAACAAATTACCCTGATTTAATGGAAACTGAAGTCATCCAACCTTATCAGCAGGTGCAAGTATGATCACGAGGTTGTTACAAAATGAAACAAAACACAGTCAGCTGTAACCAAGACACTGTTTTTCCACGCCAAACGATGCGGCAAATAAATAAACAAAATATGTGATTATCCCAACCAGTTGCACAATGATCTCAAGAAGTAAATAAAAGAACAATACCATACAAAATAGTGAAAGGGACTGGCACATGTCCGGATAAAAAACAGTGAAATGGACCAGCACCAGCTAGTAAGTTCAAGTCAATTCCATTGTATTTTTAGTAAAGAAAATATGGCATGTCAAAGAAAAACGGCAAAATCTTCTTTCTAATATCTTCTGTGAGTAGTGATAGTCCTTTGTTCAGTAAATACACCAATTGAAGAAGAGCTTACACTTGCAAATATATAAAAGAAAGGGAGATCTGTGGAGTAGGTCATAAAGATTGAAGTAGCAATTTTATATTTCTAAAATATCTGCAACATACTACTCATATATAAACACTTTTATATATCTGTGGAGATATAAACACTTCCCAGGAACGCATACATGAAACATTTCTTTAAGGAACAGATAATTACCATGTAATAATCAAATGGACAAACAGGAATACTCATTAAAGGTAGAAAGAACAGAAAAGAATGTTTCCAAGAAATTAGCATGCCATAATAAGATTTGGTTGAAAAAATCAAACAAGGTACATGCATCTTTAGGTTGATACTGATCTCCGTTTTTGCTAGTTATTGTTTCTTGTTCTGCAACTAAGCTTACATTGTGGCCTCCTCGAATGTCGACAAGACAGAGGAGTGGAAGGCTTTGTGGGGATGGCATCCCAATCGGAAGCAAGATGGGAACTGATGCATCCTTCTTCCCACAATTCCCATCTTCTCTTGCTTCCGCTTGGTAAATATTACCCTAATACCTGGCCAATCAGAAGGAAAGGAATTAGTTACATTGGCTCCAAAATTCTCAGTCTACGCTCACATCTAGACTGGTGACACCTGCTCGATGACTTGATAAGTCGGTTGCAGCCAGCTCACAAGCGGAAAAAAGAGGAACCATAGAAAATACCTTCAAATGATGTATGTATCAATATCGTCCAGATATAACCAAGACAAAGCAGCTTCACAAGCATTCTTCGCCTGAAAAATAAAACATTGGGAAAAAATCAGAACCGAGAATGAAAGGTAGTATCTGTAACTAAGAATATTTTGGGTGGCAAACAAAGATCTAATGTTCCAGGGCATCCATGATTTATACAATTTACTTTTGAAGGCATTTGTAATTTATACAACGCATTTTAGGAGTCATTCTGTAGGAACACACAACAAAAAATTGGTTTTTAAATTTCAATTTGGACTGAACAAAGCCTGTAGTTTTTCGCAAGACAATCTCTGGTAGACTAATCTTAGGAAACACTACACCCTATCTAATCAGGTTTTTCAATGTCATATAAAGAAAACTACATGTATAATAGAAGAAGTACAGAAAAAGTTTCAATAAATACATGTCCATATATGCATATGGTCACAATAGATGCACATAACCATTGACCCAATCAGAAAATTGTACCCAAAAAAATATGCAGAGCATTAATTAGAAGATTCAAGAAAGCATCAATTCCTAGTTATACCATCAGAGCTTGACAGTAAACACAAATGACAAATAAAGCTCAATTGAAACTATCCTAGGCTCCAAGAAATATTGCAGGCAACAGATAAGTAGTAGTCATCGAAGGAACAGAACTGAAACTGTCATGGTGACAGTAATTTCGGGTTTTCTTCTCACCTCTAATGATTTCATAATATAGTTGACTTAAATATAACCACCTGTAATAAACGACCATTGTTCTAGTTGCAATATCATTTTGGCTGGTACATATTAACATATCGGAGATAAAAATTCTTGTTGTTGGCAAACAAATGTAGGGATATACGTTATCAACAACTCAGGTTTACAGTCCAATATATGTAGCTAGCAAAATTTAAAAGCATATGACAAGGAAAGTGAGGTACCTTGTTTGAGCGCTGAAAGTATCCCATCCAAATCTATACCTGCAATGCCACCTCCAGTTTAAATCTCCAAATGAAAAGGAAGCTCGTACATCTCATTCTCACCCAGCGGCTAAAACTGAAACCCGAATAAAAAATCACCAAACTGTATAAGTGCTGGTAGCTGGAGGTGGCCGCTGACCTGCTGGGCAGAGAAGACCAACCGTTGTCCGAGTGCTGTAACGCTGCGCCATTCCCCGATTCCTAAAAGGGGCCTCCGCACATCCACATCACCACATGCCATCGCATCTCCCGGTGGTTGGCATCACAAAAAGGGGATTCCACCGTGCCTGCTCACCGGAGGACGGCCATCGCCGGTAGGTCTGCGTGGCTGATGGGAGATGGAGAGGAGGCAACCACGGTGGAGAGGGTTGCGCTGCCATCACCGAAGGCTGCCGGTACAGGAGCTCGATTTCGTCCCCTATCTTCCTCTCCATCCTCCGCGCCGCCGCGTCCACGGCAGCTCCCTGCCGCCGCGCCACGACGCCCCACCGCCTCCGTGTCGCCGCTGCCTCCGCGCCGCCACGGCTCGGCCCACCGGTGTGTCCGCGCCCCGGCTACGGCGCCCCTCCGCGCGATGGCGCCCCGGGCCGCCCTCGTCCTGCCTGCTTGGGGAGAGAGAATCTGTTTTTACCCACGGGAGAGAGAAGTTAAGAGGATAAGAAAATGAGAGAAAGATGATCAACGCTGGCGGACACGTGGGGAGCGAAAGGGAAGAGGCGCCGCTCACCCAGATACTGTAAAAAACGGGAACTGTACTCGCCTCTGATCCGAATCGAACGACGGTGAAAAAACGAGACGACGTAGCGGCATGGGTCACGCGAGTACTCGCACAGGGGTGGTGGGTCTAATGGGTTTGACTGTTGCACATGCAGAAACATAGGTCAGTGCTATAAAAGCCTCCTCTTTATTTTTTCAATAAAAATAGCATATTGGTGTACTTATTTCCCTGGATAAACAAAAGAGAGTTTGCAAGAGATGTACACTTGTACAGTACGATGCAAAAGCCGTGATATCAAATTAGATGCTGCAATGAAATTAGATGCAGGTTGAAAGAGGAAACAGTCCGGCAAAGTATTGGTACCAGTCCCAAAATATTGTGTCGATTGAAACGCATTCAACAGTTCTGTTTCAACACCATTACACTTCAGACAAATCAACTTGCGACAGCATCTCACACAGCATTGTCCTTCATTGGCGCATTATTTTTTCATAGAGATGTTACTTTGTTTAACTAGTTGCTCATCAGCTGAATCTGATAAGAGATTGCCTACCAACCTGAATAGTTTACTTCTTTCTTAAGGAAGGATGAATGTCAGCTGGTGACATTCTCACCAGACGCTGCCGCAATGATAAGTTACAATTGCTAACAACCTTAAGTTGGTCACTGACTGCATCTTAGAAAAATGCAGCCAGCCACTTATCAACCATTGAAGAGTTGTTCCTGAAGCAGAACTTTGTCCTTCCAATGGTGGCACGTGATTTACATCTCTATGAATCTGAAGTCTGTACACAACCTGAATAATATGAATCTGAAGACTGCACATAAACTAATTCACACTTCTCTTGGAATCTAGTACTAGTAATCCATACACATGTACCAACAAACATAACAACTGTACTACAACCTACATCAAGTACAATGGAATTTAACCGTGTGATCAACTCAGAATTGACCTGCATTTCTCCTAATTACAAATTTCCCTATCAAAAGGATCCAACGAGTATCTGAATCAGTCATATACGCCTTAAATTGCTGATCATTTACACTTCACTCTCTCTACCTGAACATCCCTATCAGTCAAGCAAGTCTAAGAATTTCACAACAAAAAGGTACAAAAACAATCACCAGTACAGCTTCACCGGCGGCACTTTGAACCCCGGCTCTTCGTCCAGGAACGGCACCACCGCCGGCCGTGTCTGAAGATCACGGTAGAACTGGTACTCGGCCTCGTAGTCGTGCAAGTCCAGTTCCTTCTTCTGGTTGGTGTGGTAATGGTGCTTCGCCCCCGCTGCCTTCCCGAACCCGAACAAGCTCACCTCGTCGCACACCCCCAGCGCCATCACCACTGCCTGCAACCCGGACGAGTAATGGAAGTACCGCTCGTCGTGCTTCCGGGTCCAGTTGCTCGCCGGCTGCCCCGTGGTCACCATGAACCGCCGCATAGAGTAATACTTGGCGATGCGCGCGCAGAGCGCGTCGTGGCGGGCGTCGGTGATGATGAGCGGGAACGGGGACTCCGGCGTGGCGGTGGCGTTGCAGATGAGCGCGTCGAGGAGGTGCACGGGCTGGCAGACGTACATGGCCATGGGCACCGCGCGGCCGTACGGGTGGCAGCCGCATCCGGCGACGGAGACGGCGGAGCGGGTGGCGCACTGGTGGAGGATGTTGGAGTTGACGAAGGAGAGCGAGGTCTTGGCGCCGACGTCGCGGGCGAAGCCCGCGATGCGGGCGTTGTTGAGGCGGATGACGAGGTCGTGCGCGTCGATCTGCGCGCCCCGGCCGGAATCGAGGAGGATGCCGCTGTTGCCGACGACGGCGCAGGTGGGGAATCGCCGGCGCTGGCCGAGGAGGCCAGGGAGCTCGGTCATGACGCCGGCGGGGAAGGTGTCCCGGCGGCGGTTGCGGCGGCGCGCGAGGAGGAAGGAGCGGAGGGAGGCGCGGAATGCGGCGAGGAGGGAGTCGGAGGAGGGGATCCCGTCGAAGGGGACGCGGAGGCGGGCGACGGCTCTGGGTTTGGGTGGGCCCGGAGTGGCGGGGTTGCGGAACGGGAGGCGGAGGTAGAGGAGGCGGTGGTGGTTGCCGAGGCTGGGGAAGGTGGAGATCGAGGCATTTGCCAAGAGCGCGGCGGCGTCGGAGAGTATCTGGTCCCCGCCTACGTCTACGGTGGCGCTCCGGCGGAGGAGCTGGTCACCGGCGTCGGATTGGGATGGGTTCTGATACAGGAGCAGGCAGCGGCGGAAGGAGAGGGAGAGGAAGAATAGAAAGACAAGGAGAACGGGCGGGAGGTGGCGGCGCTTCATCTCCGGCGGATTGGTCGCCGGGGACGGCGAGATCCGGCGACCATTTGTATGCGAGGTGTGTGGGAGGAGGACTGCTGGAACCGCCGACGCGGTGAGTGTGGTGGGGAGAAAGCCGGCAATGATGTGGGCCCGGGACAGGGAAGAAGAGATACGGCTAATGTTTTGTGTGAGCTTGTCTCTGACATGTGGGTCCCACTAAATTTCGGACCGACGTGTCAGTTGGTGGCTGGCTGGCTCGTTAGTTAGTTAGGTTAACCGTTTCTGTAGCAAGCAGCCGGAATGGTTAGTTTGATTTGATGTACTAGTATTACTTTTTTGACGGCTCAAAAGCAGAAGAGGCGTGAGAATGGCGATTAGCACTAAAACACGCACTTGGAACACGCCAATCGAGACAGTTTATTTTGGATACTTCGTTGGAGTGACAGATAAGTTTGGTCAATCCACTAGTACCTTTTTATCTGTATCTGTGCGTGCATTTCTGATAGGATTATTTGCTTTATTGTTCAAAGAAGAACGAGCTTTACATGTTTTCAGGTACATATATTTGACTCCTCTGATTGTATCACGCATAAAAAGTCTAAGCAAACATGCCTTATTTAACCTTTTATTTGAATGGAAAATGCTCTTTTTAACATTGATATTGCCCAAAAATGTTTACAATTACCTATCACTCGTTGATTTATGTTTTCTCTCATTCTTTTATTACATTTCCCTTTTAACTCATTACCATGTTGATAAAATTTTCGAGCCTCCGAGTTGACGGCCACCACCCGCCGACCCCTCCTCCACGGCCCAACGAGAGGCCCAAGAAGAGGAGGCCACCGTATCTTCCACGTCGTGACTCCCCGTCGCCTCTCGCCTCTCACCCAGCTCCGGCGGCGTCCTCGCCGCCACTAAACACTGCAATTGTGACACCCCTGCCTCCACCATCGCCCCCGCCTCTAGCGGCGCCTCGTCGCCTCCGCCCTCCACAGCGGACGCCACTAGCCACTCCGGCGAGCTCATCCGTTCGCCACCGCCGCCGTCCTTCACCATCGACGCACTAACCACTCCGGTGAGCTCCTCCGTTTGCTGCCTCCGCCATTTTCCATATCCGTCGGGAGAAGGAGGTTGACCTTACAAAACACAAACCCAAACCCTAACTCGACCCTACAAAATGCTTGTTGGCGGCAGCGGTGTTTGTGCGCCGAAGAAGGTGAAGGGAGGGGGAGTCGACGCGAGGTTTGATGTCGACCTAGTCGATATAAAAGATTTCCCTAAAATTCCCGAAGAAGAAGGACATGCCATTTGGCTCAAAGGTGCACATGAAACTAATCTCTCCACCATTTAGTGTTTTGAAGAAAATTAATCCGTCGATCAAGATATACTGTTTTCTTTATAAAAGAAAATAAGAACGACATGCTACACAATTCATATCAGCGGGCAACATTGCCTGACCAATTTCAGTTCCTTGCTTCAGAAATTTGGTATTCACAGAGGCCTTTCGACCAAGTTGGGCTGTAGGCTTGTAGTCCAGTTGAACAACTGAAGCCCAGCTGGGCCATTTTCCAAGCAGAACGTGAAAATGCACAAAGTTTTCTAAACCTGGCCCCATATCCAGTTAAACAAAAATTTGAACATTTAAAGGTATGCGAACAATCCAATCATGCAGATATCAATGCCTCTCTAAGTCTAGTAAAACATTGCTCTGCGAACTACTAGCTTGCAACGCGATGGCTGAGACGTCTAGGTGAACCGTGACGCTGGCCACCTGGGTTCAAAAACTGTGGCATGCATGGCAGAGATAGAAATATGTACCCACTTCCCAGCTTTGGCGCGCGCGGCCATCTCCGTGTTGCATGTATGTGTGTGCGCCAAGTGGACCTAGCTACCCCATGCCATGTAGTATATGTGTCAGTGACGTGGGTTCCTTCTTAATAAAATTCTACGGGGACGTCCGACCCCTAATCGAACTTTTTATGTTATCATGTTCTCAGTGGCACAATTATTCACTTCTTCATAGAAAAACATGTACTCCTTCCGTTCTCAATGTATGAATATTGTTAATTTTTTCGTTACATTTGACCATTCATCTTATTTAAATTAAAATTTATTATAATTTTTTATCACCAAAATAGGTTGTAACATAATTTATAATTTTACATATTTAAAAAATATTTTGAATAAAATAAATGGTCAAACGTGATGTTAACAATTTAAAAATAGAGGGAGTATCTATTTAATATATTTGACTTGAATATTGAAGTTCTCAAACAAAAACTAAATAAACTACTACTCCCTCCGTCCCAACGAAACTGTCGTTTTAGGAAAAAGCTCAGAACCCAAAGCATTTGATCTTTTACCTTGCTGCCCCTATTCATTACCGTGTCCTCCGTTCGCTTCTCTTCCCGGCTTCCACCCACTCGTCACTGTAGCCCTTGTCTCTAGTGCGTAGATTCTGCTAGCTATCCACCACGGAGATTGGGAAAGGAAGCTCGGTGAAGTAGCACTTCACAGCCACGCAAGAAGCAAGCGAGCGGCCGCAGTTCTTGCTGTCTCCGCTTGACGCGAGACATCGCGGTCCGCATCTCCACCTCCGCCTCCGCCCGCACCTCGTCAGGCCGCGCGCCGCCGCCATTCTGCCTCCGCGCCTCATCTCCCCCTCCGCCTCCAGCCGCATCTCCTCGCCAGCCATCCGCCCGCACCGCGCAGCGCCCACCACCCACTAGGTTGTGGGACCTTGCGCTGCGCCGGACAGTTTGCACCGGAGCTGCGGACCACGGCGCTCGTCGTTGCTACTGCCTCCGATGGCGTCGAGGCCTTGGCCACCTCGTGCACAGATCCGGCCGCTCCCGCACGATTGGATTCCGCCGTCGTCGTAGATCGACCCCGCCACGCTGTCGCCGGTCAGCCCGCAGCGGTGGGGAATGGTGGAGCTTGCCAATGGAGACACCGGAGAGAGGAGATGCTGAGTTTTTTTCTCCTTCCCAGTACAGAGACCATGTGCGAGTACCAGTGGACACGACTGTACTGCTGCTAGTCTGTACCCTAAGCGAGCCTAAAACGACACAATTAATGTGACTTTTTAGCCAACCCAAAACGACACTATTTCTAGGACAGAGGGAGTAGGTCTTGGCCAAGCATATTAAATGTGTCCATTCCATGTCGGATGAACCAAAACATGATATTTGTTACAATGCTTGAGAGGTACCTTCGGTACCTTTCTCTTCAATTAATCTCAACCGTTCATAAGAAAAAGGTAAATTACAAGATCAATTAGTTTTAATTAAGGGTACATTAGTAATTGTATCCTCTTTTGTCTCTTCGCTCTCTTCTTCCTTAATCTCCTTTCTTGAGATCCCAAAATCTCATCCTTTCTCTCTTCTCTTTTCAAACGTCCGCGGAGATCCTTGGGCTCACCGGAACATGATCAAAGACAGGAAAAGCCAAAGACTGGGAGATGAACGAAGCTATTTCACCACATCTTCAACACATGTGTCCTCCGCCCATATTCCTTGCACATCGCGAATGGCACACCGCAGAGCCATGCTCGGGCGACGTGTGGGAGCGAGTGTCCTGCGTGGCGCGCGAGACAAAGTTTCGGACGGTGTGAAATTCCTCCCGGCCTCAGGTTGTTTCGGAGGGCTCACCGGTGGCATCATCAGTGCCACCGCGGGAAGAGACTAGGGAAGTCCGGTCTGGAAGGATCTCCTGCGTGGCGGGTAGTGTCAAGTTCTACACCACGCCATGGCCACTTGAAGGGCACGGCAACATTATTAGCGCCGCCGCCAAAGAGAGGCCAAAAAAGGTCAGGGAAGTCCTGTCTCAGGAGGGCGAACGACGTGGAATAACGCATAATACCACTGTCAAAAGAAAATATTTAAAATTAAAAAGTATGAAGTTACTAAATTGTCCTTTATTTAATTGCAAAAAAAATAGTTGGTACGAGACCTATCATTTTTTTACCGATCCATAATTTTTAGTAGGTACCTCCTATTATCTACCGTTAGATCTGATAAAATGAGTGGTTAATGTTAATTCCAAACACCATAACAAATCTCTCAAAACATACCTTGTAAATTCGGCCCGGCCTAATTCATATCTAACACAACGTATATATTTTCCCGTGGATATGTGTGGCCACAAGGAAAGAAGAAAACAGACTATGGCTTGCAGTGGAAGCTCCAGGGTTGGAGGATGCACCGTGCACACCTATTCTGTTGTGCACCAACAGAACAGTGGGCGCTGCATCTGGATGGGTCCATTTTCCGTTCCATGGCAGGGCAAGGAGCACGCATCGCCAGCCGCGCCGCGCGTTTCATTTCCGCGGAAAACCTGCGTTCCGTTTCCGTTTCACCTGCTGCTTTGGCACACCATCCCTCAGGGCCAGTACCGTCTCTCCCTCACTTGCCTTCCTCCTCTCTTTATCTGCACCCAAAGGCATCTCTCTCTCAGCAGCACCACAGTCCTATTCTCTTGGACTGCAGGACCCCAAATCAAAGGCTTCTTCAGAGGCCGTGCAGCTTCTTGTGGTATGGATGTATGCCAGCTTCTTTGCTTTTCCATCTCTAGTTCTCTACAGGTCTCGGTGATCTATGGATGATAGCTTTTGCTTTTTTATTCATATCGTATATGTACCTTTGCCTTTGCCCTAGAAGAAGCTTTGGGTGGATCAATCCATGGACACCATGATGACCTCAAAGGACAGCAGCAACACCGCTGCCGGTGCACCTGCCCCCCAACACCACCACCACCACCAGGTAATTCCATGGAAATTTTGTGCGCGGCAATACTTATTCTTAGTTACCGGTTTAACGTTTTAGTCACCATTTTTGGGTCTGATTTTCAGTGAAATGAAAGAAAATATGTGCGTTGATTAAGCTAGTTAGTGCGGGTTCATTGCAAGTAGTCCCCCAGTTCCGATATTCTAGACATCCATGAGAAAACCGACTTTTCAAAACTGAGGACATTTTGAGAGAAAAAATTCTTTTTTTGACAACCATGCCCTTGCGCGCGACCTGCCCCGGCCGTTTCGAGGCTGGACGCGCTCCCTCCCGAGGACTCGGGAGGCCATTAAATCACGCTGCCTAGCAAAACGCGATCGAATACTACACATGATTGGTACGCTAAATGATGTCCTAAACGTTCCTCTTTCCAGAACCGGAGAGAGTAGTTAATAAAGAGGAATCATATGTAGCTTGATGTGCACTTTACACTCCCCCAACAAGTAGTCCCCACTCATTATCAAACAACAAAAAAAGGTAGTCCCAACTCCTAGCTTTGTCATCGCTTTCCAGGAATGTTGTTATTATCACTGATTAGTATGATTTGAACATAGGTCCTATCTTTCTATCTATATCCGGCCCATGCAAATACGTGAGAGTACACACGCATAATTCTGCTTCCACATGGATTGCCTTTTAAAGTGTAATAATTGCTGCATGCAGGAAGCGATGGGCACAACTCTGGAGGAAGCCAGGAACGACGTGAAGCAGGCACTAGAGCCGCATGCGGCTAGCGGTGGGGGTGGCGGGGAGCGTAAGCCGCGGCCGCAGCTGGAGCAGGCGCTGAGGTGCCCGCGGTGCCACTCCGACAACACCAAGTTCTGCTACTACAACAACCACAGCATGCTGCAGCCGCGCTACTTCTGCAAGGCGTGCCGCCGCTACTGGACCCACGGCGGCTCCCTGCGCAACGTCCCCGTCGGCGGCGGGTCCCGCAAGAACAAGCGCTCCTCCAGCTCATCCGTCGGTAAGCAGATGCCCGCGGCTTACTCCTCCACCGCCACAGAGCAGCAAGGCTTCCTCAACATGCTCCCGCCGCCATTCTTGCCCGCGGACTTCAACAACCGCACCGGGAGCCACGCGCCCTTCCTGCCGCCGCCCCTGACCTGCTTCGTCCCGGCACCGCCTGTACCTTTCGATGACGGGATGCCGTCGTTTCTGGAGATGCTCAGGGCAGGATTTCTTGACTATAATCAGCGTGGCGCCTTCAACGGGCCGGCGAGCAGTGCCATGGTGCATCAGGGGCCCGTTTGTGCCCATGGCGGCGCAGCATCGTCAATGGGTGGTGGCGCGACTACTGCGGTCAGAGATGGGGGAGGGCAATCGCCAACAGCACAAAATGCTAGCGCAAATCAACAAGAGGACACCGCTGATGAGGCAAAATAGTTCATGGCGGCAATAAAGGAGGATCGGAGCTCCTTGGCAGAAGCTTGTTCGTCAGATGTATCCTGTGGTGTCGTGATGGCAAGTCACATCATGAATCACATTTTCTTCTTCTTTTGTAGTTTGCAAACCATGCATGGATACTCCTATGTTCAGCCGGATCATTGCCATTACTAGCAGAGTTCCGTTATTTAGTCGTTAATTATTTAGTACTAGTGTACTTGTTTTGTTCCCTATAAAATTCTCGAAAAAGCTATGCGACGGACCCGGATGTTCGACTGGAACTTCCAATTCCTTGTGAATCATTGAATGCTAAGCATGCTTAGCGATCTGCTAATCCTAGGCGAAGTGTGTTGGTGGCATGGCCGGGTCGGACAACCTAGTATAGCAGTGTTCTATTATCTCTACTCCTTAATAAGTCTTATGGAAACGACAAGCTTGAGGAAGCTTGAGCTGCTCACCGACAAGCTCCAAGACGAGTTTCTTTCAACCACTTTCCCTCAATCCACTACCTTGACCTTTTACACACTGGAGGCAAGACCACATACTCACAAACTTTCCCAAAGCTCACCATGAGCTTGGGAGATCTAGGGCGATACGCAGCCGTCTAGGAGGCTTCATCTCCAAGAGTAACCAATCCACGAGTTGCTTGATGTAGCCCAAAGTGATCAAGGTTTAGATTAGTTCACTAGTGCTCACACAATCAGATATCTCAACCCAACTAAAATATTTTTCTCAAATCACTAAGGTCTCATAAAGACAGGTTGAGGAGAGATCAAATAGTCATTGCAATGCTATAGAGTCGGGCAAGAACCAACAGCGTTCGAAACGTATGGTGGAGGGTTATTCATACCGGTTTCAAGAAACTAGTCATGGGTTGTTAGACATAGGGTGGCCCGGCCGCCTTGAACCGAGAGGCAAACAAATAGATAACCACGAAGCCCTCACAAACCACCAACTTGGTTGCTAAATACACTCAAACTAACTACCCTTCACTTCTAAGGAAAAGAACTCATTGATCCAGAAATTGACCCCGGAAAACTAGTTCAAGATGGCTTGGCCGAGGGAAGAACACGGGGTTTGTGATTTAGGTCACTAGAAAAGGTTTCTCTCCCGGATCTTGAGCGCTTTTCCTTTTGAAAGTTGGCTAGAGGGGAGGGGGAGGGGGTGAATAGGCAATCTAGATAAAAACCTGAAATTCACAACACTTAAAACGAAATGATCAAACTCGCCCTGGACGGAACTTCCGTCGGGGTAGAGGGTGAAATCGTAGGGATTGACAAAAGAGGAGGAATCTCCCGATTCCACTTGAATGAAAACCTCCCTTATCCTCTTGAGAGTGTTGTACCTGCGAGAATTCAATAGACACAACACACAAGTAGATCGGGTGATAAAACACCCAAGAAGAAAACAAACAAGCACACAACAAAACGAGCGAGAGAGGCACGAGGATTTTTCACCGAAGTTCGGACCCCTCACAAAGTGGTTTCTACGTCTCAGTTAAGGAGCTCACAAAGAGCCGGGTCTCTTTCAACCCTAATCCTCCCATGTGACCACAAAGGTCAAACTTGGTTTTCTTCTTCTTCGTTCGATTCTTTTCCTTGCGGAGGCGAATCACATCCTTCACAAACTTCCCACGGCTCTCCACAAGGTTGGGAGCTTTAGGGTAACACCTAGCCAATCTAGGAAAACGAATCTCTAAGAGTAACAAGTGAAAACGAGATTAGTTGCTAGGAGAATATGTGCTCTTGGTTGGGATGATGCTATCAAGCTTGGAATCAAGATGGGAGCTCTCTCAAATGGCCTTGGATCTCAAAGGGAATGGAAGGGAGTGAGAGAGAGAGAGAGCTTAAGCAAGATTTGTGAGTTCAAAAAGCGACGAGCGACTTTGCTTGACGGGTTGGTCAAAGCTATATATAGTGAGGGCTCTCAAAGAGCCGTTGGTAGGTCAATGATTGACCTGACGGAACTTCTGTCATCCCATAGAGTCAAAGGCGAAAGATGCCGGACGGAACTTCCATTAGAGTTCGGGACCTGGAATTGACGGAACTTCAGTCGGACACGACGAACTTCCGTCGGTTGAGATTTGTACTTGGAAAAAATCTCGGGACGGAACTTCTGTCCGGTTTGGCGATGGAAAGTGGAAATTGGTTGACTTTTTTATCTTTGGATTTTGGTATTTGGGTTCCAAGATGTTTGAAGGTAGCTAGAGCACAATCTTCCCTGTACATAAGATCGTTTCACCCCTCTTAATAGTTTGGCACACCTATACGTAAAAAGCTACAAATCTAAACTTGAGGCTCTTGTTTTTGAGTACTTTGATCACTTTTGAATGAGGGATGTATTTTCTCACATTGTGGGTATTAACTCATTGATATCCTGCACATACACTCACTAACACATTAGAGTTTTTAATTCTTTATCATTTATCACCAAAACCCACTAGGGGGCCTAGTTGCATCTTCATCTTTGTCATTCAACACATGTTGCATCCCTCTTGATAGTATGACATACCTATACTCAAGAAATAGATAAAGGCTAATTTTCTTCCACTTGAGCTCGAGATAGAACCCTATGCTGAAATACTTCATATTTTACATCTTGAGGGCTGTCAACAATTCTTTACTTGACCATATCCACCTTAAGTCGATGACTGAGGATATTCACTTCATATATTCAAAACATCATGTTTTATCCATGCCACATTTTCTTCTTGATTCAAAGATAATCGACACTTGGAAATATGTAATCCTCCATGGCTTCTTGATTTAACGGATTCAAGATCCACTTGTTCTTGTCCATCACAAAGGTCCTTCGGCGTCAAGCCTCATGCTTTCCCTTCTCCAATGTATGGTTCAACGTAGCCAAGTCCGGCTAACCATTCATCAACTTACCATCATGGTTCACACATTTCTTTGTATCATCCATTAGCACATGCTTCATATTCACTTCATGTTGTATTCACCGCGAGAATTAAGTCACCATTATTTGCATATGGTGATGAATTTAATAAACAACATAAGATATACCATCCAAGCTTCATTTTTCATCATGTAATATATGACATAAGATTTTCATTAGTGAGAATCCAAATAGCTTTACTTTATCACACCCTTTGTCATATGGCATATGATTTTTATCGGTGAGCATCTAAATAGCTTCAACTTCATCACATCCTTTGTCATATGGCATACAAAATATACATGTAAGTGATCCATATACAACCATTTCTCGATACATCAATGTTCATATTAAAATTATAAGACGCTTTTTGTTACAAATCAACAAATTTCATTAGCTCTTTAATCTCTTATCATCAAAATAGCAAAACTCACTATAGGCCTTGTCGGTGTAGGGGGATTGGGGGTCCCCTAACCGCGCGTGGGCCGCTTTCGGCCCACGGACGAAGACGACGGCCGCAGGACGAGGAAGCCCACGAAGCCCGCGAAGCCGGAGGAGAGGGAGCGTCGGGGGTAGGAAGCTTCCGGTAGCTTCCTCCGGCGCCCAACCACCCGGAGTTAATGCGGCACTCAAGTGCTCGCGGCGACGGTCGCAGCCCGACGGGACGTGCGCGCGCCTTCCCCATGCGCCGCGTCTCGGGAAGCCGCGCTGCTACGGTGCTAGGGGGACTCGGGACCAATCGGAGAGAAGATGCTTGGAGTCCAAATCCAGCAAAGAGATTGTAACAGATTTTGTCGGGATCTTGTCGGAATATCCCGAGGAAGGACCGGACCCCCTTGGGTGTCCTGGATACCCCTCCGGGTACTTGTACGAGTGCCCCTCTCCTCGCTCTATAAAAGAGGAGGGTGCCCCCATTGTAAAAGAGAACAAGCAATACACACAAGCGGGACGTAGGGTATTACGCATCCCTTGCGGCCCGAACCCGGGTAAACCTTCTGCGTTCTTCGTTTGTTCATCTTCCGCGCTAGACGAAGTAAATCCGACCTTCCCCGATCCTACCCAAGGGAGCCTTGACGGGCCCCCATTTGGAGGTGTGCTCACACACCGACAGGCCTAGATGAACTTTTAAAATCTACACTAGAAATGGCCATGTTGTGGGCTGATACCCCAATAGAATTGACCTATCCCGCCCATAACGTGTTAACCCACACCCACTGATGTACGAACGTGTCATTCACGGGTAGTCCCTTGGCCTGCTTGTCAATGGTCGGATAGTAATGGGCATTATGTTTTTCATGGTCTTGCCTTCTCCATAGCCGGTTTTTGTATTTCCTGTCTCCTCCATCTCTCTCGATAGCGGTGCCGACGCGATAGTGAAGTAGCGATGGCGGATATAACTTAATATTATAGGTATGTCATATTATATATACTAAATTTATATTTGACCATATGTTTTACCATACATATTTTTTATTACATCACATTCTATTTTATATTATAAATTCATATTATAAATAAATAATTTAAAATATAGGTCTAGTCTTAAAAATCAAATAGAGTGAATACATATTGATGTTGTTCCACTAATCATCTTTACAGAATGTGTTGAAAATAAGGACACAATTTTTATTTTATTTAATTATTTGAATGTGTAGTATCAATATGCTTTATTTTATTATTTCTATATATCATAAGTAAGTTATATGTAAGAAAGCAATTACTACATGTAAGAACCTCCAGAAAGTAAGTTATACATCTCACATCTATTTATATATAATTGTTTACCTAAAAAAATATTCTATCACTTTTAAAAGTTATATATTACACTAAAGTATAAACATTGCAGAATATTTTTACTCACGGTCACAAGGATATTTTGACTGGTAAATGTTTAAATATGAATTACAAATTAATCCACAAAATAAATTACATGTTTTCTTGTTGATTCATGAGTAGAAAATAAAAGTAGCTAACTATGGCAGCCAAATTGAGGTACGACGAGTGCCATACTTGGCCACCATTGTCCTCGGCCACTGGTCGGAGGTGGGGGTTTTGTTTGGACTTAAGCTAACAACGCCAATTGTGTAGCTGTTGACTAACAAGAACACATAGATAACCTTTTTGGATGAAGAAGACACATGGACCAAAGGAACAAAATGAAGGCTTGCAAAAGCATACCTATTGAGAGATCTTTGTAAAACTTGGCCTAATCCATATGGGATTAGGCCAGTTCAACCAGAGTTGGGGAGAGATGAGGTCATCAGCGCTTTCATCCTCCAAATTATAGATTCCAACATCCCGACGACAATGTTTATAATCCAATAGCCAGTACTCCGAGTCATCAGTAAAATAAACACGATTTGGGAGCAGCTTTGCGTAATCTTTTGTGGACAGGCAACATGTATAGTTATGTCCAACGAACAGAGCGTTATCCCCCATACTATCCATACTAACAATGCATTGCTTGTCGAAATCGAGCTTGTAGATTTCAAAACCATCTGTATGCAAGTCAAACGACGATTCTCCAGTCGGGACATCCTCCGTGAACCTCCAGACTTGCAGCACATCGCCTGACGGCGTCCGGGCAATGTACACATTATATGCGATGTACGGCAAAGTTTCCTTGAAGATGGTCTCGAACGAAGCACAGGAGCCAGCTGCAATGGTGTAGCGATGGATTCCACCCCGACGAGTCATCGCGTAGAACGCGCCGTTGTGATATATGCAATCGGCATACTGCGTATAAGGCGGCGAGGTTGTGATCCAGTGCCACTGCTCGCCGCCTACTCTCGCGAACGAGAGCTGCTTGCGGGGGGCGTGGATCAGCATGACTGTGCAATCTTCACCTCGCGACGGGTCACAGGACAAGACCGCTTTCAGATACAGAACGTCCCTGAGCTCAGAGGCGCCGTAGGGCTGCGGCGGCTGGGTCTCTTCCCTGGGAAGAGCAGTGTTGTAAAAGGACAGATCGTACCTGGTGAGCTCGCCGGCGTCGTCGAGGACGGGGGTCACGTGCTCGATGGTGGCCACCGGCGGGAGCGCGAGCTGGTCGCCGGTGACGGGGTTGAGGAGGTGGAGCTCGGACCGGGCGTCCGCTGTAACCAGCCACCCGTGGGACGAACCCCAGATGTACCGATCGGAGATAGGTGGGCTCGGAGGGTCAGGAAGTTTGAAGGACTTGCCGGCGGCAAGGCTGTAGAGCTCGCCGCCGGTGGCTGTGGCGTACAAGAGGCAGGGAGTTTGGGGACGGGTGTAGCTCCGGCCAAGGGCGCGAGCGGTAGCGCGCCATGAGGTGCAGACGGCGGCGGAGCTGAAGACGTCTGGGAACTCGAGTTCGCACAGGATCGAGGTCAGGACGTCGGCCGGCAGTCTGGACCAGTCGGCGGCGTCGGAGGCCGGCGGCTGTTCCATTGGCGATTTCGGGTCGGAACGGTGAAATTGGCGTCGGGTGGTGATTATATTGAGGGGCGATGCCGCCGCCGCCACCGCCGCCCTATCTGCCGCATCAGAGATTTGGGACTCTGGCTCGTCTCCGAATCGGGAGAGATTTGGGACTAGTTCGGGACGGAGGAGCTGAGCCTTTCCGAGAGAATCGTGGGCTGAGTGTTGACTTTGGCAGTCCGATTAAAGAAGTTGACCAAAGGCCGTCTTAAAAAAAAAGAAATATAAGGCCCATAAAGGCCCGTGAGTTTAGGAGAACCTAAAAATGTTTATTTTCTTACTCAAAAACGTTATTTTTTAAATCACCGGAATTCAAAATTTGTGTTTGATTCCTCAAAAAATATTGTTTGATTAATTTTATCAGAAATAAGTTGGAAACAAAATACCTCGTTTTGATGGCTTTAGATTTTTACAGCTGCAGCAGAGCAGCACTGTGGTTTGTGGCTGCAGTCGACTAGAATCAGCTGTTGTTATCGTAGTCAACTGAAGCATCAACGGCTGCCACACTGTTGCCAACACAGATGCAGAAATCTAAACAGCCACAGCCACAGCCACAGCAACAATCATCTCAAACAAGATCAGGGATAAAAAAAACTATAATTCATGATAGATAGATTCATTGAATACTTTATTCAATATTTATATGGTCGATGCTCTTTTCTACTAGCTACATCAACTTTAAAGCAGGTTGACTTAAAGGGGTGAAATCGCTTCGAAAACGAATGAGGGTCATTAGAAGCCTAACTATTTTAGTTTCATATTATTTTCAAAAGTAAAATTGGTATCAATACTGGCAGTTGCAAATATGACATTAGTATTACGAAAATGTCAAGAGCAAAATTGTTGCGACCGAAGAGAATTGGAAGCACACAAACCGTGAGTGTATAGCAATGTTAAAGCACAAGTCAACCAGTATTTTGGAAATAACTTTGGTTTACTAGGGAGGATGTATTTGTTGATTTCAGGCGAGTGATGAAGTCCACTTCTGTAGATGTGAACTTCAATTCGCTGAAGAAACACCTGACTACTGCTCGTTTGTCGTTTGAACCTCAAGAACTCATGAACTCCGACGATGATATCACAAGGCTCCTAAGATAATGCCACGCGCTACCAATCAACCAAATTAATTGTGGATATTACTAACAGCATGAAAGTTACAACACGAATAGTCACACTCATCACGCCCTTTTCTTGTTGCAATCCGGGTTGGCCGCGAGGCTGGTGATCCAGACCTGGTCGGCGACCACGGGCTCGTCGTCATCATTCCTATGCCACGCCCACAACGCGTGCGTCGCGTTCACCACCTCCAATCTCCCGTGCCCGAAGCTGGCCTCCCGGAACTCCGAGATCGCCGGCGCCGGGTCCGCGTAGCTCTTCGCCAGCCCCTCCCGGTTCCCGCCGTCGCCGATGGTCACGTACACGGGCCCGCACGGGTCCGCCTCGCCGCCGCGCACGCGCGCGAACCGCTCGTACGCGTGCACGTGGCCCGCGAACACCGCGTCCACGCGCGCGTCGTAGAGGAGCTGCTCCATGGCGTCGCGCATGGCGTCGCCGTCCCCCTCGTGCGCCTCGTTGCTGCTGTACCACGGAGCGTGCACCAGCGCCACCACGAACGCCGCGCGGCTGCGGTCCACCGCGGCGAGGTCGCGCCGGAGCCAGTCGTGCTGCGCGCTGCCCTCGGCGAAGTCGGCGTAGGTCCCCAGCATGATGACGTGGACCGCGCCGCCGGCCACGTCGAAGGAGTAGAAGAGGTTGGAGCCCGACGCCGGCGAGGTCGCCGAGTCGGCGTCGTACGGCATGCGCCACCGCGCGTTGAACGCCCTGAACGGCTCCGGCTCGATGACGGGCATCTTCTCCACCTCGTGGTTGCCCTGCGTCACCATCCACGGCCGCGCGCTCGCCAGTGGCGTCACCAGCCGCCCGAACGAGTCCCACCGGTCCTGGAGGAAGTCCGCGTAGGACAGGTCGCCGGGGAGCAGGAGCACGTCGTAGTCGTCGCCGGCGATGTGCTTCAGCGTCGAGTCCGTCCACTCAGTCTGGCCCAAGTCACCTGCATGTGTCCACCATTTCAGTTTCGGCACGGATGACATTTATTATTGTTGATCAGAGAGAAACATTTGATGGAACAACAATGGCGGTAATTGTTACCGGCGATGACGAACTTGAGCGGGAGGGTGTCCGGCGGCGTCCGGAACGAGAACTCGCGCGCCGCGCTGGAGCTGCACCGGTAGTAGTAGGTCGTGTTGGGCTTCAGCGGGCCGATCACGGCGTCGTGGATCTTCCCGGACTTGTACAGGACGTACTTGTAGGTCGTCGTGTTCCCCGTCGCAGAGGATGGGTACTCCCTGACTTCGTGCCGTACTCCACGAGCGCCGGCGCGTCGTCGTCGGTGACCCATGACACGCGCATCTTGTCAAGTCCGACCATTGATATATGCACCTGAATTGGAAATTAAATACAGAAACCAAGTGTTACTCAGTTTCATTAAAAGAAAAAAAGAACGTGCACAAAGAAAAAAAATTGTTTGTCATAAGTCATTTTCTTTCGAGAGTTTGTATCGGTTACTCAAACTATGTTGTTACTACTGCTTGTTAGTGAATTATTTAATTGACGGTATGGACCATAGCTGGTCCGTTAATGAGTGCAGCTAGTCAATGGGAGTCACAAGTTTTTTACAACATACTAAAAAGGCTCAATTGTTACATAGATGTGATATGGAAAATAACAACATGGAATCTCTTTAGATACCAAATGATGCAAATAGACGGAAAAAAGGCCTTCGGTACATATTGTGTATCATACCGCATGTAAATTTACAATTTAGGACGATTGGCGGTCCATATAGACCAACATCAACGGTCCATATAGACCAACAACTCTATGTAATATTAAAATATTACAAAACATAAGCATCTAACATAAAAGAGAAAGTATGGTTTTTAGTGCAGGGGCATATGCTCCCTTAGTTTGCCTACAAATTATCATTGCCAACTTGTCACCTTGCTCTGAGCAGTGAGGTATACTAGTGTAATCGATTGAGATTTCACTGTCGTTGTTGACCCTTGAAATAGACCAACTACATTATATTTTATTCAAATACTTTCTAGGCAAAAGAAAACGAGTATGATTTTTGTGAGCGTGGAGCACTTCAATGGTGATTTTCCCACATACCATGTCAAAAAATATCCATTGATGATAATTGTTACGAAACACACTCACAATTCACACGTTTGTCTTGTTTAAGGACAAGAAAAATAAAGAGGAAAGGAATGAGCACTGGCTTTAAGGTTGTCATGATTAGGAATACAACACTAGCTCCGGAGTGCGATTATTTGCACCAGCAGCAACACTAACCTAAAGCTACTTTTGATAGGCTCATGATTAAGCAACAAGAAGAGGACACGATAACGCAAAGGAAAGGCCAACTGCGTGCCGACATCTTCAGTCTTCGGGAACCATAAACGAGGATGATGGAGGTGCATGGGAAAAGCAAGAAAACCCGGAATAGTCCCGACTCCCAAAGCAGAGTCTTGTTTCTTCTCGCTTATCAGGGTGTGTTCGTTTCCTCTCCTCTAAAATTTAGCACTCGTCACATCAAAGAGAATTTTAGTATTTATGAATATTTCGATCAATTTAATGACAAAACCCTATTGGCAGATTGGTGTTAATTTTTAAGATGAATCTAATGAGCTTAATTAATTTATGTTTTGTTAAAATGATGCTACAAGTAACCGTCTTCTAATCATGACTTAATTAACCTCATTAGATTCGTCTTATAAATTAGTCTAGGAGCCTATAATTTATTTTATAATTAAACTTTATTTAAGTACTCCTAAATAGTAAGATTCTTTTTGATGTGACAGCTATAAAATTTAGACCAGGAAACGAACACACCCTCAGTCTGGCTGTCAAACTAAACAAATGCAACAAGTGTGAATCCGGCCATGTTCATTTGTTCGTCGGTTAGACTATAACTTGAGTGAGAATCCTGCCTACCCTCGCACTTTCCTAGTACTATAATCATCATTAAGCACCAAAAGCGCCAAGCTGTGCCACATGAAGGACCCAAACGCCAAGCGATCGACTGCGGCAGCATTTCTGGTTGGACGTTTGCAGTTGCAACAAAAACATAAAAATATTTTTCTTCGGGTGATTCGAGTTAGATGACCAACCAAACGACTCAGGAGATCCTAACAAATCTCCGTTGCCATGAGGCTTTCCCAAAAATGACGCTCTGCAAAGATTTGTGCAAGTCGATCGAAATACAGAGAGCAATGCAGGCAACAGGGCACGTTGCCATATTGGGAACACAATACGGAGGAGTTACCGACATGGTAAGATCGATGCAGAGAAACAGAGCAAAGCGGGGGAGTGGGTACCTGCTGCGGCGTCTGGCCGTCGGCGTCGTCATCCTTGAGAAGCGAGAGCGTCTCCCTCGGCGGCGGCCGCACGTACGGCGACGTCACGGCGAGGGGCGACGCCGCGGGCAGCAGCGACAAGGCGGCGACGACGAGGAGCGCCGCCATGGTCCGCGTGGTCGTGGGCATCAGGCACTCTGCTCCCTGAATCTGAAACCGGCAGAATATGCGAGGCGAAATGAGAACGGGGACGAGAATGCGGCCGGGTTCGCGAGAATTTATAGAAGGCTGGTGTCGGCAGGCCAGCTGCTTATGGATAACAGTGTATCGCAAATTTAATGAGGCGCCCTTGAATGCACGGATCAATTGATATTTGGATAATTTCAGGTCGGAATCTGGCTTAGGATACGCTGCTTTTGTCAACTCTGGGTGACCAGTTTCAAAAAAAAAACTCTCGGTGACTTGTTTGTTTCTCTGCTAATTAACGAGTTCATACCTGATCAGGATGGGAGGTGGGGAACGCCGTGTTCTTCGGTGGGCGGCGGACACCAAGACGGTGATGTCAGTCGCGATGTGTCTGGCTGCGGATCAGTGAGAGGCAGCAAGGCAACAGCGTGGCAAGTGCGATGTCCCTACGTGTCCACAACTGTTCGACTCGGGTCCAGTTTGGCACAATATTTTCTTTTCAAGAATATATCCATGACCGTTTTCCTTCATTTCCTTTTTCCCGTTTCTTTTGAGCATTGCAAGCTACTAGGTCATCTTTTTCCTTTTTTTTTTTGAAGTACCGCGATCGGTAACTATCCTTGTGGCTGTTCGGGCTGCAGCGGTACAAGCTAACAGCTTATAGTGGATTAGTTTCTCATGCTGCAGCAACAAGGCAAGATGACAAGGATTATCAATATTCCCTCTATCCTAAGATATAAGTATTTGTTCACCTAAAAAAAGATATAAGTATTTGCTTAATTCTGAATATTATGCTTTACAGCCCATCTTATTCAATTTTTTAAATGTATTATTTATTTTGTTATGACCCATTTTATCATTAGATATTTTTAATATTATTTATTTTTTGAAAGATAATATAACTTATTTGTTTGTATTTTTTTATAAAAACAAATGGGTAAATGTGATGTTGAAAAGAAAAATGGGCTACCTCGATATAGGGCTTTTCCGCAGTTACGAGGCCTTTGGTGATCCATTTGGGCTTCTACCGACAGAGCCGCACCACGACATCAGCCAGCCCACGGCCCAGCTGGCCAGCTTCCACACGCCGTTCCATCTCACCAGGCACCAGCGCCGCTGCTCTCCGTGCAGATCACCACATCACTCGGGGTCACCGCCAAGCTGTCCATGGCATCGCCGTACCCCGCTGGAGTTCCCGGACCTCTTCCGCTCCTCCGCCGTCTGCCGGTCCTGGCGCGCCACCGCGCGGGACCTCCGCCGCCTCGGCGTCTACTCCCGGGCCCAGACCCCCTGCCTCTTCTACACTGCGGGGCGCGGCGCGCGCGCCGCTGAGCTCTACAGCATCGCCGACAAGTCCACCTACACGCTGCGCCACCTCCCCGACCCGCCCATCGGGGACCGCGTCATCATCGGGTCGGCCCACGGGTGGCTCGTCACCGCCGACGACCTGTCGGAGCTCCACCTGCTCAACCCGGCCACCGGCGACCAGATCGCGCTCCCGTCCGTCACCACCGTCGAGCAAGTGCGTCCTCGATTCGATGAAGCCGGCAATCTGGTTGAGTACCAGTACTTCTTCTACGACGGCGATCTCCGTAGCAAGGGCCTGAGCACATCCATGACCTATTCCCTCGAGTCATTCAGGGAGTACTTCTACCTCAAAGCCGTCCTCTCCTCCGACCCTTCACAAGGGGATTACATGGTGATGCTCATCCACCACCCGTATTACCAACTCTCCTTTGCAAGATCGTGTGACAAGCAATGGAACTGGGTCAAGTTCAAGGGCAGCACCAAGTTCTCCGACTGCATCTATCACGACGGTGTCTTTTACGCCATGACTTTCCACGGAGCCATCCATGCTATTGAGGTTAGTTGTGGTTCCTTCACCCAGAAATTGGTCGTCAAGCATCCAATGGACAAACTTTGGAATGTCTATATTGTCCGCACCCAGGACGGTGAGATCCTACAGGTGTTGAGGGTAGCAGAAGACAGAAGATAATGTGCAGCCTAGAGTGCTCCGTACAATTGAATTCTGTCTGTACAAGCTAACCAACGAACGTATCTATGGTTTAGGCGACAATGCATTTTGTTCGTTGGGTCAAGCTGTTCATCCTGTTTATCAGTGAAGGATCACCCGCAATTGCTGCCCAATCACATCTATTCTGATGATGACAATGAGTATTGGCTTCCCGAAAAGGGTGGACGGCGGGATATTGGGGTATACGATTATGAAAATGACATTGTCAGTGACATAGTTTCTCCTCAGCCATGGCCTAATTGCCCCCCTCCCGTTTGGATCACTCCAAATTTTAGAAAAATGACAAAATAGGTATCAATGGTTCCTCCCCTTTGCACATTTTGTTGCTATTAAATGGATCACTATTGGAAAAACTTGCATTGCTTCCTGGTCAATTTGTTCATGTTGACATTAGGGGAAAATTAAATCCTTCATCTTCATTTTATAAACAGGATGGCAGGTCATTTAGTTATTGCCGTCTTTATAATTGATGAAATCAGTCTGAATTTTTGTTTTCTAGCATGCAAAAGTTCAGACATTACTTCGTAACGCTATGCAATTTACCATGTAGATGGAATGGAACATAAGATCAACTTTCTTATTTATGCATTTATGTCAGTACGTTTAGAAAAAAAAATGTATTCCAGAAGCAAACCTTTTTTCCCCTTGTCGTAGTCTTTATATTTGAATTATCTCTGATCAAGAACACCATCCAGATCGACCTAGAGACACTGAATTTTGTACACAAGACTTGTTTTGAGCCGATGAGTTTTATCACACTCATAGTACCATTTCTACACAGAATAATTCTTACTGAAAAATTAATGTTTTAATTCTTAGTTTTTAGTTGGTGAAGTACGGTAGTTGCATGATCTATCATAATTGCTCAGCTTGTTTGCATTATCTGCTTTGACTATTGCAATATGATGCATAACCTAAAGGAGTTAGAAGCAATTTCATGTTTGATATATAACTGGTTTCCATGGCACTGATTGTACTCTTCAATAGGGCTTAAGGAGAGAAGGTTTGTCTTGCTCTGGCTTGCTGACCTACTGTGTTGCAAGATGCGACTGTAACTGCTAAACTGAATAATGTTTGGCCTAGGCACGCTGTATGCATATGTACACTGTATTTGGTGAAATGGTAGTTAATGACAATCATGTTCAGGAACTTGGTTTTCGTGTAGAGCTGAATGTAGATAGCCTGAATGAAATCTCATGGCACAATTTACATTCAATTTCATTTATGTTAATTCATTTCTGGATTTCGTTTGATCAGCTATTATTGACCTATATACCTTCTTATTTTTAAGATATCATTTGTGGGTATCATGTATTGATCATTGCATCAACAATTAGTCTTTCTAGTTCCTCAAATGACATTATTGTGGAGCCACAGTGTATATGTTGAGTGTTGCTTATTTGTGTACACAACGATATGCTATATGGTTGTCATTTTTATCTTTGCTGAGAATTGTTGCTGTTGTTTTCATTTCTGAAAAAGTTGTGTAACAGAGTGCATTGTTTTTATTTCCTCTCACTTTCCCGTGGCCACAACACTTTATCACACCCTACTCTAATTCCAAGATCGAACTCAGCAGTCCTTCATATGCACTGAGCACCCATCCTGTGCCATGCGCTGTATGAATTTCATGGTTTGGTGCCTATTATGTGGTCCATTCCATTCCCTCCATCTTGCTGGAAAACTGCTACATAAATCGATCGGCACGTTGCCAATCCTTCAATAAGCAATTTTATGTTTGACATATAACTGGTTGCCATGAGGGATTGATTTTACTTCTCAGTAGGGTTTGAGGAGAGAAGGTTTGTCTTGCTTGCTGACCTTCCTGTATAGCAACTTTTGTGTTGCAAGATGCGACTATAACTGCTAAATTGAATAATGTTTGGCCTGGGTACGCATATGTACAATTGTACACTGTATTTGTAGAAATGGTAGGTACTTTTCAAGAACATAGTTTTCTTGTAGGATTTGAAAGTTACATCGCTTGAATGAAATCCGATTGCTCTTACATTTGAATTTCTTTATGTTAGTTAATTTATAAATTCCATTTCACCGGCCATTATTGAGTATCTACTTTCTTATTTTTAAGATATCATTAGTGGGTAGCATGCATCATTAATTGCATCAACAATTAGGCTTTCTATTTTGTCAGTTGACAATATTGTATGTTTAATGTTTGCTGGATGTTGCTTATTTGTGTACACACAACGGCATGCCATATGATTGTCGTTTTTATTTTTGCTATAAGAAGCGTTGCTGTTTTTTTTTCGTTTTCTGAAGAAGTTGTGTAACAGAGTACATTGTTATTTTATTTACTACTTGCCCGTGGCCATAGCACTTCATGCACATCCTACTCTTATTCCAAGATATAACTCGCAGTCCTGAACTTCAATGAGATTTTGGAGTCCCCTATATGCACTGCTCATGCCACATGCGCGGCATGACCTGCATATTTTGGTGCCTTTTATGTGTTCCAATTCCATTCCGAAACTGCTAAATAAACCTATGAACTCGTTGCTAACCTTCAGTAAGCATGTTTAAAAGGAATCGAGTTTCTGAGTCCATGTGGCTTGCTTACGACCACAAAAATAACTTGTGGTATTACCAAAGGGAATTTCTAATTTTCAGTCAAAACTTTCCATACATTACTAGATTGAAATCGGATTAAAAAAACAACTTTCCATACATTACTAGATTGAAATCGGATTAAAAAAATAACTTTTTCTATACCCGTACTAGAATAAATAACAATACAAATTTTTACTTAAAAATTATGTTGAGTAAATAATTACAATTTTTACTTAAAAATTTATGTTGACTCAAAGTTTTCTAAACTTTTAGTTGAAGAGGAGAAAAAAACTATCAAATGCTCCTATGTTACTGTCTAATAATGTGTTCTAGCGACAGTGTCTTGCCACAAAGAAGCCCCAAAAGACGGGAAACGGAGCCGATTCAGAAAACCGTTCCTCAGCGACGATGCTGGCCTCAACCGCCCTATCCCCTTCCTCCGCCCCAATCCCCACTGCCGCCCCCACACGCGGCCTCCTCTCCGGCGGCCCCGGCCGCCGCCGTTCTCCATGGCGGATGTCAGGTATCTAGAATAACTGCACGTACGGCGCACCTCCCAGAATATGCCGCTGCCGATCCCTTTGCAAAGTCTTATTCAAGCTGAATTTGTAATTAACGTGCAATCATGTTCTTCTGCGAACGTGTACCACCAGGTCGTCGCGTCCTCCACGCCAGGCTCGGCGATGTTGACGGAGACGGAGTCAGCGAGCCGTCGCGGCGACACGCGTAAGCAGCTCCAACTGGTAACAATGTTTCTCATCATCTACACGCTACTACTCGTTTGCAAGACGATGTCCCGCGTGGCCGCCGCGCTGATCCGCGTCATGTTCCACGTCGCGGTGGCCGTCCCCGTCAAAAGCCTGCTGGGCGTCTCCAAGCTCGCGTTCGCGGTTATAAACCGGCGGTGCCTGGGCTACATGGACCAGGCGGCGCGGGGGGCGAGCTGCACGGGGATCCTGTGCGGCGACCTGGTGGTCGGGGCCATGGCGCACTCGTGGAGGGTGCTCGTGCAGGGCCTCACGTCGCTCGTGTTCCTCTGCGTCCACGCCGACGAGTACGTCCGGCCGCCGCCCAGCCCGTTGGTGCTCGTCGCGCACGACAAGCCGGCCAACCATCCGCAGCAGGTAAGCCTTTGATTGCCAGGATTTGTTTTGCTTTCTGTTGGGTTCACCTGGAACTCGACTGAATCATGATTGTTGCAGTTGTTCCCTTTTGTTGATTATTCAATCTTCTTTTGATTCAATCACACGATAATTACTCCCTAATTTCTGCCCCGTGAGAAAGAATTGCCGGTTACTGAATCTGATGCTCCTCCCTGCACCTGTCAAAATACTGAACAGAGTTCTACATTTTGCAACCTATATTTTCCATTGATTCTCGAGCTGCTAACAACAAAACGTAAATCGAAATTGCCATATACTGGATGAAACTTGTGGTACGTACTACATTGAATTAAAAGGAATTAATTTGGAGTAGTTCCCTACCTACCTGTCAAAACGCATTGCTTGCACAACAATACCAGTACGAGAAGTAGGTGGCTGGTGCCCAACGAATTACTCCTTGGTCCTGTCAGGTGCACATCTCGGTGGTGGGGTCGAGCCACATGCGCGTCTCCTGGGTCACCGACGACCGCAGCGCGCCGTCCGTGGTGGAGTACGGCAAGTCGCCGGGCAAGTACACGGCATCGGCCGCCGGCGACCACGCCACGTACCGCTACTTCCTCTACAAGTCCGGCGCGATCCACCACGTCACCATCGGCCCGCTGGAGCCGAGCACCACCTACTTCTACCGGTGCGGCAAGGCCGGCGGCGAGCTCAGCCTCCGGACTCCGCCGGCCACCCTGCCCATCGAGTTCGTCGTCATCGGTCAGTAGCACCCGGTGGCCATTGCAAGCTCTCTCTTCACAGCTCACAATTACTGACATTTGTGATCGATTGATGAAGGTGATCTGGGGCAGACGGGGTGGACGGCGTCGACGCTGTCGCACATCGGCGCCGCGGACTACGACATGCTCCTGCTCCCGGGGGACCTGTCCTACGCCGACACGCGGCAGCCGCTGTGGGACTCGTTCGGGCGGCTGGTCTCGCCGCAGGCGAGCGCGCGGCCGTGGATGGTGACGCAGGGCAACCACGAGGTGGAGACGCTGCCGCTGGTGGAGTTCGCGCCCTTCGCGGCGTACAACGCGCGGTGGCGGATGCCGCACGAGGACAGCGGGTCCCGCTCCAACCTCTACTACTCCCTGGACGCCGCCGGCGGCGCCGCGCACGTCGTGATGCTGGGCTCGTACGCGCCGTTCGAGGCCGGGTCGGAGCAGCACGCGTGGCTGCAGCGGGACCTGGCCGGCGTGGACAGGAGCAGGACGCCGTGGCTGCTGGTGCTGCTGCACGCGCCGTGGTACAACACCAACGAGGCGCACCAGGGGAGGGCGACGCCATGCGCGCCGCCATGGAGGACATGCTCTACCGGGCACGCGTCGACGTCGTCTTCGCTGGGCACGTCCACGCCTACGAGCGATTCGTGAGTGCGGCAAACCTTCAATTCTTCTCTGCCATGCCAGTCCGTGGAATTCTTGAATTGCGTTGAACTGCATTGTTGTTGGTCAGACGAGGATCTACGACAACCAGGCTGACAGCCGGGGCCCGATGTACATCACCATCGGCGACGGAGGCAACAGGGAAGGCCTGGCACTCAGATTCATCAAGGACCACAAGTCGTCGCACCTGTCCGTGTTCCGGGAGGCCAGCTTCGGGCACGGCCGGCTCAGGATCGTCGACGAGACCAGCGCCGTCTGGACGTGGCACCGCAACGACGACGACCAAGCCACCGTCCGCGACGAGGTCTGGATCCAGAGCTTGGCCGCCGCAAAACCAGGCCTTGTTGCAACAACCTCCGGACGCGGCGACGAGTTGTAGGACGCATTGTGCAGATCTTAGTATTTCTAGGGTGGACAGTTTTCTTTATAAAATTTTTTTGCCTGAAAATGTACATGGCACACAATGCAATCCTGGTACAGAGGAATAATTTATTGGACCGTATCGAACAAAATGGGCCGATTGGAATTGGATGACACTTATACTCACACGTGCCATCTGTTGCTAAATGGTCATCGCATTTTTCATCATGCCATTAAGACAATATTTCTAGGCTTCTAGCTTGTTGTCCCATCATCATTAGTTGCAAGAACAGAGGAAGTATTACTGTATCCCTGCAGTTTTAGTATCCTCCATCTTCAGTTCTTCATGACTTCATGTAGTGGAAGTGGCTAGAGGGATCAATTTTAATTGGGGTATCACTTTAATGTGATGTTGATAAAAATCGTTTAGCTCTGTGTCCGTGATTGAATCAAATACTTATTATTTTTCAATGGTTGGCGGATTGGTTGAGCTGTGGTCCTTGCTTCAGCTAAATTTCATACGGTTTATTTAGCATATGCTATATTCCTAGAGATTGTAAGTTTGTAACATGGCTGCACATGAGTTGGCAAGGTTGGGTTAAGCTTGGATGAAGAGTAGAGGTTTGCTGTTTACTTAAAGTAATGCTGTGCTCGTGAGGGGGTGAATGCTCTATTTGGCCACAATATATAAAGCTTCATCCTTGTAGGTGACACTACTGGAGGACAAAGATATGTTAATTTGGCTAATTGCTATACAAAACCTAATACTTTTATCTTTAAAATACAATTAGCTGGTTTGGCTTCACATTGTTGTACATTTATTACACGATGAGTAGCATAGGAATCTGTATCGTTTTCGGCTATAATTTGCTCGTCGAACAACCACAATACTCAAAGTATGTGCGTGTGCGTGGAGTCGGCGTAGGCTCATCACTCATTCACTTTTGCCCAAAACTTGAATGAGAAATATATATTTATATATTTGTGCTAATCAAGGGGGCAATTGCCCCTTTGGCCACAATAAAGCTTCACTTTTGGTTACGAGTTTACCTTAGGGATAATTTTTGTGTTGCATCCAATGGATACATGCCTCTGGAGTATGCCATACGAATACATTGCTATGCAAAATCCAACATCGTGATGCTCTCGTAGACCAACGGCGCGTTGCCATAAGCCCACATTGGTTAAAAAGGCCACGTGGATTGTCCTGTGTCTTCTTCGGCTAATGAGACCTCAATATCGAAGCCTTTAGAGTTTGAAAATGCCATATCACATATGGTTAAAATTACCATTTGATAGATCACTTTAGCGGAATTCAAGTTCTCTTTAACTAAACAATTACCATCCACATATGACATTTATTTCATGAAGACCTACTTTGTTGCGCACCTTGTATACCTACAACATTATGCATTAATTCTATCTGATATTGGCGTGAAATGGTTGTCGAAGTGGAAAGTTTGACTTGGTAAAGGCTTTCATCACAGAGGAGAAGGTCTCATTAGCCGAAGAAGTGGAATAATTTCCAATGGAGAACTCATAACTGAAGCAAAAGGAATAATATTTACCCTTGATTCATATTTACAGATTTTGCCATTCCTTTTGCTTTCCACTCCTACCCTATGATACCCATGAAACCAGGGATCAAAATCCTGACTGGATCCCAGCCGGTTTCCGCAGTTTTCGGAGATTTCAGACCGGACCGGTTTCACCGGGATACTAGGATCTCATATTTGAATTTTTGTTTGAAATTTTGAAAGAATTTGATATAAAAATATGTAAAAAAAACTAGATGAAAAAACATGATTTATGGTGAAATCAAATGATGAAAATAATCAATTTTGAGTTCGGGGAAATTGAACAAAGGTAAAGGTGAAGAAAAAATGAGCAAGATATTTTTAAAAAAACCTTATCTTATCACCTCCCTTCCTCCACCGATGCCGAGTCCTCCGCTCTAGTTCTCCTCTACCTCTGCCGCTCTCAACCAAACCGCCATTCGGCCGCCTTCGGCGTCCCGTCGCCGCTCGAGAAGATCGGGATCCCGCTCGGGAAACTCGGGTTCCTGGTGCAGCCGCATCACTCGAGCGCTTCTTGACTGGGAAGCCAATCTACATATGCGGGAACTCGGACATCCCAGCTGGGATTCCGATGTCCGACGGCGCCCGTGTAGGTGATGTGTATTTCTTTTTTGTTATTTATAGATGAATGTATAAGTTGAATAAGATATTGAATTTTTTTAGTCTACATATTTCCTTATTAGTAAATAGAAATAGATGAGTTAGAATTCAGATTAGAAGTTTGTTAAGGATTATAGAATTAGGAAAGTAATTTATGCATGATTTATGTTTGTGAAGTCAAATAACAATATGTGCCAACGACCTTGGTATTGACTTCATGTTCATTTATCATATTCTATATCTATCATAGATTTATTAGTTGTGGAATTGACATATGGACTTGTATTAGAACTATGTGTGATGGATGAATATTTCATGTCTTTATCATGGATTTGTAATTTTTTATTATATGTTTTATGAATATTGTTAGAAATATTATGGAAAAATCATGCCAATATTATGTATATTTTTTTTGAGATTTTCGTTTCTGTTTTTCCTCTTGCCGGTTTTTCAACTAATATTACCGGGATTCAGATCGGGATTACCGATTTCTGCGAATTCCGACGTCCCGATCTTGACTGCGGGACAAACGTGATTGTGAACCTTGCATGACATTCTGCTGTGTACCGGTGGAAGAAAAAAAGCATCGTATAGCCAATCTGAACTGTTGGATAGAAAAAAGACATGCATTTGTTTGGGTCCACCATAAGTCCTTTTATTTCGGGAACTTACGGCATTGCTCCCTCCATTTATATTAAAAGGTCAATTTGGTATAGCTCCTCAAAGTGCTTCTAAGGGTTAAAAAAATCTGCTCCTTCTTAGAAGCGTTTCTCAAATTTACACAGAATCTAATTATATGAATAATTCATTTTTTTAGAGAGACCTTAATGTGATGTTGAGAAAACTGTAATTATTCGCATGTCTTTGAGAGCCACAATAATCAGCATTTCCGGGCAAATAAAAATCAACATCGTTGTCGAAATTGCAAGCGGTGAAAAAGGTTCTGATTAAAGGTGGCCATTTGAGCCGTGCTTTTGGGCTGCCCGAAAGCCCGCAAGCTTGGGCCGATGGGGTGGCCCGACGGGCGGCACGGACACGGCCCGTTTAAGCCTTGGCCCGGTAAAGCACGAAATTGGCCTATTTAGGCACGTCCCGAAAATAACTTATTTAAAATATATATGGTTTCTATATAAACATCAACCCATCAGTGGCTTGGTGGTAAGTCTCTTGTCTAGAAACTAGAAGACCTAGGTTCGAATTCCACTAAAACTTCATATTTCTCCACCATTTTTGCTCCATTTAAACGTTAATGGGCCGGCATGCCTAACGGGCCGGCGTGCCTAGTTCTGATGGTCTCGGGCCTCGGCCTTTCCTCAAAAGCCCAGAAGAACGAACTCATATCGGCCCAAGAGAGGAAGCGTGGAGACTGGGGACCCATCATCCTCCTCCCCGTCGTCGCCTTGTCCGGCGGCCGCCGTCTGGTTCCTCGCCTCTCCCGCACGGCCGCGCGACTCACCGCCGTACGCCCGTACCCGCCAATTCGACGCGCGGACAGAGAGGAGATACGAACCTTCGAGAAACGTGGCAGGATCCGGAGCGGCCTGAAGCCATGGCGGAGAAGCTGGCCCCTGAGAAGCGCCACGCCTTCGTCCACAACGGTGAGCATCTGCGTCCCTCTGTTCCATGACTTTCCTTCTCATGGATCTTCCTTCCCTTTCTGACCCGGGTTTGGTCCTTCCCTTTCCACCCGACCATGGACCGGGGAGCGCAGGGCAGAAGGTGTTCGAGTGGGACCAGACGCTGGAGGAGGTGAACATGTATATCGAGCTCCCCAAGGGCGTGCCCACCAAGCTCTTCCACTGCACCATCCAGGCGGGGCACATTGAGGTCGCCATCCGTGGCAACCCGCCTTACCTTAATGTACGTTCATCTAATCTCCTCACCCCCTTAGCGATTCCATCATAGACTCAATTTCGTGCTGAAATGTTACTGCCCTTTTTCTCCTCTCTCCATTGATGCTGATGTTTTGTGTGATTGTTTTGCAGCACGATCTAACGCACCCGGTGAAGACGGATTCATCTTTCTGGACCATAGGTGTGCCTCCATTTTCCTGCTTCTGACCCTTTGAAAGTTTTCTTTCCCCATTTCACTGCTGGTGTGGTGTGATCTTGCTTTGGCCAGGCATCTACGGTAATTCATATGTAGACTATCCATTTCGTCAGCATGCTCCTGTTTGGGGTGGTTTTAGTTTTGGTCAATGCTACTTCAAAACAGGAAATCAGAGAGTTGGTCATAGAAATGGCTTGAACACAATACTCGTGATTTCAGACAACCATGGCTTGAACAAAATACCCGTGAGAAACTTTTCAGAAATGTGATGCTTGATTTACCTTTTCTGATGTGCATGTGCCAATATCATTTTTTACTCCTCTCAGTTTTTTGTGTATTTATGGTCCAAGTTTTCAAAGGTTAAGTACTCGCATTCTAGTTGTGTATATTTATGGTCCATGTTTTCAAAGGTTATGTACGTGCATTCTAGAACCACTCTTGTTAAGAGCAGCTGAAGCAGAGCTTGATCAGGTGTTCCTGTCTTTGACACTGGTTTGCTGGCAACTACTTGGTAGTGCTAGCTTGTTTTTACCTTTTTGACTGGATTATTACCGGTTGAAGAAGGTAAATGTTGAAAGGAGCTCGTTAGTGCAGCTCTTCTATGGTCTTTTATCAGATTCGGGTCATTGCTTGTTAATCCAAATTAGGGGCATAGAAAAACACATACCTTTTCCTTTCAGTCTATGGAGCAAATGTATTAACGATCTGTACTATTTGAGGATCAATATGGTGTATGGTGTGGTGTCTTTAGTTAGATTTGTCAGTAAATTTGAGTTAATGCTAGCATAAGGTTTCTGCTCCGATACTGATCCAGAACAATATGCTAGTAAATACTGCAGTCACTTACAATTTTATTCTTGCTCAGTTGTTTCTGACGTGCTAGTGTTACCATGTTGCACTACTGTACAATTCTACAATTTTTAACATGTACAATATACAGAGGATGCTGAAATGCATATCACACTGCAAAAAAGAGAGAAGGGGAAGGCATGGTCATCTCCTATTCAAGGTCAAGGACTCTTGGATCCATATGCTGCAGATCAAGAGCAAAAACGACTTATGCTACAAAGGTTCCAGGAAGAGGTATAACCAACTATTTTCATACAAGTTTCCTTGCTATGGCATCCAATATCCTTCTTTGCTTTCTATCTTAATATTTTGTATTATTTATTTCTTACCCATAATAATTATATGTACTTGTGAAAGTAGGACCTGATACATGTGAGTCACTAGTAGTACCATTATTCGGAAGCTAATAGCGCTCATGTCAAACTGACTCAAATTGTCTCATGTGACTTGCTTGGCTTTATTATTCCAATTTACATACTATGCATATTGGAAAGAATCCAGATTCTTCACATTCTGTAATTCATTTAGAGAATGTAGATAAAATGAAATAGGATAAAACTATGTATAAAAAATCACCAAAGGCAAGTAGTGTCTTCTGTGTTTTTGACATCAGATCAGGTCAATTTAGTTGGGAACTGTACCTGTTTCCAGCAGAGAACTCACAATAACAGGCCGAAAACAAAGTGGGTTGTATGATTAACAGGACCACGGGTTTGTAATTAGAAATATTTATAACATAAACCAACTGGAAAGGGACAGTGCATGATCAAGATCACCTCAAGAATTTGACTTCTGTGAGTGAAAATTGATAGTCTATCCCTTACCTAGATAATGTAATTAAGAGATTTCAGCATTACCCTCAATGAACTGGTTTGCTGATAATAAGTCTAGGATTTTGCTGTTATTAGCAGTTTTCTGACCGCAGTTACTATAAGTTTGATGCAAATAATATGATTGTTTGCTGATAATGGTAATATGGCTGTTTGAACACTCCATTTTCTCAAATATCGTACGAAAGTCTGCCCTTATTGCATATTGGTTTGACAATAGCAAAAAACGAAAATTTTCATGGCTTTTGTAAGGTGTAGCTGAAATTAGTAGCTGTTATCCTAACCTTGTGCAAATCTGTTCTGCCAAATGGAACAAGATGAATTAATATTACAACTCCAGACTGAAATTCTCTAAAATCCCATGTGACGTGCCCTTGCCTCGTGATGTGAATCTTGAACTTCCATTTGTACGTGCCTTCAGTAATTATATTTTTTTATCTACCTTGTGTAGAATCCAGGATTTGACTTCTCGCAGGCGCAGTTTTCTGGAAACTGCCCTGACCCAAGGACCTTCATGGGAGGGATACGCTCCGATTGAAGTTTCTTGACTAGTTGACTGGACAATATGAACCTCACTACGTAAATTGTGAACTCCCAGAATGTTGTCCAATACACCAGCTGTACCTGCTTTTGTAAATTGTGGAAATATCTCACTTTTCGATTGCTACCCCGGAAATAATAGGAATATGCGAATTTGAATTTTCAATTGCTACCCCGGAAATAATAGTGGTATATGTACATTATATTTGATCCTGTTTACTTAATCTGCTGACTCGAAAGACCCATGATGTCGAATTCTGTGTGCTAATTAAAGCTTGAATCGGTAGCTCTTCTCTTTGTTGACTTGTGAACACTAAACTTTTAAGTCTATTATGTCCGAATTTTCCTATATATAAACTATTCATCTCGATCATTGCAGAACACTCCCCTTAGCTAAAAAAAAATCCCCTTAGCAGGTTTGTACAAGCGCACGTTCCTTCGTTGTTTTCAGATGGCCGGGGTCGTCTCAAGAACCATGTCGTGTCCTAGGCTCCTGGCCAAGCCTGTCTGCCTCAGCGGTTCAATCATCTTTCTCTCTCATGAAAACTCGTGGTGACGGCGCAGAAAGCTGGGGATGTCTTCCCTATATGTATCAGCAGTTCAATCACCTTTCCTGCTCGCTCTATATCTATAGGTATTGAGATATATCAAGCATGATTTATTCTCTTTTGATTTATTTATTTAATAATTATTAATTTGTTATTTATAGTCAGAAGATTGCATTTGTACATGTGTTCACCGATCAAGAAGACACTAACCATGATTCACTAATATCAGTTGGCATTCAGAACTATTTCATCATTGTAACCAAGGTGATGGTAGACTCCAAAGCACGTAAGTATGTTTCACGTACTTTCTCGTTTTCAAATTAGCTGCAAACATAGTTCATTAATTAATTGCTTCCTTCAGCAAACTGAACAAATGTCAATTACTTTTACGAGCTACAGCGGATGCCCAACACTCTCATATCTAGAAGGTTGGGGTTCAAGCCTCTTATAATCCTGTATGCTTGAAACATGGCTGCATATTTAATTTGATCATGCACCTTTGCATTATGCCACACTCTGCGTGCCTTATAACTTTATGAAAACGGTTTAATTTTATAGAAATTTATTGAAAACAACTTAGATCATGACTAATAGAATTAGGTAATACCTAGATATGAAAGCCGGTACAAGTAATTGACGTTTGTTCAGTTTACGTTAAACAATTTGCAGGAAACAGTTAATTAATGAACTGCTTTTAGAGCCAATGTGAAAACGAGAGTGTGTGTGAATCATACTTACGTGCTTTGGAGTCTATCATCACCTTGGTTACAATGACGAAATGGTTCTGAATGCCAGCTGATATTAATTAGCAAATCATGGTTAATGTCTTCTTGATAGGTGAACACAAGTAGAAACGCAATTCGACTATAAATAATAAATAAATGCTTATTAAATCAGTGTAATCAAAAGGCATATGAACATGCTCGATATATCTCAATACATATAGATAAGCATACTCCTCACTGATTACCTTTGAAAAGGAGGTGGAGCTATCAGTTCAGTCGTTTACAACAAATTGGAGTTCCAAAAGGTGGTGGTGCGGATTGCCAGATTGTTTGAACCTCGGTGAGCAGCGTTGGGATTATATAGAGAAGTTAGATCATGTGAGTTAGTTACTAATTGACTCAATGCGCCATGCATGCACATCTTGTATGGTTCAGAGTGAAACGAGCATGCATGGAGTGCGGATCAGAGTGAGACGACATGCATGCGTTGTGTGGAGTAGAGTGAGAAGAGCATGTGCATTGCAAAAAAGGTTGTTGACTTAGCATATTGTCTGACGCACATAGTCCTCCAAGGATTTTGGAGATACATGAAGCATGCAGAAAAATATTATTTATCAGGCAATACACAATATTTTATACTATTATAAATACTATGCACAATACTCCTCCATTTTTATTTGTTGATGTTAGGACAGCTTAGTGCAAATTTACACTAAATTGGTTGTCCTAACGTCAAGAAAAAGAAAATAGAGGAGTATATAAACATAATCTTGTTTGTAATGCTATTGTGTTATGTGAAATTTTCGTGCCGCGTTGCAAGGGTACATCGACATGTAACTAGTAATATATGAATTTGCAGCTGGAGAGTTGCGCAAGCATTGATAACATGATCTTCACAAGGTAAGGATTGCTATATTAGGCTTAAGAGGGCGACAGTGGATTAGATATTGCTATCTACGTTTACCGCATGAAAAGTGCTCTGGCGCCATATCTCCCTTGTTTAAAGATCAGCTGTCAGTTTCATGGTCACCACAAGGCACCTTTTGCTGGTGCTACTCCTCTTATCGTTATCCACCGAGTTGATACATTAATTATAGAGTGCCAAACCACTGCGCAACAGGAATAACCTACGTGCTAAGCGATTTTTACCAGTGCTGGTCGCCTTCAATCCAAAGCAACAGGAATAACCTACGTGCTTAAACTTTTTCTTTTTGTTTTTTTGCGAATGACCTACGTGCTTCACCAGTTCCACTGGATGATGAGCACAACAGTAAGCGATGAAAGACTCACGGCTCTGTTTCTTGCTAGATCCATGGACCTTTTTTTTATAAGAACATACTTCCTATGTTTTTAAATTGTTGATTTTCTTTACGTTTGACTGTTCGTCTTATTCTAAAAAATTTAAAGATTATAATATAGTTTATTATGATATGTTTTATTATCAACAGAAGTTGAAACATGACTAATCATTTTATATATTTGAATTAATATTTTGAATAAGATGAATAGTCAAATCTGATGAAAAAAGTCAACGACGTCAAAAATTTAAAAACAGAGAAAGTATATGATCAGCTGTTCTCGTCACAGGTGAACTTGCGCCAACCACGTGCGAGCGCTGCTACGGCGCGCGCCGCCGTGCCGCCGGCACACGCCTGCCTTCTCCGTTATAGGTAAAGCCAAGAAGATCAGATCATGGAAAAAGTCTTGTATAATATTGATTAAACGCAACAAGATGGCGCAAATGATAGATGCCAGCAGGGTATAGCACCATTTCGTCTCCGGCGTGCCATTTCTTCTTAGTATATAATTGTGAGAGATCCATCATTTTCATAGCTGACCTCACGTTTCCCCGGCCCTTTCTCTAATTCTTTTGTCATTTTAAACAATGCTGCCGATCGGTATAAAGCACTCGCAATTTGTGGTCCATTGCCAAACATCCTGAAACCAACACTCAAGAGCAAAACAGAGGATTGAAGAAAGAGATGGCAGTTTTCGGTGGTGACGATGCGATTAGCTCCGTGATGAGGCCGCCGGTGTTGCAGCTACTGGTCGGGCTGGTGTTGTACGGTGTGGCGGAGGAGATGACCGTCCCGGCGCTCGTCGACAAGGTGACCAGCGCGCTCTGTCCTGCCGACGGCCGGTCGTGCTCGGAGGCCATCTACCTCACCGGCCTCGAGGCATCGGTATCTAGCCATCCGTTCATGCTGTTTGCTGCCTTGCAACTCTGCTCTGCTCTGCATCTGCACCCCGTTTGATGTTCTCGAGCACGCATATTATCTATCATCGTTTGCTTGAGCGCAGATTGGCGGGATTTTCAAGATAATAGGATTCCCTTTGATGGGCCAGCTAGCTGATGAATATGGACGGAAGCCTGTTCTCCTACTCACCGCCTCCACCTCCATAATCCCTTTTGGTTAGAAATTTTTCACGGACTTCAAGTAGAGATATTAATCTGTGAATGACTGAATGTTGCCGACTATTTGCCTGGATTCAAATTATCTGTTCGTATACCTGCAGCTGTGCTTGCATGGAATAGTTCAAGGACTGCTGTGTATGCCTACCTCATTCTCCGCACATTTTCGTTCTTGCTTGGGCAAGGAACCATTTCCTTCCTTTCCGTTGCATACATGGTGAGGTTGTACGATGAATTGCACTCTCCTCACCTTTCTACTGAGATAAGTACTCATTTGATTGCACTGTTTCGGTACGATGACTTTGCTGTCTGGGAAATCATTATGAGTTGCTTAGGGGCCAAGCCAATGGCTACATCTAGGTTAACTTCCCCTTCCCCAAAGTAGGTGAAATGAGTTCTAAGCTTATTGCACTTATTGCATATTGAGAATAATAATATCACCATGTGCTGCCAAAATCAATCATGTCGAAGACAAACTAGATTCAATCTCAAATCAATTATGACAAAGATAAACTAGATCCAATCTCAATATTAGTTATGTTTAGTTCTATACCATAAAGACGTAAAATAACTTTCCTATTCCCTAATCTAAAATTTACATGAGTGAAAAAAGATGAAGTATTTTTATCATGTAATTTGTTGAAAAATAGATATTTTATTAGGTCGAAGTTTGTAATGTATTGCACTTGTTTTGCTGTGATAACTAAAAGAGATTCAATGCTTTAATTTTTTTTCTTCTTAGGCAGATGTGATTGAACCATCAAAGAGGGCGGCTGCAATAGGCTTCATGACAGGAATTGTCTCTGCATCACATGCTTTGGGGGATGCCTTTTCAAGGTTTCTTCCTAAGGATTGGATTTTTCAGGTATCAATAGTCGAAACTATTTGTTGAATCACCATTGTAGATTATTATACTTTCTTGCTAAGCTTCAGTCGTAAAGTATGAAACGATTAATGGTTCATCAGGTGTCAGTTGTTTTGCTGATCTGTTCTGTCCTCTACATGAAAATAAATCTGGTCGAGACACTTGAAAGAGCTCCATCTTCACCTTGTGAGAATTTGTCCTTGGCATGTTTGGTTGTCAGGTTACCAAAGCAACGTTGGGAATCTATCAAGGAGAACATTAACATATTCAAAAATAGGTATGGTATAGCTTTAGAGGATCCGAAAGTTAACTAGGTTTTTCTTGCGACTGAAATTAACTAGGATTGGAATTCATGAAATTGCATGTAAAAACTAATTCAATTCAGAGTTATCTACTCTTTATTGTGGAAGAAATGTGGATCATACCTTTTGCATTTCAACTTCCATCAACTGGAGTAGTGTTGTACTTTGGATAAAGGGGCATTTTACTAATAAACTGAGAATGTATAAAGTATCTCAACCTAAAAGTTTAATGCATGATAAGGCAGAGTTTCTTTCTTCAATATTGAAGGGACTAAATGAGCAATAAGCTCGAAAGTTGCCTTGTTGCAGCCGGGCCGCACTCTAACAGTTAACTATGACTAGATTAACAATCATTCACAATTTAAATATGGCGTTCTAATATTTTTGTGTTCACAGTGAACAACTTAGGCGAATCACATATGTCTGTTTCTTCTATAAACTGGGAATGAGTGGCATTAACGACGTCCGACTGGTAATAATTCTCACTTCTACCGTATGATATGGGGCTTACCATATAATTAAGGCACATCTCACTTTTCTTCTCCCAGTATTACTTGAAGTCGGTATTTGGCTTTGACAAGGATCAGTTTTCAGAAATTCTAATGGTGGTAGGAATTGGTTCGATATTTTCCCAGGTGCTACTTCAAGATGCATATTCTGGATAACTTATCGTCAAATATATCAACTGCAGTTTCTAATAATTTTTCTCAAATTGTAGATTTTAGTCCTTCCCCTTATTAGCCACAGAATTGGGGGAAAAGGAATTTTATGTGGATCAATACTTGCATCCATTCTTTATGTGAGTTAATGCTAGACCTTTTCTTGGCCATGCCAAATCTCAGATTTGTCTTTTATCAAAATTGTATCTTGATTATTTTCCCTTTTTCTTTCAAGGCTCTGCTTTATGGCGTAGCATGGTCTTGCTGGGTATGTATTCAACATAGGATATGTTTAATTTATTTCATATTTTATTGATGGGTTTAATTGACAGTTTGGCACAATCACAAAAGGTTTGTTCAGTTTATCTGTCTTTCATGTTCTGCCAGGTCCCCTATTTCGGCTCTTTGTTGGGTGTCATCTATGTGCTGGAAAAGCCAGCTGTAAGTTACCCATATATATATATTATATCCTCTATGGCTCTATGTACTATGCCATCAACTTTCTATGTTCAAAAAATTGTATGATGGAAGGCAGTGATACTCATGAAGGTGCTAATGCGAATACAAAAATCTGCAGATTTATGCAATTATTTCTGGAGAAGTACTGTCAACTGACCAGGTACATATACATACATGAGCACCATTTATTTTATTTGGCAACTCAGACCTAAATTATTTTACCAAATCTCATGCTAACTTGTTGTTTTTATAATCGAAGGGAAAGGCACAAGGTTTCATTGCAACTGTGCAATCTGCAGCTATATCATTGGCACCTCTGTTTATGAGCCCATTGACCTGTAAGAAATTGGTTTTCATGCACAAAACAGTACATTCCATATACAGCCTATGGGTTCTACAGTACATCATATTCTCTATTTCGGTCTCATCCTTTTCTGCATCTCTATTTTAGCTTACTTCATTTCACCAGAAGCAGCCTTCAATTGCAAAGGTTTCAGTTTCCTAGTGCCTAGTGTTTTCTTGGTTAGTCATTTTCTTCCTTCTAGTAGGATATAAATATGAAAAATAAAAGGATACATTTCAAGTATAATTAGAACCGAGATTTGTTACAGGCGATCTCCTTATACTTTGCCTGGACATTGTATCCAAAAGGCAAGGGCAACTGCACAGAGCTTGTAGTTTCAGATGGACTGGATGAGGAAGCGTTGCAAGCACCACTATTGGCTCAACGGCAAACCATGACTCCATGAGGCTGTGAAATTGGACAGTAACAATCTACCACATGTAAAGGCGAGGCGTCTTTACTTGCACAGAAACATTGTGTTCATCTAACAATTTTTCTGTACATACACCACAAGGCATCTGTTCATACAACAATTTCTTAACATGAATTTAGCTCCAGGTTGGCACCATAATGGAGGTTCATGTTGATGGTAGCATGGAAGTATGTACATGTGTTTCATTTAACAGGAAGCCCCCAGATTCAGTTTTCATGTGGCTGGTTTGTTCTTGGTTAGTCCTGTTCTTCCTTCCAGCCGGGTGGAAAGAACCACAACAAAGGGTACACAGTGGTATAACTGTAACCTAAAATCTGTTAATTATACTATCCATAATTATATGACTCACACACCACTAAAATCCTTCAGCGGGTCACTAGTGTCAGTCTGCTTCCGCTCACAAATTAGCTCCAGATCAGCAGTAACAAGGTCAATGCATGTCCATGGTAGTTTGGCCAATGTGAAACTGTGTTTGCAATGCAAAGCTGCACTGCTGACGATTGTGATTATGTGATAGTATGCCTAAGGTTATCTATCTTCAACGAGAATTATCCTGGAATTTGCAGTACATGTCGGACGGCAGAATACAGATTATGTGGGCATTTGCTTCGCAATTGATATTAATATCCAGGGAAGTCGAAGGGACTTTTCCATGCTCATTAGAAAATAGATATGATATGACATGATGTAATCCTAAATAACTTCAAGGATGACAGGCCAAATAGCTGATGAATGAGGTGATAAGATAATGAACTCAAAAGGAGCTGTATATTGTTGAGGATCGGGATACAGGATAAGAGAAATTTGTTATAAGAATAGGTATCGATCTCTTAATCATTGTTTGGCATGTCTTTATGAAAACGTGGTACAATCAGGGGAACAAAATTGCTGATACAGGAGTATATACTTTCTACTAACTGAAGAACTAAATACTTTGTTATTGGATTTGCATACCTTCTAGCACATCTCTAAAGAAGCTTTGCGCCCAAACCATCTCCCACATGGATATCTTTGACAGCCACATCGATTATCAGGATACTCTTCACTCTTCAGCAGCCTTTGTTCATGGGAACCCAGGTCTGAAAACAAAGAAAGATACCCCATATTCATAATTCACAATACGGATGCTTCTGTAAGCACGGAACTGATGCTCCAGCTTTCAGTAGAAGAGATACATACCTTCTCCTTTAGTCGCTTACGACTGCTTTGACGGCGCTGAAGAAGAACTGCAATCCATACTGCAAAACATCGTCGGTGTTTACAGGGCTATTAAATTTCAATGGTTAGTACTAAAATTGAAATTTCAATCGTTAAGCCGACTTGGCAAAAGAGGGAACATTAGTCTAATACCATCCATAACTGAAGCCATCCTCTAAACCCCATTAATAAATAAGACATCCAGTAAATACCATGGTTAAGTGGAGTAATCTTCTAATCTATACCATTACTTTCCTTTTTCCTCATTTTCTTTTTATTAATCCCAATCTGCCTCCTGAAAGGACATTACTGCCCTTGATTACGTAACCACCCCGGATGGAGTTATTTTTTTCACGTTGGTTACGTACGCAAGGCGCGAGTATACAGAATAAAAGTATTTTCTTGGTTTGATATGAGAAATCATACATAAATTCAAAAAATCATAAATAAATCACAAAAATCGTAAGTAGTTCTGACAAATGGTAAAACCAATCTGAGAACGCCATTGTGTAATAGAAAATTGCTAATTGTGTCAAATAAAATTTTGAAAAATTGTACAGCCAAAATGATGAATCTGACATGATCTTTGGGCATTATGGTTCCAAAAATATAATATGTTTGACATATAAACAGATATTTCAGCCATGCTAATTTCGTAATGAAGCAAAATCAGCATTTCTCCAATTACGATGTTGTAAGCAACAAGTGTCATAACAACCATAATAGTAAATGTGAACTGCAATAGTTTAAGACCAACATGCAATACGGTTTGATGCAAAATATTTGATCACTAGTAAATATGAACATATTGAGGGTCTATTTAGATGTAGAAGCGCCTTCGTAGCAGTTCGTAGCGCAGCGCCGCCGCTGCCGCCGTCGTTGGTTAGGGCTCTATCGGAAGATACGGGAAAGTTTGTTCCTTGAGTTCAGATCGTAATTCTTTTTCTCCTCCGTATGGACTAGTCCTATTGCTTGGGTAAGGGCAGTAATGTCCTTTCAGGAGGCAGATTGGGATTAAGAAAAAAGAAAATGAGGGAAAAATAAGGTAATGGTATAGATTAGAAGATTACTTCACTTAACCATGGTATTTACTGGATGTCTTATTTACTAATAGGGTTTAGAGGATGGCTTCAGTTATGGATGGTAGTAGACTAATTTTTCCGCAAAAGAGAACATTGGTCTAGTAGACGTTTCAATAAAAGGGGCGAATTAATGGCAAGCACCACGCCTACCAGGTAGCCGCATACCGGTGAGGCGGTGACTCGGTCATGTCTTGGCGTACTCCATCTGAGCCCAAAAATGCACATGCCGGAGGTCGGACAGGTTTAAGGCAGTGAACCGGCGGCGGCCGCGGCCATGGCGTTCTTCGCCGGCGGTGGAGGCGGCCGCCGGCATGACGGGGAAAAGAGGAATGACAAAAAGATCTGGTACAGAATTTTACATTTAACCGCCTAAACCGGATTGCGATCCAAAAATTTACATAATTATCCTGAAATTGGATCGCGACTATTATTCTCCATCCACATTGTTTGCATTTAACACCCCTGATTATGCAAATAAGACCCTCGTCGTGTGTGTCCAGCTGTCGGCGGGGAACGGGGACGGCGAGAAATCTCGACGCCGGCGGAGGGAATGGGCCCACGACCTGAAGCCGTTGATCTGAACCACCGACTAACTAGCGCTTCTAGGCCGCAGTGACGGCGGCGGCCCTAGTGCCCCACGGGCACCAGCCGGCCGTTGCCGCCTTGCCCTTCGGCGGCCCCGCATAGAAGCTGGTAGAGTTCAAGCCGATGCGGATACCAGGCGGTTCAGGGCCAATCTGTGGCAACGTTCCTCGGGCCTACCGCATCGGCGACGAGCGCCTCCACCCTCGGGTACACACCTTTTATCTGCATGCTTGCATCTTCTCACTCCAATCCTAAATCAGTTATGCAAAAAATTGATGCAAATTAGGATATTTATGTTAGTTGGACCAGATGAATGTATTTTTTCATCCTAACACTTATTGACAACATTACCTGATCTGGTTGTGGCTACATGTTTGCTGAAACCAATTTGCAATTGAAGTAGCCCTGTTACATACAGATCTTGCTTTATGCCGATGAAATTTCCAGTTTCATTGTACCAACTATTAAAGCATGATGGCTGCTAATTGCTACATGTATTATGCAGTTCTTTGGAAAAGCCCTGGGATTTGAAACTAGTTTCAAACCTGGAGAAATGTGACATATCCGATAAGGCTGGCCTCCATATGGAGGAGATTTTGCAAATCTTCCCAGCTCGAAAGGAGATTAGTGGCTGGGAAGTTGGATAGGCAACAATTACTCAACAAAATACCACGAAAGCTTTCCAAGGCTGGAAGGCAAGCTTCTCAACAAAATATGCAACAACTACGTAGTGAATAGATTCAAGAATTTGGATACTTACTGTTTCGAAAATATGAAAATCTGCAGATTTATGCAATCATTTCTGGTGAAGTACTCTCAAGAGCAGGTTATGAATGTAGGCTTCTTGACTTCTCTTTTTTTTTCCAATTCAGTCCTCAATATTTTCAGGCTAATCTTTTATCCTTTCTGAAAAACGTAGTCCCATTTGTTATTGAGTATTGACTAATTATGTTTACTTTCACAGGGAAAGGTGCAAGGGTTCATTGTAGCCGACTAGCCGTGCAATCCATAGCTACGTTATTGGCACCTCTATTATGGTGAGCCCACTGTTAACATTATGCCTGTAGACAAACTTTTCTGCAGGTTACTTTTTATAAATGAACTTCATTCTCTATCTTGTTTTCATTCTTTTATCTACCTCCTTCAGCGGACTTCATTTTACAGGAAGCCCCTCCTCATCAATTGTCAAGGATTCAGTTTCTTTGTGGCTGGTTTCTTCTTGGTAAGTCCTGTTCTTCATCCCAGTGTGATAGAAAAAACCGAAATAAACGGCACACACAGCTGTAGAACTGTAATCTGTACTTATAGATTTTCTCCAATGCTAAATACTTTACAGGCAATCTCCTTGTGCTTTTCTTGGATGCTTAATCCAGAAAAGCAGGGAGCAGTGCTCCGAAGTTGCAGTTTCAGACGAGCCTGGTAAGGAGAGCAAGCACCTATATTGGCTCAGCAGCCTAAAACTTGAGTCCCTGATGTTAAACAAAAACCTCCACACATCACGTGGAATACAAAATAATTTTTGAATTGAGCGATCTGCTAATTGTACATTTATGCTATCAATTATGATGTCTGGCTCACATACCTATGAAAACAAGCAGTGAGACATTTGTGTGAATCTGTTTCTGCGTACAAATTAGTTCTATATATGTAGTAACAAGCTCAGTGCATGTCGATGATAGTTTGACATCACGTGAAATTGTGCAGGTGCAAAGTTGCATTGCTGACAAGGGTGAAAACGGTAGCTTGTCTTTTGTCTCTACCAAAGTGCATGTATCAGTTTGAGCAATGCTTGATAATGATCTTGTCAGTGTTGAAGTTGACAACTGGTGTGAAGTAATTTTTCCTAAGTTTGCGTCCATCTGGTGGTAGAAAAGTCATACTGCATGATAAAAAGTCAGTTATTTTTCTTGTTGGATAGGCTATATTGAAATTTTGTGACGTGCTTCGCAAAAATTTTCAATTTGAATGATTATCTATATAACAAGCAATATGATTTTATCACTAAAGTATACAATTACAATGTTCCCTTTCCTAGCTTTAATTCAAAGCCATCTCCACAAATTAGTAGTCAACATTTTGCATCATTCATTTCAAGTGAAAATTTTCTGTGGTCTGAAAAGCTGATGGAGTGCCTGGCTCTAGTTTGTTTAATAGCCTTTCTTCTTTCTGCTGCGTCAGTAACAGCTCAGTCATGGACTCATGGGCTGTATAAGATTGATGCATGCTTTGCATTACCATTTTTATAGGGCCACCTTGGTCCGACATATTGAGTCACTGATGGAATCAGAGAGACACAGAAGAGCAGCAAGTCAATAATTAATAGCTTTGTCTGATGCTAGCTGATACTATGGCCAACCTCTGACAGATTTGCAACGTGCGAGATATCAAATTTTGATATTGCCAGCACAACAAGAATCGATATCAAATTTTGAGCCACAAGTTATATTATACTACTGGTCAAGCTGTCCGCAAAAGATTACAGTATGATCCAGCCACTTGCTCCAGAAGATAGCGTCCAGGTGCAGCGTGGCATCTGCGCTGCTAATTGCAACTGATCAGCATTCATTTTTCCATCTGTAACTTGCTCAGGCTTCTCCCCTGTTTCTGTCAACTACTAGCATAAAGAGCAAAGAAAAGACGTCCGGCTCCTCTACTAGTAGTACCACTATGATTTTGTCGGTCGGCTGCTTGTTCACAACTCGCATCTTTTAAAAAGATTGTAAGAAAGTTGATACGATGCATGCTTGGAGCAAGATTTTGCGTTGTTTCCATCTTTCTGTAACTATCTGCACTCCCATATGCGTCTTTTTCGTTGATCATAGCGAGACATAGTCGATGCTGTTTTCAGCCTGGCAAATAAAATGTGATTTGCTTCTCAACTGGAATGCGGCATGGCAAAACCTAAAGCTTGCACTACTAGTTCACATGTGTTTGTTGAGTTTGTTCATCCTTGTGTGCTTCAGAAGATTAAGTAGCCTGAACCTGATGAGTGGGGAGTAAAAGGAAGCACTCACTCCTCAGTTCGGCGCCGCTGTCGTTGTGTATGCAGTCCAAATGAACAAACTGGTTTTTTCCTCGCCTCACCGGCATAAGTTAGTTGGGCAAAACAAATGCCAAATCCACGCCGTCACTACTGTTTGCTCCACAGGAAGAGCATCCAAAACCGAATTGGAGAGTAGTAGTGCATTTGGCGGACCGTGCTTCATTCAGGTGGCCGACATTGCAGCATGTTTGTTGTGGACTTCGTTGAGCGGCTAATTTTAAATATATCGTTGTTGTTTATACCGAGTTGAAGAGATTGTGGTCTGTGCTCCCAGAAGGATGATGCTTCGGCCCGGGACCAGCCAGATTTCCTGATCCCATCTTGGGATGTGTTATTTTCTGCAGACGATAAGATAAGATAGTTACTGGCCAGCCTGATGCTCTGTACTGGTACCAGATTATCAGTAGCTATAGCACATTATTGTCGCATGCATGTGAGATGCTAGTTGTCCTTCCTCCAATACAGATATGGTTATATGAAATAATCTAGCCTAATTAAAAACGTGATTACTTTTATACGACCTACAAATAATGGTAGCTTGGATTTGAACAATGGGCATGCAACATGCTACACATTTCAAAGACATCTATATATAGCGCTCTCGATTCAAACATAGTACAATATGACGCTAGGGTAATTTTCTTCAATTAAACCGTAGCACAGCTAACATGTCTAGTAAAATGCTTAATGTATATGCTTCAATATTTGTCTAGCGTACTAACTTTAAGATTCCCACAATACGATAACAAATTATAGAGAGTGACTTTTGTGAGCATAGGGGCATGTGTCCCCAGCCTAGTTTAATTATTAGTTATGTTTTGATATAAATATTAAATCTCTGATTATACTATTAAACATATCAAATTAGTTGTAGATATGTCATATTAACTTGGATAGGCTCATGCCCCGTGCTTATTGAAGTATTTCTCCAAACGAACATTGATCCAAATGCTGGTCTTTTCCTCTTTTTTATGAAATACATATAAACAGACACTTAAGATGTGTTGGGTAGAACTTATTGTAGTTTATTGAGCCACTTATTCTACAATGAGCAAAACCTGTACCAAATAGTTTGAAGTCATAAGGAGCATGCATATTAGCATAGCATTCATAAACAGTTTTGCTTTTGTAATACATGCACAGCAAAAAGATCTTACTTTTCCAGCTTATGGACCATTCCTTCCTAAAAGTTCCCTATGAGTACCATAGCAAAAACTATAACTTGGTTTTGAGATTCACAAAATCAGCATGAGGGCCTCGCGACGGGCCATCGCCTCATACTAGAAGCGGCTTTCGGCCACAGAGGACCTACCTATCAGTAGTTCTCTTTCCATGAAGCAGCACATGCACCCTAGCTAGCCTCATGCGACATGCCGTACGTACGTGATGGTAGCCTGCCGCCGACGAGAGGCGACAGTGACGACGAAGGGCCTCTGCTTCCATCTGCTTTGTACGACGACGCGCACGAGCACAAGCAAAACCACATGCTCGTGTCGCTTTTGCCGCTTTCCGGCGGCGCGGGGCGGGGGGACACTGTGGCCGTGGAGATCGATGTCCTGTACGCGTCGGGCGTCGGCGGCGGATCTACCTCGCGCCGTGTCGCCGTCGAGCGAGAAACACGGCGGCCGGGCCGGGGCTGGTTTTGTTGACGGCGACGTACTACGGGGACCGGGAAAAACGACGGAAAAGGTTACGGTTACGGATGCCGGGATGCGTACGACACGTCTCGTCGCTCTACTAGCCCGCCCGACGTCGACGTGCGCGGGAAAAAAATAGATGGGTTTCTACTTTCAACGGCCACGTAAAGTGCGTTCGTTTCGCACTCGTAGCTAGTGGTGGGGGATAATTGAGGAGAAGGGTTTTATCGGTTTGACTGGGTGCTTAATTCGCATGAACTGACCATCTCTCCTTTTTTACCTCTTCTCCGTCCAGACCTCTCTTGCATTATATTCCGGCACGAGCAAAATATGCGCTACACACTTAGGTAATTACTACTAGTAAGCAGAAGTTCATGTAAGTTGTTGTGGAATATTCCAAGGAGAGGCTCGAGATCGACAATGACTTCCGCAGCTAGTAGTGAGCACGGCAAATAATTTTCAGAGCATGCAGTGCCTTTTTCTCTTTTTCTTTTACTTTTAGAGAGTATCGATCGACGGGGTACACAGTTGCACGGTTCTTTTGTGATAACTCTGATCCAATTCTCCACCCGGCCGATAGATTCGCGATGCATTTGCATGATGAGTCTTTGCTAATACTATCCCAATTCACAAGCTATGGCATTTAATGTGGAACAACAATATTCTTCTTCTTTTTTCAACTCTAAGTACTCAATAATTTTAAGATGCTTGCTGCCTAAGCAAACCAAAAGTCACATATGCTGCTTCCGGTCGAAATATAAGTAATAATATAGCCAAATGGACATATGTGGTATATTTCCAACTTCTTGTCTAGCAACTCCATATGCTTATAAATATTGTATTGCAAAGATATACTACCGAGCAGACATGGATACTAGCGTCTAGCTATAGAGCAGTAGGTTAGTTCCATTTTTCCGGGTACAGCTTGAAAAACACGGCGGGTGGACATAGTCGCATGTGTATGGAACAAATAAACTAGCTCGCTCCGGCCATCACCTAGCAATCGGCTCACTAGATTACTTCAAGGATGTATTTATGAGCACGTTGTATATTTCTTATTGACTGAATAAAAGATTGGCAACGACTCATGCAGCATGCTTCATCATTTGATTTTTAATTCGGCATTGTCAACAAACAAACACACCATGCATCTAGAGCTATAGGCATAACTTTCATTCTTTTGCATATTGTTCTGTGATGGAGAATTTTCCTCTTTTCCTTCTTTTATTTGGTCGGTGATGCAGTCATTCTGGCAGAAACAAAGACCACAGTTATAGAAGAACAAACGAAAATTATAAACGTGCTGGCATGAACCGAACAGACGGCAGTTTTAGTTGCCGGCACGGTACTATATACTCCGGCCTTGGATCCAGAAAGCACACTAGACGCATGGCCGGAGAAGAGCTTAATTTAGTTGCTGTTAAATTAAGTTTCGGTTTGGTTTTGGCCGGCCTCGAGAACCTTACGTAAAGAACTACAAAGGTTGTTTCCTTCAACCCAAAAAAAAAAAGAATATAACGATTGGTCCACAGACACGTTTTGCTTTGTGGTGAGTTGGTGTCGCAGGATGGCAACAAATGAGAATAACGGTCGCCGCCAGCCTTCTTCCTCCTCCTAGGAACCGATGTATGTATGTGAACATAAGTTACCGGAACAGACGACAGAATTATTATATATATAGATCGGGTAGAGAAATTTGGAGACCACGCGTGGACCGCTGCGCCGGTAGCTAGCTGTGTGCGTGCTGTGTACTATTGTACTGCAGCAGCTCACACCACACAGGTCACTCTCCGGAGCTCACCATCACAAGACTAGTAGTTCACACGGTGCTCACGTCGCAGCAAAAGGGAGGGAAAAGGACGCAATCACACACAACCACCACAAATATCAACGTGCAGCCGCGCTGGATCGATTGAAATACACATCATTTTTGTTCCCGAACGCGAAATTGCGAATCAAACGGCGGAATACACGCCAAATCGACACAGATTATTGATGACATGGACGCCTTTGGCTTGCATCACTCTGCTTGCTCCAACTCTTGGTCCTATGTATGAACATCAGCATATCCAAGTAACGAACATGATCGAACACAGCACGACCGCATAATGTATTACATTATGGTATATATAGAGAGGTTTTCAGGTCTAAAATAATGACCATTATTTTTTTCAACTAATGGTCATTAGTTCAAGGGTAGTTTAGTAATTGCACCAAAAAATTAATATTTTTTATCATACAAACTTGTGTTTAATACACTAAAACTTGACTACAATAATAATGATGATGATTAATCAAATTTAAAATAAATATTTTATAACATATTCATGAATATGTAAAATTGACTAACTTATTAGTTATGATGGAATTTTGTATTATAATCATATTATTTTGACAATATTACCCTTATTAATGGCAATTAGTTATTAACTTCTAAAATTTAATCTATACCGTTAGATCCAACTAATAGCCATTAGTTAAGGAAAAATAATGGCCATTATTTTGGACCTGAAAACACCCCTATATATAATGCGTGTTGAGCATCCACGTGTGAAAATTTAGGTTCGCATCTTCACCTGACGTTTACTGTAAGAAGAGGATGTAAGAGAGAGGCAGACCAGCCAGAGAGTCCCTATTTATTCTAGTACAAGAGTCTGACGAAGATTTTGCTGGAACAAAACAACAAACATTAGGGCTAGTACATGGATCGATGGATGTGCTTCCTCCAGCCATGTAAACAGCTACGGATCTCCATGGAAGCATGTGCGGTGATATTTTTTATGTGCTGCACGCGCGATGCGCGCGTTTTGTGCCCTTTGGGTTGAATCAAACCGTGGCCGTGAGATTGTGTTACCTGTACATTGATCTAGATCTAGCTATGTGTGGAGCGACGGGTTTTGGGACCAACCAGATACTATTATTGCTAGGATGCCAAGTTCTTGGAGTAGGGTGTGTTAGTGCTTTCAAGAACACGATCGATATAGGATAAGATGCATATAGTAGCAAATTGATACTTGGCTGGCCGGGCATCACTGGCGATTGGTCATACTCTTCTCGGTATCCCAGCGCTATCCATCCAAATCCCGTGTATCAGTATCCATATGGCGCACACTGGCCCATTTGTTAAGTAGAATATATGTAGCACTAGACCAAGTTGTTCAATAATGAAGTGGTTTTGGGAGGAACTGACCCAAGAAATTTTTAACAACATGCATGCAAAAGTATCTAGTAGATCATTTCCTTGACTCAACTGAAGAACTTGTATACGCAAGATGCTCTACATCTACTGAAGAACTTGTATACCCCTTGCTCTCCAAGCCATGATCCTGAGAATTTTGGCGTCGATCGTCTCATTGAAGAGTTATATATGCACGCCACTATATAGGCTTGCACTCAGTCACTCAGAAATTCCAAAAAAAAAATTGTCTGCACTCTCAGTATGTGCATCCAGGGGTGTATCAGGTAGCTATATATAGCTATATAATCACTATATGAATCGACAAGACCTAGTGAGCACAATCGACAAGCTACCCTTGGTGGCCGACAACGATCGATCGGCAAGCACATCATGGGCCTAGGGTGTTCGGACGCGCAGCACTTTCATATATGCGGGGAAACACATGCGCATATTTTCCGGCGGCGCCGCGCCGGACGACGTCCATATATCCATCTAGCTAGATGACTACTTCTAGATGAGTACTGGATCGTCATCACTAGCGATGGGCGATGGCTAGAGAGGCGTCACATGCATGCATGTCTTGATATGCATGAGTTCGAGTTGCACGGTCCCTGTCGCCGAATCCGTGCGTGGCCGCCACACGGGATTTCCTCGACGGAGACACCGTGTCCGATCGGCGGCGGCACACGCGCTCGAGTAAACTAAAGTGGACATGTTGGCAAAGGCTTCTGGGAGGGCCACACAACAAGTGTAACGCATCTTGGAAGGATAAGAGAGATATATCGATTAGACGGGATGGATGTCTTTGACCATCTGGCCAGATCTCTCCTTTATCTTCCTGCCATTATTAGGTCCCTGCGTAACGCCAATTATCTTTTTTTTGACGAAAATAGCAGGTGCCTTTTCATTATAGTAGAAGAAAATGTCTCATTTTAAGGAAAAACGAGGCCAAACCGAAACAGAAAAATGACCTACCTACCAAGGTTGTACAACAACTAAGCTTCCAAGACGGTTGGCCAACAATCCAAATCATCGGAAGCACCAACAACAAACAACCCACAGGTGGCAGCATCCACCACAAGCAACCACTACCACAGACTCTATTTTTCGTGACGGACAGAAACCTCCACGAAAATTACAAAAACCGCCACAAAAATTATTCATGAGGGCCAACTGCCACGCAAAATCACTCACGGATACGGCGCCAGGGAAAATCCATTTTCGTGACGGTTGACCTTCATGAAATATTTCCGCGGCGGCTTGTCGTGACGGCTACCTTCACGAAAATTTGAGTGTCACCAGATTTAAGTTGGAAATTTAGTGGCGGCTTGCCCCCAGGAAAATGCTCTTCCCTGGTAGTTTTGCACATTTCCCTGTCGGTTCTTAACCCTCACGAAATATGTTCTTGTCCATACTGTTCTTGCACTAAAAGAAAACCACCAGGAAAATCACCAATCGGAAAGAAACAATCAAACAGTTAATGCTGCTAATTCCACAAGCGCATAAAGATAAAAGAGTATGTATTAATCGCAATTTGCAGCATTCATATAAGCGTACATGGTATACCGTTCTTACAATTATAAAAAGAATACAGCTCAACATTCATAGATTCAGTACATCCAGCAAAGTTTTGAATCTACAAAATACAATAGTGTCATCCACTAAGCTGCTACTGAAAGACTGAAATGGCACAACGCCATACTAAGCCCTGTTCGTTTCCTGTCCTCTAAAATTTAGCACTGTCACATCAAAGAGAATCTTATTATTTATGAATATTTCGATCAATTTAATGACAAAACCCTTTTACAGATTGGTGCTAATTTTCAAGATGAATCTAATGAGCTTAATTAATCTATGTTTTGCTAAAGTGGTGCTACAAGTAATCTGTCTTCTAATCCCGACTTAATTAACCTTATTGATTCGTCTCGTGAATTAGTCTAGGGGGCTGTAATTTATTTTATAATTAAACTTTATTTATTACTTTTAAATAGTAAGATTCTTTTTGATGTGACAGCTATAAAGTTTAGATCCCAGGAAACGAACACACCCTTAGAAACTATGCTTCCAAAACGTGAGACAGATCCTCCTGGATTTACTCCTTGGGTTAACTGCAGTAAACGGAATCGTCAAATCTTCAGGCCAGTAGAAGTAGAACAACTCCAAACAAACAAGAAAAGAATATGTCCATCTAGCCATTCAACAAAAAAAGAAAAACTAACCAGGGTGACAGGGTCGATCCATCCTCGATTCACGGCGCGACGACCGGCATGCCGTGGCTGGAGCTTAGCAAACGCTTTTGTGCACAGCCGTCGAGCTCGGCAGTGCCGTGCTGCTGCTCGCCCAGGTTACCAAGTCTGTGCTTGGTCACACTAGCTGCGCCGACGTGGCCATCGAAGATGCGTTCGCCAAGCTCCCGCCACTGCCTGAGGAAGTGAAGTCGCGCCCGGCCGTTTCCGGCGGAGGTGACCTTGAGCCAATCTAATATCCTGCAAGTGCTTCCCGTGGTTGCGACTAGATACTTGAGAGAGAGGAAGAGGCCGGGGGATATTGATATTGGGGAGAGCAGTCTTTGAGGATAAGGCTGAGAGAGAGAGGAAGAGACCAAGATTTTGATTATTTCGCGCCAGTGGAATACGAATGAATGTTTCGCCCACGCGTGCTTCATTTTTCCCGGCGGTGGAAGACACTCACGAAAATCTAATTTTCTTGGAGGTCTCTTAGAACCGCCAGGAAAATTTATTTTCGTGGAGGGTTTTGACAGCCTTCACTATAATATACAATTATCGTGTAGGTTTTTTATTACTCTCACGAAAAATATTCACTCTCACGAAATTTCTGTTTTGTGGTAGTGAACCACACCACGGAGCCCATCAAAGGTTATTGTTGCCAAGCACAACACCACGCTGATGCAGCAGCTCCGACTCCACAAAGATGAGCTCAAACTTGGCTAAAAGGCCTCCGCACCGTCTTCGATGCAATCATTATCGATGTGAAAAAAATTCAGTGAGTAACATGACGAGGCGAGGATCCTCCACAGGCAAACGCCTCCAAGGAGGGAAACTACATCCAAGACGCAGCCGTTGCTTGCTCCAGTGACCTAGGACTTGAGTTTTCACCAGAATAATCCTCATCGACATCGGCTAGGTAGTGCAGACCCCCAACAACGCCTCCAGCGAGGGAAACAGCACCCACATCAGCGTAATGAAAAAATGGGATACTAATACAATAGTACTCGTTGGGCAGTACTGCTAAAATGTACTTCTTTTTTCTTGAGATTGTATTAAAAACTATTGCTTCATGATACAAATAAATTCCCACTAATACAAGGACTCAAATCGTCGAGAGAAAAACACATGGGTTGTTAACGCTCAAAGACAAACTTAGGATATCCAATGAAGAGATATACTATGTTTTATAAGATCGACGACACCATATTGGAGAGACCCGCAATTCACAGCGGCTTGTGTACTATACATATATATACTCGTGAGATCCAAAGTTAACCATGCATAAAGGTAAGTACTTCAGTGAGCATAGGGGCATATGCCCACCGACACATAGTGACACGAACAATCCGAAACTCTCTTATCGTGATCTAATGGCTCAGACCTTATAAGATGTGATCACACACATGATGCATGAGTTTAAATTAAACATATTATTATACGTTTATGTACTTTATGAGATGAAGAGTTAATCATCCATAAAACTTTAGTTAGTGAAAAGAAAGATTGGTTGTACTTAAGTATTAACTTCATTTTGTACATAGTATCACCTGATTGACAAACAACTCTACAAATGTAAAAAAATCTTTGGATCTACCAAGCCTAGTGTTGAGCACATTTCTTGTAGTGTGATTGATAAAGTAATAATAAAGATAATATTTTACTAAGAGCTTAACCAAATTACGGAAAAAAATGGTTATGAAAGCTGGCTCTCATCAGACATAGGGATTCCCTCCACTATGATTCTTGACGCCCTTTTTAAAACCAGCCATGAAAATTCACGGCCACGGGGAATTGAACCCCGAATCTAGAGTTGCTACCAAAGCATTACAGCTACCATGTTGTGACTTGTGATCTTGTTTATTGTCTTTTGCCAAAAAAAAAAGAAGAGATTTCTCGAGAATAGTTCTGAGTTGTAACCGCAGGCATGTTTTGTGTGCATGAACTGGAGCAATTTTATTTTTGATTAAGCTGGTTTGGAAAAGATCGCATAGAGGTCTTATTATTATGGTACAAACGATATGGCTTTCCTGATGTGCGACCTGCCTTGACGTAATCCTAGTTTGACCTTAACATGCTCAATCAAGTAACTAAAAATATATAAACGCTCGCAAAAGTCGTGTTACACAATAATGGCCGTCGTCACACAACACCTTCAAACAAACGTGGCAATATGCTATACCACTCGGCTCCTCATTTCGCCGTCTCTGGTCAGAGGAGTTGCCGTCGTTTGATCAGACGTGCCACCTTCGACTGCTGAAACAAGGTCAGTTGCTCTGTCGCTGGCATGATGCAGGCGTCGTACGGAGAAATTGTTACGAAAAGCAGAAATATACGTTTATCTAAATGGCATGATGCCGAATTACGTGGCGTGGAATTGTTGCGGATTATACTAGTGTACTGCTGCTACCTAAACCAACCCGGAAACGGACGCGTGCAGTCACCGCCGGTGCTTGGAATCATATCATCACAGGGTGCCAAATAAATTAGTAAAAGTCCCTCGCAAAAAATACTAGTACATACTAGTAATAAACTAGTAAAAGCGGTAGCGGCACGAGCGAGCGGTAGGGCTGGTCGGCGGTGGCGGAAACGTGCAGAAATCTCGCCGCTGATTAGCAGCTTGCGGCGGCGTGTGGCACAACACGGAGTGGCTACCCTAGCGATTCGGACAGGGACCCCTGGTCGGCGGCGAGAAAGACAACAGCTCAGCTGATGAGCGGCGAGATAAAGATTCATCAGTCGTCCCCGTCCACATCTCGCCAAATTAACCAGCAGCACATGGCAGCTAAAGGTTGGTGTCAGTGGACTGCTCTGCCCTCCGCTGGAAGCAGCCGCCTGCCTGTGCCGCGTCTCCGGTCCCCGGCTTCGCTTCGCTGCCTGCCGCGGCTGCGAGCATCTATCTATCCCCGGTCAGTTTGACGGCGCCTCTTGACCGAATCCGGTCCAAGCAACAGTGCCAGCCAGGCCGACGTGCGCACATGCTGCTAATCAACACGGCCATGCCAATTACTCGCTCCGTTTAGTGCATTCGTCAAGTCCACCTGTTGAAGTTGAACTCCTACTGTTCACCCACTCACAGTGGCTGCCAGTCAGTACCACCACCAGGTCAGTCACTGATTCAATTCACTGTTCCACGGCTGCGATGACTACTCTCGTCTCTGAATCGTTCCGTTTGAACAGAGCACCCGCAATTAGGCGTCAGCCGATGATTACCCACCAAATTTCGCACCCGGAAATGAAGATACATGTGCGCAGATCAGACCCCAGGTCGTTTTCCCGGGTCGTGCCGTATCACCGGAGCAGAGCACCGCGGCCATTCTCTCCGGAAATTGCAATGGCAAAAGACCGGCAGGCGAACACGGCATTCACGTCGGAGCGGAAGGGGGATGCAACTACCACCCACCCGGATTTTCGAGCGTGCATTGATCGCCAGCCGCAGCGCCTGCTTGCGCCAGCTTCCGGCTCCATGGTGGCGTCAGCAAAGCAGGCGTGCACAGTGATCCAACACAAGCAACCTCGGAATACTGAATTAAAGTCGAGTTTTCTATGTTTGACCACCGTTTTTTGTTTAATCGTAGAAGTAACAGTTTGTGAAGTATCATTTAAAGAATTTCTTATGGTGACTACAATGTTTAAATCATACCTTGTTAAACTTAAACTACATATATGTTTAGAAAGTTGATGTTCAATACTAGAGATGTTTGACATTGACCAACACTAAATAGGTACTTTTCAGAAAAAAGAAAACGGAGGGGGCAAGTTGTTGGATAGTGTATCTATGGTCACAGTTGTGCATCTAAAAATTAAAACCGGAAAATATGAGAGAAGATCGGGCAGCAATGTCTGCTGGCCGTGAGCTATACCGAGATCATATATCCACCCAGAGATGGTCTAGACAGGTGTCGTAACCACAGTGTATTCAAATATAACTAGACTACTTTGTATAAATTGTACAGAAAATATTATTGAAATTTCTAGAAACTGTTGAGTGATATTTTGTTAAATATTCCATAAAAATACAGATATGTCCCAAAATTTTTACATATATATTTTCAATAAAATTATATTGAGATAAATTCTCACAAAAATGATCTATCTCGATTTCGGACACTTGCCCACAAATGTTGCATGGGACCTACAGTTGAACAACATCTCTATCCTACGTCTCTTTCACCCTTCTACAGTCCCTTCTGTTTTCATTTGCCTTTTTGTGATTTTCTTATTCTATCTTCCTCCTCGCTCACCCTCATGCTCATCGATCTAAAATCCCTCATTTCGGTGGATATAACCTATAACCTATTGTTTGGTTCTCGGTGATGCCTCCAACTAAATGGGAAGGAGTTGGAGGCACAAAATAGGAGCTTGTGGGAGCATGCTGATTGCTGAATATGGTGGAGGCTCGAGGGCATTATGGCATCCCGTAGTTGTTATGGGTGGGGCTACGGTACCAATAATCTTGAACAGTCTATGTCTTCTCTTGTTTTCCTTTATATCTCATATTATTATTTTTCTAGAAAGTATTTTTTGAAAATTTGTTGTGAAAATTTCAAGCAGAGATTTTTTAGAAAAGTTGATGTGATTTTTTAATATTTTTTCACAAAATTTAGAAAGATGGTTTTGTATGACATTTATTTGACAACTTATTGAAAATATTTTAAAAAATGTATGGGCCTGAGTTTCGTGAAAGGAAATATCCAATATGTTATTAGGGTATCGTGTAAACTCACTTGATAATGCACAAATGTTTTCTTTACAATAACTAATTGAAAATATTAGATAGAATCCTATGAGTTGTGCATGATTTCCGAAGGGGAGAAACCTCTAGCATGTCATTCGAGCATCTGTCTTTATTACTACCTTACTTCTTGATATGTGTGCATAAACCTCCCTTTCAATTGAACCCTCGCTTGACAATTTCAACTTGTGCGCTTCATTTTTGTGTCACATGCATGTGCGCTTGAGAGATGTCACTTTTTTTGACAAATAATTGCTGCTAGCATGTTTGAGCTAAAAATATGTCACTTTTGGTGAAGGATTTCTATCTTCTAGGCCTTTTGCATTTCTTATTTTTATTTTACTTCTTTTTAATGAGCATGCATGTTATTTAAATATTTGGGAGATCAAAGTCTAGTTTACTACTGGAAACCAGAATACCTTTTTATGCCATAAACCGGAAAATAGGAAAACAGAAAAACGCACGGATGGGTGGGGGTGTGATTCATCACATTCTTATTTGTGTAATATGTCCCCACTTCGCAAACAAAAATTTATCGTTTTAGTTTTTGGATGTTCAAAAATTTACACAAGAAAATTCCGGTACGAATAGCAAATAAAATTTTGTGCGCATGAGCATTTGGTTTGTAGCCAAATAGTTCAATTGTCAAACTAATCACAAGAAACTCCACTCTTGGACCGCATGCTTCTCCTGCTTTCTCTATCCATGTGGACCCATCAGCAGCGGTATGAGCTGTGTGCACTAAAAAGGTAAAGGTCGGCCAGGGGAAAACGTTGTTTAAGCAATTCCGCACGTGGTCCATGTGCTTCTTCTCGGTCGCCCACGTTATATATAGACAAGCTCGCTGGGCTCTGGAACAAACTCACAAATTTTCTTCTCCCTCTCGCTCCAACCCTTCTTCTCCCTCTTGCTGATTTCCCATCGATCGAGGGCTAAGCTAATAGCAACATATAAAAGCAAGCATGGACATGGCAGAGTTGACGTGGGCAGCTCGGTGCTCGGGAATGGCGTTCTTCGCGTTCGCCTTGTTCCTGGCGGCTCTCGGCGGCGTGCTCCTCCTGATCCGGCGGTGGCCCTGGTGCAGCTGCCACGTGTGCCGGGCCTACCTGTCCGGGTCGTGGGCCCGGGACTTCACGAACCTCGGCGACTGGTACGCGCACCTCCTCCGCGAATCCCCCAGCGGCACCGTCCACGTCCACGTCCTCGGCTGCACCGTCACCGCCAACCCCGGCAACGTGGAGTACATGCTCAAGACCAACTTCGACAACTTCCCCAAGGGCAAGCAGTTCGCCGCGGTGCTCGGCGACCTCCTCGGCGGCGGCATCTTCAACGTCGACGGCGACGCGTGGCGCCACCAGCGCAAGATGGCCAGCTTCGAGCTGGGCAGCGTCAACGTGCGGTCCTACGCGTTCAAGATCATCGCGCAGGAGGTGGAGAGCCGTCTGATGCCCGTGCTGGCGGAGGCGGCCGACACGGGCCGCGCCGTGGACCTGCAGGACGTGTTCCGGCGCTTCGCCTTCGACACCATCTGCAAGATCAGCTTCGGGCTGGACCCGGGCTGCCTCGAGCCCGAGATGCCCATGTCCAAGTTCGCCGACGCCTTCGACCGCGCCTCGCGCCTCTGCGCGATGCGCGGCGCCGCCGCGTCGCCGCTGGTCTGGAGGCTCAAGCGCCTGCTCAACGTCGGCACCGAGCGGGAGCTGCGCCGGAACATCGCGCTCGTCGACGAGCTCGCGGCGGCCATGATCCGGGAGCGCAGGAAGCTCGGCGTGGACCACAGCCACGACCTGCTCTCCCGGTTCATGGCGACCTCCTCCTCCGCCGCCGGCGACGACAAGTACCTCCGCGACATCGTGGTCAGCTTCCTCCTCGCGGGCCGGGACACGGTCTCCTCGGCGCTCACCACGCTCTTCATGCTCCTCTCCAAGAACCCGGACGTCGCGTCCGCGATGCGGGCCGAGGCCCGCCACGGGTGCGGCGAGGGCCCGGTCACGTACCAGCACCTCAAGGCCCTGCACTACACGCACGCCGTGCTGTACGAGAACATGCGCCTCTTCCCGCCCGTGCAGTTCGACTCCAAGTTCTGCGCCGGCGCCGACGTGCTGCCCGACGGCACCTACGTCGCCGGCGGCGCGCGCGTCATGTACCACCCCTACGCCATGGGCCGGATGCCGGGCATCTGGGGGCCCGACCACGCCGCGTTCCGCCCCGAGCGCTGGCTCACCGGGCCCGGCGGGGCGTTCGTGCCCGAGAGCCTCTACAAGTACCCGGTGTTCCAGGCCGGGCTCCGGGTGTGCCTCGGCAAGGAGCTCGCGATCACGGAGATGAAGGCGGTGGGCGTGGCAGTGGTGAGGGAGTTCGACGTCGAGGTGGTCGGGGACAGCGGGTGCGGCGCCTGCGAGCCCAAGTTCGTGTCGGGGCTCACCGCGTCCATCAGCGGCGGGCTACCGGTCAGGATTAGGAGAGTTGTTACCACGAATTAGAGACTGCAGCTGCTATTTAGGTAGAGTTATTTCGTGAACATAAATTCGAGATGCCAGATCGACAAGTGTACATAGATGACTAGGGAAATGAAATAGGCAAATCGCAGGATGATTCGAAATAATTACTTCCATTCAGAAACTCCAACAATTTCTGTCTGATGTTGCGACAGGAGACTACTCTGAAACAGTGAAGAATAGTACTGTTATCAAGCAATTCGTTCAACATATACAATCTTTCAGAATGCTGCATATGGAACTAGTACTTGAGCAAGCCGTTTCTGCATCTCAACTTCTTTTTACTATTTCTCAGTTTGTTTCAGCAAGAGCGATTTCAAGAAAAAAATAGATCCAGAACAAAATGAATTTTTGATTAAAACCCAATGCAAGAACCACGGTTACAGGGTCAATCGTCTAGCCTAGTATGAAACAGTACTTAAACAGCAACAAAAACGGGCCCCGATGCCAGTTCAGCTCCCAACAGAATGGTCCCTGTGCTGATTGAGCTCCCGACTCCTCGTAGCCACATCCAACGTCAACCGCTCTTGCCATGGGATCCACACGGCACAGCTTCTGTTGGTGCATTTGAAGCAACTGGGAACCTTCAGTTTAGTGGCGTTGCCTGCCTTTTTCTCAAAGGGAATGTTGCCTGTCTTTTTTCTGCAGAAAGAAACAGATTTCTTTCATGAGCATAGACAAGTGATGTGCGTGTGGAAAGGCAGCATCAAGCACGGTATTGCAGAACGGTGGTTTCTAGTATTGCTGAGATGATGTGGTGAAAACGAAGGGTTCCTGTATTTGTTCCTACTCTGTCAGTTTTCAGTAAATGTAATGCTTTGTGCTTCTCTTCAGATGTTGAAGTGGACTGGAGCACCTTATCTTCTTTTTCTGTTTTCCCCATTGCCGCACAGAAGAATAGTCGTAGAGTACTAGAATCAGGACTGAGTTAGTGATCCGGTCAGATGAGCAAATAAAAGTTGTTCCCAAACGTGCTGCAAAACGACGTGCAGTTCCAAAGATGGCACACGCAACTAGCCATCCTCCTGAAAGCCAGCCTCCATCTTCCGGCGTCATTTTTCGGCTGCCGCGCTTCTAGAAATTATTTGTCTTTTCCCAGCTTCCCAACTCATTTTAAACTCCGTTACTGTTTTCAAACAAAACGGCTAGAAATACAGCAGCCGATGCCGGTTGTTGCTAGTTTAACGCCCTGTCCATTGTCAGTTGCGTCACTGACTACTAATCACCTACGTAAACTTGATTTGCCCATCAATAATTTCATACTTGCTTCCGACACAATTAGTCATGGACGGGATTTGAGAAACATAATGGATATAACACTTGTTACCAGATCCCCCAGTTGCGAGTAATCAATTAACAACTTGTTCTGCAACGTGCGTGAAGGAAAATCGCCGTGATTTTGCCAGAAAGGCTTGAAAATCAGGGGCCACGTTGTGGAGCAAAATCAACAGATTATAAATTAGATAAGAAAAAGAGCCAGTTGACTAGTAGATGCCCAAAGGAAAAGAGACACGTGTCTAGGACACGTGTGCTTGCTATGCCACTCATCAACTGATTGTGTCCAAGCTTCTGTTCCTTTGTTTCCTTATTTCAGGAAAAAAGATACTTACTCCCTCCGTCCAAAAATATAAGGATTTGTTGACTTTTAGACTTTTTATTTGACCATTCGTCTTATTTAAAAATTTTATTAAAATTTTATTTATTTTATTATAATTTACTTTATTCTTAAATATATTTTGAGTATGTCTTCTTTATTGTTTTATTTGCGTAAATATTTTGAATAAGACGAATGGTCAAACGAGAAGTGCAAAAGTCACCGAATCCTTATATTCTTGATAGCCCCTCTATTATTGACGGAGCTGGCATGTGGGATCTGTAATTTGTCGTGTTGCCTACCTGTTCGTAACTCCTCAGGCAATGTGCTATCTTTTCAGAGTCTGAATGCATGGCTACAAAGTTAAAAGCGTGCTCAGTTGGTGAGATTTGTTTTGCTGTTCCATTCGTCCACTCGTGTAGAGGCTAATTCCACATGCTTCTCATTGTATGAGAATAGCTGGATAGAATTGGTGTTGTTTTCGGACATGACCGGCGAAACGTGCTCATCACCATATATTGTCATTCGTTAAATTGCACTTGTACCACCACTCCATTTGTTTATCCACACCACATCATGGTTAGAAAATCAAGTGGTCTGGACGCAAAGTAAAAGGATGCACAAAAAATTCCCGATTCTCAGTTTGGTGGCGTCCAACTGAGTACAGGTAGGATACTCTGAACATCTGCTTTTGTCGTAGAGAGTTCCGGCATATCTTGTTATTTGCAACTATACACAAGAGGATCGTAGAGAGTTTGTTTACAACAAGCTGCAGGAAGTAATCTCAGATCAACAACTGAAAAGATATGTGGCAGTGTCTGATGGGCACAGTAACAGACAAGGTTAGGTTTCAGGATCCTGTCAGCTGCCAAAGGGATAGACTTCAGGTCATTCTCTGAACCTGACTATATTTAGCAGCAGCCTCGTTAACAGCCTCTGAATAACGAAACAATCCAACAGGCAGGTGGTACAGGTTCACTGGAACATGTGTTGTGATCTTCGATATGCGCTAGACCTACGGCACGCGATTCGCTTGCTCTGTGTTGTTTAGATCAAGTTGGAGATTTTCTTTTTCTCTGCCCATCGAATCGCGATCAACAGCCACGGAATTAACACGAGATGCTCTGTTCTTGGGACTTGGGAGTGTTAATTTTGTCAGGTCAAGATGTGGAAGAAGATACAGCTAGAGATTGAGTCGTATGATTGGTCGAGCAACTCTAGAGCAGAATCAGACCGATTATCTAGTACATGGAGCTGAGTATTCCAACGACACTGTGCGACCGGCGCCATGGCCGGCGACGACCAAGGGACTATGCAGAACGCGCGCGGCATTAGGATACTCCATTTTGCTAACCAAGAACGAAATGACGAGGAAATTTGGACACGGGCATTTCAAATACTGCCTACCTCTTTCTTTCCGGACCAAATAATGACAAAAAAAATCTGATAAAAATCATGAAGATGTGCCACATTACGTTGAATCACCAAACAGAATAGCAAATTGGAACAAGACCTCTAGAGAGAGATAGAGAGAGAGAAGGGAAAAGTTTGAATGTTGGTGATTTCCCGCCCCTGCGCTCATATTTTACATTCTTTCAAAACGAAACTGGTAAGATAAAATATGAGAACAATCACGGAGGTTTGTGGATCTAGATAACCATTTACAAATAGTTTAGAGACCTCGGTGCATTTTACTCCTTTCAAAAGAAACTGCATCATCTCAACAGATACTGCTCGCCCATGGCGTCAAAATTTGTTCACATTTTGATAGCTTATTTGTACTCAAATTGCGTCTCTGGAAATTAATCGCGCGCAAAACATGATAGGATTTGAGAAACAAAACAATTATTATATTCCAGAATGCAGAAAGGCTAGAGTCTAGAAGAAATTAGGAATCAGGTAGTCTTATAAATGCATAAATAGAAGATAGTCAACATGTTGTTGTCCCGCAAAAATGGCACAAATATAGGGATAAATTATGTCCTTTCAACAACAGCTTACTTTGAAAAAAAAGCTGCATCTCTCAGCATATAGCCCATGGCGTCAGAATTTGCTCATAGTTTGATGGCTTATTCGTTACCAAATTTTGTCAATGAAAATTAATCGCCTACAAAACCTGATGAGATTTGAGAAACAAAATAATTAGCACCGCGTTCCAAAATTTTATGTCAGCATTGACTTTTTGAGTTATATTTGACCATGTGACTTATTAAATAAATATAAAAAATCATATATTTTATTATAGTTTGTTTTATCATATATTTGAAACATAAATTATAATTTTATATATTTGAATTTTTTGAATAATAAAAATGGCTCAATGTAACTTAAAAAGTCAATTGTGACATCAGAACTGAGGGAGTATCAGAATCTATAATGCAGAAAAGGCTAGAACCTAGAAGAAATTAGGCATCAGGTTGTCTTAAAAACGCATAGATAAATGGCTGATATATAGGCAACATGCTGTTCCAGAAGATTTCCTGCAAAAATGGCACATGTCGATGACACTGGGTGGTTCCTTTATAACATTATGTTACTAAAACTTCTCACCTATTATTTTGCCCGGTCATTGTTTTCCCGAGGAAAGCTGTGTTCACCCAATGGGAACATATGTGATTTGGGTTGTTGGCTACTTGCCCACGTAGCTCTTTCAGACAAAATGATGACACCTTTTTCCAGATAATGGTTAGAAAGTCGACGCATGAGGTCAATGAGTGAGGTTTTATATGCACTTTATTCCACCATGAAATTTAGAGGTGTTCGTTTCCATGGGCTAAAGGGCTAAAACTAAGTTTTAGACTAAACTTTAGCTCTAGGAAACGAATTAGAGGACTAAAATTTGGACTAATCTTTAGCTCTAGAGAGAAAGAAGGGCTAAAAGGAGGCAAAACTTTAGCCCTCCAAAAGGTGCTAAAGTTTAGTCCAAATTTTAGGTGCTAAACTTTAGTCTCTAGAGGAAACGAACACCCCCTTACTTCTCGCAAAGAACAGCACAAAACGCAAACGCAGAACGCAACTTTGCTCCTGCTAAAGTAAGATTGTATATTTGCCGCGACCTGACCATCATGGCCTCGTGGGTTGACATATGCATGTATTTTTGCTGGACTAGCTAGGGTCCAGTGGTGCCGGACGGGTCTGCAGTAATAAATAAAGTTGAATTTCTTAACCTTGTTTTTCGTCTTTCAACTCTTTCTGTCCCAAAATAACTTTATTTGTAAAACGAACAAAAGAGTCAAGTTATTTTAAATTTGACTAACTTCATAGAAAGAAAGGTATCAAATTCTATAGTATCAAACAAGTAAATTCTTTTTTTTTCAAAATGAGGAATTTTTTTTTGGGGGGGGGGGGATTCAAAATGAGGAATTCCCCACCCCCATACGGTCATCAAACAAGTAAATTCTGAAACCTAGTCTATGATGAATCTATATTGATGACAAAAAATTTAATGTAACACAAAGTATTGATACATTTTTGTTAATTAATTTTGGTCAAAGTTTCAAATGTAGAAATGGCTTCAACTTTTTCACAGCCAATAACCCACATCAGCTTTTTCCACAGCTACAATCAAACCAAACACACCCTTAATGTTGATTGGTTGGATGGAGTAAATTACATACTTTAGGTATTTATCTGACTGCAATAGCTATATACAGGATGAGCCTTTGTAACAGCAAAGCTCTGATTCTTATCCAACAAAAAAAGCAGAGCCCTGATTAATAAACATACAATTCAGTATAAAAGAGTTTGTGGTAACTGAATTTTAGTAAATCTGACTGATGATAATAAAGTGCAACTGACATATACACTACATTCGTTCAATACATAAATTGCTCGCAAGCTTATTGCTGTATACTACTTGACCGTGCAGTGCAGGCATGCATGTATGCATGGCTACTAGTACACTTACAGGTGAACAAACGGTAATTAACATCACCCAACTCATGCTGGGACAACACGCATGCACATATATATTTTTTCTCGAAAACATGCACATATATATGTAGTAAGTGATACTAAAAAGCATGAGCTGATCACTTCTTGCAGACCACACCTTGGCCGCTCATGCCGCTGGCGCAGGAGACACCAGCAAGCTCTGACATCACCGCGCGCAGCACCGTCGTGGCGGCGTCCCGGTCCGAAGCGTGCGACGGCGCAGTCGGCGGCGAAGAGGCTGGAGGCGGTGAAGTTGCTCTCCCCGCGCATGGTCGGCATGGCCGCCTTGACGTCGAAATGGTTGACGTAGTCGGAGCGGTAGGTCTGGCCCACGACGCCGTGCACGTCGCCGGTGAGCGTGTCGAACTTGAAGGCGAGGTCGAGGTGGGCGAGGCAGTCGTCGGCGGCCACGCCGTAGCCGTGCACCCGCGAGTCCTCCGCGGTGATGGGCACGGCGTTGGCCCGGATCCTGAACCTCCCGTCGAGCGCGACGAGCACGCCGTTGGCGGCCTTGGTGCGCGTGACGGTCAGCGCCGGCACGGCGGCGGAGGCCCACGCGGCGCCGATCCCGGTCTCCGGGAGGTGGACGGGCTCGCCGTCGACGACGATGTCGAGGCGGTCCGCGTCGTCGTCCCACGCGGCGGTCTTCCGGGCGCCGACGTAGAGCTGGTGGTGGCCGGCGTCGAAGAGCACGGCGATGGCCTGGATCCACGTGAAGTCGCGTGAGGAGGAGGAGTTGCCGGCGCTCTTGCCGATGAAGTGGGCGTTGATGTGGAGGTCGCGGTCGGAGACGATGCAGAAGTCGGCGTCCTTGCGGCCGTGGAAGAAGAAGGCGTTGCCGTCGCCGCCGATGAAGCGGGGGTCGCCGCACGCACCGGGCACGCTGCACACTGCACAATGACATAGCAACTCACAACATACACGTCCCAGTAAATGATCTACTACACATAAGCATGTAGTAATAAGTATAGTACAATTGATCAGTGTATGAGCGATTCAGAACAGCAAACCAACCGACAATGCAAATAAGCAGCATTGGACTCGTGACTCACCGCATACGGGTTTGCACAAGTTGCAGTCGACGTAGCAGGACTGAGGGCAGTAGTCCGGGCAGTCCATCATTTTAGGAGGGCAGTTGGGGTATTCCTTTCGGCTACCCAGGCACTTGACCTTCATCGGGTGGGGCTTCGGCTTGGGCCCCTGAGCATTGGGCGGCCTCGGCTGAACCTGGCCCATGGCCACGCCGGCGAGCAGGAGGATGGCCATGAACGCCAGCTGGGGAAGCAACGATGACGATCCCATCCTAGCCATGCCAGTTGGTGTTCTGGTCCTGGTGTTGTGCTATGGAGTGTATGATGATAAGATGGGATATGGATCCATGAAAGATTCCTAGGCCTTTTATAGGCGACGGATCCATGTACCTTGCTTAATTTGGGATGCAGTCCGGCCGGTAGTATACACGTCTAGTAAACTTGTAGCGCCAACAATGTACTGTGTTGCGTGCGTAGATCCAAGCGTACACCCAACTTTATACTGCCTGCAATGCCCAAATGCAGGAAGTGCGCACGAATTACCGTGCTTCCCGGTTTTCCAAGTTTCCCCGCTTCATCTCGCAGGATTTCAGGGCCGCTGTCACATCCCAAAATTCAAATTTTGGAATGTGAATCGCTTTTTAACCAAATCCCTTATCTTTCCCCGAAAATAAAACAAAATTATTTCAATTTATAGATTTATCAAGGATTTGTTTTATCTTGTGAAAGTGTTTATTTAACAAATGCATTTGGAAATGATTTAATGAACAAATATAATTGATTTATGAAAATAATCCATTTTATATGAAAATGACTTGTGAAAATATTTGGATTTGTGAAAATGGCTCATTGAATATTCCTTTGATTTACTTTACAAAATACATGTGATTTATAAAAGAAATTATTTAATAATAATTATTTTAGTTTAAAGTATTTTATTTTGGAGTACCAAATCATTTCAACAAATAAAATAGGGTTTAATTATTTCTATGAGTTTTGGTTCTAAAAGATAATTTATGAACCCAATTGTAAAAATTACAGTATTTTTCTAAATTAAATAAACTCATATTGGTTTTATGTGTCCTTTGAATTCATTCATGTTGAATAGGGCATGTTGGTTTTTATCGTGTGAAAAATACATTTTAAATCTCATTTTGAATTCGAATTGGAATAGTATAGGAATTTGAATAGAAAATAGAAAAGAAAAGAAAAGAAAACCAAACCCAAAACAAACCTGGGCCGAATCTTCCCGACCCAGCGAGCCCTTCCTTGGCCGGCCCAACTCCCCTCCCTTCTCTCTCCCCTGGCCCGTCCCGCCGACCAAACCCACCAGCCCGCACCCACAGCCCGACCCAACCGAGCCCGACCCAACCCTAACCGCGTGACGTCGTCGCCCGTACACCGCCGTTCTCGCCTCGGCGTGCGCGCCCAACCCTAGGGCCGCGTGCCTATAAAAGGCAGCCCGGGACCCGTGCTCCCCGTTTCCTCCACTCCGCCGCTAGCCCACGCCTCCGCACGACCTCGCGCCGCCGCCGCCATTGCCGCCTTCCCGTCCTCCGTCGCGAGCCCGTCTCCGGCCACTCCCGGCCTCGCACGACCACGGGACGCTGTTCCCCGACCTCTACCGCCTCCGTTGGTAGCCGCCGGCCCGAAGCGATCGACCGATGAGCACGAACGCCGCCGCCGGACCTCGCCACCGCCGCCTCGCCGTCGTCGGCCCGCTCCGGCCGCTCCCCTCCGCGCGCGACGGCGTGGTGAGAACCCCCGTGCTCCCCTCCTCCTTTTCCCCTTGCGCCGCCGAGATCCGGCCACCGGAGCGCCTCCACGGCGAGCTCCGGGGCGCCGCCCATGGCGCCACCGCGCCGCCCGGCCGTCGGCCGCCGCCACCGGCCCGAGCCCCCTTGCGCCGCCCGATTTCAAATCAAGGGGCCGATTAGAAGGCCCCATACCCCTCTCGCCTCGGTCCACCATGGACTTGTAGACCATGCTCCCGAGTCCCTGTCCACGAGCCATAGACCAAGTCCATGGCTTTTTCTATTTAAAAATAATTCACTTAATCCCTAGTAAATGGTAATTTCACAGGAAGGTCCCCGTAGTTTATCGATAATACGAGTAGGTCCTCCGTTTTCACAAAAACAACCCTAGATTTAGTTTTATTTCTCGTTTTAGTCCCTATATTGCGCTAGGATTGTAAATTTTGCAGAATAGCCCTCGTAGTTTATTAATTTTGCGCGTGTATGTTTCTGTTACTATGAAAAATTACTTGCTACCCCCGTAGTCTACGAGTTAATTACAAATAGGTCCTTTATTTTATAAAATAAGCTATAAGCTTTGTTTTAATTCTGTTTTAACCCTAGTCTTTTGCAATAAGCTTTATATCTAAATTATAAATTAATTTTAAGCCCCTGAACTGTTTTGTAGTAATGTTTTAGCCCTAGGACCTTTTTACATGAACACCCCGACCTTTCCTAAAATTACGTTTTAGTCCGTGTTTATTCAAATAACACTGTATCCTGTACTTTTACATAAACAACCCTAGTGTTTTATAAAATTATATTTTAGCCCTTATACTTTTACACTTTAGTCCCTAAACTTTTCCGTATTTACAAAATAGTCTCCACGTTGGTCTGTTTTTGCGTTTTAGCACCTGAGACCCCAAACCTTCGTAACTTTTCGCTCGTAGCTCCGATTAAAGTGATTCTTACGCTCATAGAATCGTAGCGACGCGTACTTTCCTTTAGTAATGCTTGTATGATGTATTGTTCTGTTTCTTAGTTTCTTTGTATGTTTATTTGCATGTTTGCTCGTTGCGATGTAATTAGAAGACGATCAACGCAAGGGATCCGAAGAGCAAGAGTCGAAGATATAATCAAGAGCAAAAAGAGAAAGAGGCAAGTGTCCTTGACGCATCTTGCACCTACTTCTTCTCTATCTGTACATTATTGCATTGTTGTGTTAAATATGAATCCTATGTGTCATACCTTTTCCATACCTGTCCTTGTCGCATGGGTGGAATTAGTCATAGACTTGGGTAGACTCATGCTTAGCTTGCTTTAATTGGGTTTAAGACATGCTAAATGTTAATCTTGTTAATGATCCAGTTGAACATAATGATTATGGTTGCTTGTTAATTATTGAACATTGATTTTGGTGACGGGTGGAGGAACTATGGTCAGGGTGTACCGGTAGTTCCATGGAATGCTATCACCCGAATCATAAGGACCGGTTCGTGGAGCGACCATCCATGTTAAACCGTACAACCACGAGCCAAGTATGGGCGCGGCTTGGCGTAGTATGCGGTGGAGACCGATCGAGTACGCGCGATGGAGAGGGGGCTATGGCTGGTGTTATACCGGTAGCCCGGGGAGGTGTGGTGAGGAGACAAGGTCTCGGAACCATCCGGCTCAAGGGAAGGAAGCTACCCGATGACGGGTGTACACGTCGGGTGAGTGAAAATCCTAGTGGGCGCGTACAAAGCTGGAGGAACCCGTGAACCGCCTTGGAAGTGATCTCCTGGCCACACACCAAAGGAAGTGTGTAAGTGCTTGGCCGGCACGGGCATGATGGAGGTTTTTAGTCCACCCGGCAACAGGGGATGGAATCACTTTCTCGTGGTGAATTGTGTACAACCTCTGCAGAGTGAAAAGCTGTCATGACAGCCGTGCTCACGGTCAAGAGCGGCATGGACCCTCACGCGGATTAGAGGGATGGTAATGGTTTGGATGCATGGTTCTCGGGAAGGAGACATGCGGGGTTTGGATAATTGATGGATCTCTGGAGTTACATCACATAGTAAATAGCCTCGCTTAATTAATGAACTAGACATAGGTGCTTCTATGCCTTAAACCTTGTGTTAGCCTTTCTTGATCGGCCAATCATGTCATACTTTCTCCCACTTGCTGAGTACGTAATGTACTCATACGTTGTCGCCTCTCTTTTTGCATCATGCCACAATTCGAAGTGAAGGCTGAAGTACATCATTCGAGGAGACGATGAAGTGGTGGTCTAGGCTCGCGGTCTTCCGGTCGACTTCTGTGGGAGCTGAAGAACGCCAACGCTTAGTTTAATTTCCGCTGCAATGTAATCTTTTACTTTAGACCTACGGATACTTGATGTAAATATTTAATGAATTAATAAAGATATTATTCTTTTACCACATAATTTGTCCTGTTGCGTGAAAAATTGATCCTGGGCACGCATACAGTTGAATCCGATTTCGGTTATTGAAATCGGGTGTGACAAGATGGTATCGAGCAATATCGACCGCCGGACGCAAGCCTAGATAGAGTGACCATGCTATAGATCCTATTTTCAAAACTAGTATTCTAAATATTTTGTGTACAAAAATTCTTCTATACCCTTGCAGATCTTTTTCTCACGTTCTTCCATCGATTGAACAAAACTTACTCCTCTCATCTTATCTTTTCCAAATTTTAGCTCGGCAGATTTAGTCTAGAAGATTTGAGGAATTGGTTCTACTTGGAATGAGGTTTGAGAAGTTGAAGCTTAACGATCCTTACCCTCGTGTCAACATGAAGTCCTTCGAAAAAATGAAAACTTAGGAACCGCCACTCCCATAGTAGCCACGTTAGCGACGATTGCTTGTAGGTGTTGCTTGCATTGCTTGTGTTGTGCCTTGTTTTGATTTGGATCTTTGATGGTCTGTTAGTGTGATTGCATAGATAGGTTTGCCTTGGTTTGGGTAATCGTCCTCGCTATTCATTGTTCTCCTCTTTTTCCTTAAACTCGTTCTTTATCCTTTGTCCTCATGCAAAGCCGAATCAATTTTCTCGGATGATGGACGGAAGAATCGCAACCCTTGGTGACAAAAGTATTGATGTTAAGAACAACATCCAAGACAATTCACCCGGCACCTTATCGGTTACAAACAAAAGGGGCAAGATTGGAATCTTCCCACGGAAAAGGTCGCGATCAACTTCTAACAACAAACAAGCCACTGCGAAGGTATTAGCCATGGAAGTGGAAGGTACGTCAACGAAGAAGATGAAGCACAGATCAAATGATGCTACGTGGGTCTTAAATGAACACCCCAAGCGCAATGAAGTTAAGGAAGCTTGCTACTGCTGTAAACGTCGCAATCACTCATGTCTCCTACAGAGCCACCCAAAGTGAACATATGGCGCAACATCAACCGTCGATAGAGATGAGTAACATTGGTGATTTCAATGGAATTTTAACAAGGCTTAAATTTGGAGTAAATCAATGCACCCTTTGCGGTCAACGGGGTCACTACTTCGAGACTTGCCCAAAGAAGGATACGATGTGTTACAATTGTGAACAATATGGTCATTTCTCCAATCGATGTCCCATGAGAAGACTTACCGCATCGAGCTCGGATCTTGGCTGTTCATGAGACAGGTGGAAACAGAGACGCTTAGCCGCGCAATGAGTTGTTGTTCACTAGAGGATCGCCCTTCAAATCCTGGACTCAACAAGGATTCCCGTCGGTTTGGAGAGAAGCATAAAGAATCATTTAAAGCTCAAGGTGCCCCAAAGTGTGTGGTTTGCTATAGATGTAAGGAGACAGGACATTACGCTAATCGATGTCCCAAGAGGAAACATCCATAACGACCCAACATGACATCATCAGGTCGAGACGACTAAAAATTGTGAATCATAGTCCACGAGGTTCTAGTACGTGCAACAAGAGACAAGTCATAATTCCTTCCATGAATAAGTTAATTCGAGATGGTTCAATCATTGTACTCGACTATGGTCGTTGCAAATAAAGCATTGTCGTTGGTTTATTTAACTTCCTCGCGTGATGTTTGTCTAATTTCCCAATCATGATATGAAGACAAAGAGTTCTGTTATAAAAGACAATGAGATCGTACGATTAAGTGGTACTACTTTGGGAAAGATAAAATGGTGATGATTTATATCGTTGAAGGTTATGTATACTTGTAAGGTAGAGATCACCACCAACCACAAGAAGGAGAACTTTAAGAAACGTGTCATGTACCATGAAGTAAACTTTATGGAATTAAAGACCATCCAACATTGGAAGAGTACCAAGGAACATATACAGACCCATCCGTAGTGACAAGTTCAAGATCACAAAAAAAAAAAAAAAAAAATCACCCACCTTACCCATTTCTTGCTAGCCACGCCGAATCTCGAGGGCGAGATTCCTGTTAACGAGGTAGATATTGTCACATCCCAAAATTCAAATTTTGGAATGTGAATCGCTTTTTAACCAAATCCCTTATCTTTCCCCGAAAATAAAACAAAATTATTTCAATTTATAGATTTATCAAGGATTTGTTTTATCTTGTGAAAGTGTTTATTTAACAAATGCATTTGGAAATGATTTAATGAACAAATATAATTGATTTATGAAAATAATCCATTTTATATGAAAATGACTTGTGAAAATATTTGGATTTGTGAAAATGGCTCATTGAATATTCCTTTGATTTACTTTACAAAATACATGTGATTTATAAAAGAAATTATTTAATAATAATTATTTTAGTTTAAAGTATTTTATTTTGGAGTACCAAATCATTTCAACAAATAAAATAGGGTTTAATTATTTCTATGAGTTTTGGTTCTAAAAGATAATTTATGAACCCAATTGTAAAAATTACAGTATTTTTCTAAATTAAATAAACTCATATTGGTTTTATGTGTCCTTTGAATTCATTCATGTTGAATAGGGCATGTTGGTTTTTATCGTGTGAAAAATACATTTTAAATCTCATTTTGAATTCGAATTGGAATAGTATAGGAATTTGAATAGAAAATAGAAAAGAAAAGAAAAGAAAACCAAACCCAAAACAAACCCGGGCGAATCTTCCCGGCCCAGCAGCCCTTCCTTGGCCAGCCCAACTCCCCTCCCTTCTCTCTCCCCGGCCCGTCCTACCGACCAAACCCACCAGCCCGCACCCACAGCCCGACCCAACCGAGCCCGACCCAACCCTAACCGCGTGACGTCGTCGCCCGTACACCGCCGTTCTCGCCTCGGCGTGCGCGCCCAACCCTAGGGCCGCGTGCCTATAAAAGGCAGCCCCGGGACCCGTGCTCTCCGTTTCCCCACTCCGCCGCTAGCCCACGCCTCCGCACGACCTCGCGCCGCCGCCGCCATTGCCGCCTTCCCGTCCTCCGTCACGAGCCCGTCTCCGGCCACTCCCGGCCTCGCACGACCACGGGACGCCGTTCCCGACCTCTACCGCCTCCGTTGGTAGCCGCCCGGCCCGAGCGATCGACCGATGAGCACGAACGCCGCCGCCGGACCTCGCCACCGCCGCCTCGCCGTCGTCGGCCCGCTCCGGCCGCTCCCCTCGCGCGCGACGGCGTGGTGAGAACCCCCGTGCTCCCCTCCTCCTTTTCCCCCTTGCGCCGCCGAGATCCGGCCACCGGAGCGCCTCCACGGCGAGCTCCGGGCGCCGCCCATGGCGCCACCGCGCCGCCCGGCCGTCGGCCGCCGCCACCCGGCCCGAGCCCCCTTGCGCCGCCCGATTTCAAATCAAGGGGCCGATTAGAAGGCCCCATACCCTCTCGCCTCGGTCCACCATGGACTTGTAGACCATGCTCCCGAGTCCCGGTCCACGAGCCATAGACCAAGTCCATGGCTTTTTCTATTTAAAAATAATTCACTTAATCCCTAGTAAATGGTAATTTCACAGGAAGGTCCCCGTAGTTTATCGATAATACGAGTAGGTCCTCCGTTTTCACAAAAACAACCCTAGATTTAGTTTTATTTCTGTTTTAGTCCCTATATTGCGCTAGGATTGTAAATTTTGCAGAATAGCCCCTGTAGTTTATTAATTTTGCGCGTGTATGTTTCTGTTACTATGAAAAATTACTTGCTACCCCTCGTAGTCTACGATTAATTACAAATAGGTCCTTTATTTTATAAAATAAGCTATAAGCTTTGTTTTAATTCTGTTTTAACCCTAGTCTTTTGCAATAAGCTTTATATCTAAATTATAAATTAATTTTAAGCCCCTGAACTGTTTTGTAGTAATGTTTTAGCCCTAGGACCTTTTTACATGAACACCCCCGACCTTTCCTAAAATTACGTTTTAGTCCGTGTTTATTCAAATAACACTATATCCTGTACTTTTACATAAACAACCCTAGTGTTTTATAAAATTATATTTTAGCCCTTATACTTTTACACTTTAGTCCCTAAACTTTTCTGTATTTACAAAATAGTCTCCACGTTGGTCGTTTTTGCGTTTTAGCACCTGAGACCCCAAACCTTCGTAACTTTTCGCTCGTAGCTCCGATTAAAGTGATTCTTACGCTCATAGAATCGTAGCGACGCGTACTTTCCTTTAGTAATGCTTGTATGATGTATTGTTCTGTTTCTTAGTTTCTTTGTATGTTTATTTGCATGTTTGCTCGTTGCGATGTAATTAGAAGACGATCAACGCAAGGGATCCGAAGAGCAAGAGTCGAAGATATAATCAAGAGCAAAAAGAGAAAGAGGCAAGTGTCCTTGACGCATCTTGCACCTACTTCTTCTCTATCCGTACATTATTGCATTGCTTGTGTTAAATATGAATCCTATGTGTCATACCTTTTCCATACTTGTCCTTGTCGCTCGGGTGGAATTAGTCATAGACTTGGGTAGACTCATGCTTAGCTTGCTTTAATTGGGTTTAAGACATGCTAAATGTTAATCTTGTTAATGATCCAGTTGAACATAATGATTATGGTTGCTTGTTAATTATTGAACATTGATTTTGGTGACGGGTGGAGGAACTATGGTTAGGGTGTACCGGTAGTTCCATGGAATGCTATCACCCGAATCATAAGGACCGGTTCGTGGAGCGACCATCCATGTTAAACCGTACAACCACGAGCCAAGTATGGGCGCGGCTTGGCGTAGTATGCGGTGGAGACCGATCGAGTACGCGCGATGGAGAGGGGGCTATGGTCGGTGTTATACCGGTAGCCCGGGGAGGTGTGGTGAGGAGACAAGGTCTCGGAACCATCCGGCTCAAGGGAAGGAAGCTACCCGATGACGGGTGTACACGTCGGGTGAGTGAAAATCCTAGTGGGCGCGTACAAAGTCTGGAGGAACCCGTGAACCGCCTTGGAAGTGATCTCCTGGCCACACACCAAAGGAAGTGTGTAAGTGCTTGGCCGGCACGGGCATGATGGAGGTTTTTAGTCCACCCGGCAACAGGGGATGGAATCACTTTCTCGTGGTGAATTGTGTACAACCTCTGCAGAGTAAAAGCTGTCATGACAGCCGTGCTCACGGTCAAGAGCGGCATGGACCCTCACGCGGATTAGAGGGATGGTAATGGTTTGGATGCATGGTTCTCGGGAAGGAGACATGCGGGGTTTGGATAATTGATGGATCTCCGGAGTTACATCACATAGTAAATAGCCTCGCTTAATTAATGAACTAGACATAGGTGCTTCTATGCCTTAAACCTTGTGTTAGCCTTTCTTGATCGGCCAATCATGTCATACTTTCCCCCACTTGCTGAGTACGTAATGTACTCATACGTTGTCGCCTCTCTTTTGCATCATGCCACAATTCGAAGTGAAGGCTGAAGTACATCATTCGAGGAGACGATGAAGTGGTGGTCTAGACCTGCGGTCTTCCGGTCGACTTCCGTGGGAGCTGAAGAACGCCAACGCTTAGTTTAATTTCCGCTGCAATGTAATCTTTTACTTTAGACCTACGGGTACTTGATGTAAATATTTAATGAATTAATAAAGATATTATTCTTTTACCACATAATTTGTCCTGTTGCGTGAAAAATTGATCCTGGGCACGCATACAGTTGAATCCGATTTCGGTTATTGAAATCGGTTGTGACAGCCGCCTTCGTAGTTTGTACTAGTCCACTGCTTCAAGAGAAGATGACGACGCCAGTAGACATGCATGTGCTCAACTGGCTAATCAACCAAGCAATTAGCTAGGACGTGTTCTTGTCCTATTCATTCCGCCCGAACCGTATTATTGAGGTCAAATGATGCATGCTTTGATGAGAGGAAAAGGCAGGGGATCGAGTAGGGTTGAAAACTGTCCTAGTAATCTTGGCACAAGTCAGAACGCACGTTCACGGTCAAGGGTACACGTATTGCCGCTCTTTGTTATCGTTACTGTGTAAGGAAGAGCATGTCGGCGTCGTCTTTCTCGTGCTTCGTTTGTACTTCAGTCAGTCACATTGTGATGCATACGTTTGTACTTCAGTCAGTCACATTGTGATGCATACATTTCCATCGTTAAACATGTCTAAGATGAATCCTGTACTAATGGAAAACACTACACCAAATCGTCTCTGCAGAGGTGGTTAAAGAAAATGATAGTGGTGGGGATGGCAACCAGCCACTACATTATCATAGCTAAAAAATAAATGGCTACATCGGCAGGGACCAAGGGTCATCGCAAAAAAAGATAATAAAGAGACGTATTGCTAGATCTTGTCAAATTTTAATGAAACCTAGTAACATTTTTAGATTGTATAGTGGCCAAGGCTAGAACACTCTCTCGGTCCCCTGGTCAAATGATAATAAGAAAACTCATATCTGGCCTCTACAGAAGGTCCTATATAGAGATAGATCATAGCGTGCTCCACCTCTAAAAATCGATTTTTAGAGAAAGGTCGCACCATAGTTCATGGCTAAAAATCATTTTGCTACTGTAGCAGTGGGCTTATTTTTTAAACCATGACAACATGAATTTTATTGTTGTGCTATAGAGCAGATTTCCTATAGTGGAATTAATCGCTTTATATTGTACATGGCGAGAAAGAAGTGTATGGTATTGATTATTTTGGATTTGAGGTAGTATGATGTAACACATTAGAACTTATTTTCAATATAACATAAAATATGGAATTTATTTTATATATATATATATATATATATATATTGAAGTTGGAATATACTAAATATATATTTGAAACTCTTTTTTTAGATATTTTATTGACCAAGAGTATAAATTTTTCAATCACCTGATGGAGAGATAGAAATTTATCTTAATTCAAGATAATAGCATAAAAATGTAATAGTTTTATTTGCCATTTGAGAACGAAGTAACTTTTGTTTACTTGTTCATGGTTCACGAGGAAAAAACTAATTTAATGTTTTGACTAATCAATTTTTGTATTTTCTAATAAGTGTCAAGCTGTAACAGTTAAATATCCAATTTGTTTTGAAGAAGAAATATATATACAAGGATCCACAAAAGTCGAAATTAATCACACGGATAAAGAGAAGAAGCGATGGAAAAAAAAAGAAAAGGAAAAGGAACTTCTGCTTGATGGCCCATAGATCCTATACACGTCGTCTCGTTCATTGGGCTTGTGAAGTGGTCTTTACGGGACTATTAGAGCTTTGGGCTTTGGACTGCTGCTTCCCTGGGCCGGCAGATCGCGCCGGCCCGCATTTGCTTCTCGTCAAGTCCATGAGCAAGCTTACTTGCTGTGCTGAAACACTCCACATGGATGACAAACAAAACCGCCATCATCATGCATCCATCTTCCATCATCGTATTACCATGCGGACGAAACTAGAAGAAACAAGGCCATGTGATGGGCCTGCTCTGGATGACGTTAGCTGGCAGGGTAACGTGATTCGGCATTGCTAAGTACCCACTCTATGTTTTTTTTCCCTTTCAAAAGAAAAACTACGCTTCACACTCCTTGGGATTGATCCGCGGCAAGAAGAAGATGTGTGGTGCTAGATATCGATTCTACCCACCGTTTGGTATCTCCTGCCTCACCCGCACCGTGATTGATGTAGCTGGTGGCAGAAGACAAACTTGCACGAAAGGATGCTAATTGATGGGCGGAGAAGGCGACGGGCCTTGATGAACCAGATTTTCTTTCCAGGTCGGCTTCGTGCTTCCTTCTACTAGATCAGAGCCAAAAACTAACAAACGCAAGGCGCCAAAATGCATGGGAGAAAATATAGGTTAAGACGATCGCTGCTTGACTAGAGCAGGAGTGTAGCAGGTACGGAATCGGACACTCGTGTCAACCTCCCAACTGGAATCGGTCCCGTTCCGTGATCCAAAACGTGGCCCCAAACCATTCTTTACTCGCCGCCCGTCCGTCGTTGTGCGATTAAGTTATTAGTTCATGCACCTCGATGTCTGGCCATTGGTCAACTCTCTAATGCGTCTAAGACTACCCGCACTCTAATGCGTCTAACAGCCTTTTTTCTCTTGTTCAGTTTCCTACAGTAACAGAATTTAGTCTTACTCCTATTATTAGTTCACTAGCTAGGAGTATTACAGACTATTATTAGTGGTTCGCTCGTCAAATTAGGGGGTAGTTCCTTTATTTGTAGGCAGGCAGTAGGTGATGTGTCTATCCGTCCGTTCTGATGACAAAACCCACAGAGTACGTACGAGACCACCAATAGATTAGAGCACTCCGATCAAATGTCGTTTCACTCAACATGACGATTCGTACGTCCAACAAACCGACGTTGTTAAACAACTGTTAACACAAATGATCATCAATTCATCATGTTCCCCGGTCATGCCATCCCATATGTTTCGTCACAAAAGTCGTTGCATTAAGGTTCCTACCGCTGGTCCTCACTTCGAACCGCACTCAAAAGTCGTAGTAGCAATTAAGAGTAGTAGATTCGACCAGGTCTGACAGTCTGGAAGACCCGACCCAAGCAGTCCACGAAAAGAACATGTTCTTCTCCACGACCACGGTCGCCATCGATCGAATCGAGCGCAGCTAGAGCACTGCCCGGATCGGACTGGCAGCGGAGCCGGGTGCCGCCGCGCGTGAGGCGACCGGGCAAACACGTCGCCTTCCCCGGCAGGTACGAGCGCGACCGGCTGACCTGACCTGCCTATCACATTCCAAAATGCTAACAACTCCCTCTTCCTCTCCATTAGGCACCTTAATCCCGTGCTAATCACCCCTGACAGGTGGGCCACGCAAGGTTACGGCGCCACCTGCCATGGACAGGGGTGCGTGTTGGTGGAACGGCGCCAGTCGTCGTCCCGTCCGACGTCCTTCCCGCGAACTGGCCAATGGCGACCCTCTCCTTCTACTACCGTCTACTGGATGCTGCTCCGCGCTCCAGAATAAAGCACGCATTTAATTGCCTGGTTTGGTGCGAGCCACCTCTGATTAAATTCCTACCGGTTCAATTGCTGCAGCCGGCACACTCCCTCCCTGCTCTGCTCTACTGCGGCCACGCTGTTCGTTCCCCTTTCTCTGGCTAGCCTTCAGTTCGGAGAAAGGGCGCTGCTTTGATTGCTCGGTCCGGAACCTCGAAGCAATGGAGGTGGAGACGATGCTGCATCCCCCCGCGCTGGACGTCGCGGTGGCCAACCTCCGAGACGCGTCCTCTCCGGTGGCGGAAAGCGGCGGCGAGAATGGCGCCGCGACCAAGCTGCAGAAGGTGTACCGCAGCTACCGCACCAGGAGGAAGCTCGCCGACTCCGCCGTCGTCGTCGAGGAGCTTTGGTACGGGGATCCTTCCCTTCAACTCAACCTTGTGATTTCTTCCCCTTTGCTCTGTATCGATTGGTGAACCAGTAGAGAGGTCACCTGCCTTCCTTTTTTTTTCCCACCTGGTTGTTTCTGTACCGTAATCTGGATGATTTCATTAAAAAAAGTGCCTCCTTTCTTGTATTTTTTGTTGTGAAATCCCTTTCTTGGAGATTTTGGTGCGCCAAATAAACGCCCAGCTTTGGCCCACCTCGATGGTGTCCCAAATAACTGAATTTTCTAGTGAAAAAGAGATTTGCTAATCTGTTGAGTGTTTTTTTCCCTAACAAAACTGAATTTTCCTGGGGGAAGTTTTAACTGAAACTGAAGAAGTTTTCTTGGTCAATGAAGGTGGCAAGCGCTGGAATTCGCGCAGCTCAACCACAGCACCGTCTCCTTCTTCGACGAACCCAAGCCGGAGACGGCCGCCTCGCGCTGGAACCGGGTCACCCTCAATGCATCCAAGGTCCCAAATCTCAATTGCCTTCCTTTAAGAATTGTGTTGTCTTCTGTCTTCTTTTTCACCAGAAAGCGATTCCAATTCTTTATAGACTTCTAGAAAAATACGTTGCTCACGTCTGCTTGTATGGTGGCAATAGGTGGGTCAGGGTTTATCCAGAGATGGCAAAGCTCTGAAGCTGGCGTTCCAGCACTGGATCGAGGCTGTGAGTACAACAAACTCTAATCATCGTGCAAATACACATATGTAATCTGAAAACAAGCACTTCAGACTTCACACGAGTATCGGTTGACTTTGACTTTTAGTCATGTGTGAACATTGACATTAAAAAAGTTGTGTGGGCAAGACTGTGATGCGACCATTGCAGCTATATTGATTTCTTTATTGTTAATTGTTATACAGATCGACCCACGGCATAGATATGGACACAACCTACACTTCTACTATGATGTCTGGTGCCAAAGCCAGGCTGGCCAGCCCTTCTTCTACTGGTAACAACTTAACTGAAACTTGCACATTTTCGCCTCCAAATTCTTTTAGTGCAACGGTTTGCTGTAATCTGCATAACCAATCGGGAAATGATGCACAGATTTAGAATGACTAGTCAGCATTCAGTTATTGATTTGATTGCATCTCCTTTTCGGTGAATACGTCTTCATCTGCTGCAGGCTTGATGTTGGGGAGGGAAAAGATGTTGATCTTCCCGAGTGTCCAAGAACTCTGCTGAGGAAGCAATGTATCAAATATCTTGGCCCGGTACGATAATGATAGCGCTGCCTATCCTCGCTTTGAAAAATCATTATGTATCCTTGGAAATATTCTAACTTTGTTAACTTACCTACAAAATTCGGTAGATCCTTTTTTGTGTGCCAGGAACCAGATTTGAACTGGTGACACGAGGATTTTCAGTCCTCTGCTCTACCAACTGAGCTATCCTGACCCTTTCTTGTGCATCATCCTAGTAGAGTATTTGCATCTATGTCAATTAAAGGGACTAAAAAATCAATAAAGTATTCCATTCCTAATTTGGAAATGGGGGGTAGTCCTATGCATTGTGGATGGCTTACTTAATAATACTTAGAAATTTAATTAATAATTGAGATTTTTTGTGGATAAATTTCTCAATCACTTTACTATAAACACATTCTTAACAAATTGAACCTTGGAACAATTTTCTCAGTTAGAATGAACTGTCATCTACAAAATATCAAATATGAACTTATGTATTGTCAGAAACATCAACAGAATATGACATGTGCTGACCTCCTTCCATTTAGTCCATTACTATTTATTTGCCTATGAATCCTAACATCATAATGGAAAAATGCTATACATAGCCAAGAACAGGAAAAAGAAGGAATTTCATTTACACGGACTCTTCATTCTGGTGCTTTTCAAGATACCCTCCTAAGTTCTAAAATCGTCTTATATTCTGCAGCAAGAGCGTGAGAACTATGAATACATCATAAACGAAGGGAAAATTGTCCATAAACTATCTGGAGAACTACTTGATACAATCCGGGATAAAGGGACTAAATGGATTTTTGTTATGAGCACAGCAAAAAGACTTTATGCTGGAAAGGTAATTTACCTATACGTCACACTGCACTGCTGCAGAAACAACAATATAAGTTACATCAATTTTATTAGTTTGTGGTTTTGTTATTGTTAAGCATCACTAAATTTATTACGCTTTATCCACTAGAAAGAGAAAGGTGTATTCCAGCACTCCAGCTTTTTAGCAGGTGGTGCTACCATAGCTGCTGGAAGATTTACTGCAGAAAAAGGAGTTATCAAGGTACAGTTAAGGAGTCAGGCCCTGTTGTTACTATTCAGTCACAACATTTCGACTTTACTGATATTCCTGCACATGCTTTTCCTTAGAGACTTGGACTTGCCTCCGTGACCAAAAAAATTATTGTTATCAAGGAATTATTGGTTCATGATACAGTTCACTGTGCATGATTCATCAAACTATTCTCTTTCTTTTCACTAGGAGTCATGAATAATATATTTAACACACATCCTTTTTTGGTAAAAAAATGGAAATAGAAACGAGTGGATTGAATTGTATTTATATAATAATGATTCCCACAATCTTTAACAGATAGTATAGGGGAAAGTCTATTTGCTGCGGTACTTTTCTGTCCTACAACTCGCCAAAGCATCTACTTATCTTGATTTAGTCACTATACAAGTGAAATGGAAATCTAATCATTTCAATACCTTGACTTGATCTTATTATGGGCCTTTTCAGTAGTTCTATTGTGTTGATTTCTGATGTTCTTTTTGAATCAGTCCATATGGGCCTATAGTGGTCATTACAAACCAAGCTCGGAGAACCTCAGCAACTTTATGAGTTTCCTTGAAGCTAATGGAGTCGATCTCAAAGAAGTTGAGGTACACTAATTTAGTCATTCACATTATGTAACATAACTATGTCACAAAACAGTAGATGATTTCATTAGTGGCCTTATTTATGGTTATTCAGGTGCGTGCATCTACCAAAGAAGACTACTATGATGATCCAGTGCCTAGTGATTCCCAGAACCTTACTGCTGTTATCAGTCCTCCAGAAGTTATTCTCCCACCGAATGCCGCAGAAGGCAATGAAGGCGAGAATGCTCCTGCAGAACAAGCTAAGCCAGCCTATGAAAGAACCTTATCAGGAGGTCTGCAGAGCCCCAAATCCACCGAAGTCCCGCAGAAAGCAATTCTTGAGAGGATGAAATCCAAGGGCGAGTCCAAGTCCTACCAGCTCGGGCACAGGCTGTCCCTGAAATGGAGCACTGGGGTTGGCCCAAGGATTGGATGTGTCAGGGACTATCCAATGGAGCTCAGAACACAGGCGATGGAGATGGTAGACCTCTCGCCAAGGGGATCAACACCATCAGCCTCAAAGAGATTGCCTTCAAGCTTTTCACCCAGGTCGCCAACATCGCCCCTCCCACAAATGTAGACCTCCTTGCCCCCAGCAGCCAATTTAGAAGTTTAGCAGGCTCGTGAGATGCTACTAGTGCCCAAGGCAACATGAAACCTTTCCTGTTCAGCCGTCTCTTGTTTTTAGAAAATGTGCTGTCGGTTACTGTCATTCTACATTATGATTTCCCTATACTATACAACTTCTCACAAACTTGGTTCGTTCTTGCTGCATTGCCCTTGGCTGTGGGTACTGGGTTCCATACTTCGTCCATTCATACCTCAGATTGTATGATGCTAAGGTTAAGTGTGCCCAGTTGCTGACTGTAACAGTATCCCACAACCAAGACAGCTTCCAGCTTTATAGATGGTACTATGTTTGATACAAGTCGTCTGATACCAGTGTGAAATCTGTCAAGTCACCATAATGATTAACAAGGAGTAACAGTCGGATGTTACTCCATACTGTATCTTCTGTTAGCGCACATATTATACCTGTAATAGTCAGCTAATGAATCAAATTCAGTAGCAAGCTGGTCAGCTGCTGCCAACAAATTATCCCTATTTCTGATGGCAGTGTTACTCGTTACTGATGATCTTAAAGCGTAATTTCATATGACCCTTATGCTTATATAGCTATAGATTATTAGAAGCTCAAGATTACGCAGGATCTATTCAGCTTAATGCTCTTGATCACCCCTGCTTGAAGTCCTTTGTGACATGATATATCTTCTTTGGTCCAAGAAAGAAAATGCGACTTTTATCTGCTTTCGCTTCAGCGTTCATATTCTTGATCAGGATCCAAGAAAGAAAATGTGACTATTGCATCAGTCCACATATATGTTCACCTTGAAAGAACATCAAACCCGTCCGTTCAAAGATTTTGAGGTTATTCCCATAAAGACCATGGGAAGGACAACTCAGATTATTATCTTGCTAGACAGAGTTGCAAAATTCAGTTAAGCTTGCGCAGTCTAATCAAGTCACTTGGAACAGAATGTTGTGCCTGTTCAGTTTCCTAAAATTCGGAACGGAAGTTCAATCATCCTTGCATATTGACCTGGAGCAGAATTTCGTGTTCGATTCGCATTCAGCTGTACCTGCAAAAGCTAACCAGTAAGCAATCAGGTTCCCAGCTACTGCATATTATTGTACAGTAATAACCTGGAGCTGAAAACATGGATGCCCAACCTGAACCTGCTCTTTACTCCTAGCCGCGCGAACGCATTTTCAGGCTAGCAAGGCAAGGCCGAGCGGCCCGAGCCGCTCCTGAACCTCCAAAATACTCTGCCCGTCCGCCGCCCGGCGTCAGGGGACGATCGATGCCTGCGACCACCTTGCTTCTCGTAACGATTTCTCGGGAAATGTATAAGACGGGGAATATCCACTTCGGGTGATCTTCCTGCAAGACAACCGAAGCTCCTGACATGCCGCGTCCGCACCAGCTCGCCGGCGGCAGCCTCTTGCAGTGCATGGCAGGCGGCGACGTCGTTTCCTGTCCTCTAAAATTTAGCACTGTCACATCAAAGAGAATCTTACTATTTATGAATATTTCGATTAATTTAATGAGAAAACCCTTTTGACAGATTGGTGTTAATTTTTGAGATGAATCTAATGAGCTTAATTAATTTATATTTTACTAAAGTGATACTACAGTAACCGTCTTCTAATCACGACTTAATTAACCTCATTAGATTCGTCTCGTAAATTAGTCTAGGGGCCTATAATTTATTTTATAATTAAACTTTATTTAGTACTCTTAAATAGTAAGATTCTTTTTGATGTGACAACTATAAATTTTAGACCCCGAAAACGAACACACCATAAATTTGTTGGAAATACGACTCACTTACTTCTGCGCAAAAAGATCCACCCTGTCCCTAAATGGTACAGTAACTGGTATTATCCGCTCGGACGGTCAGCGATGGCCCTAAATTTTAGGGCGTAGAAATTCAGACTCTCTCGGTTTTTAAATTGTAGATGTCGTTGACTTTTTTTATTATGTTTGACCATTCGTTTTATTTAAAAAAATAAGAATTATAAAATATTTTATTATGATTAGTTTATCATTAACGAAAGTTGAAATACGACTTATAGTTTTACATATTTGAATTATTTTTTAATAAAACGAACAGTCAAACGTAACGAAAAATGTCAACAATTTAAAAACTGAGAGAGTAAAGGTTAACGTGGGCCGCATATTCGGACCTAATGGCTCAAGATGGTTGGAGATTGGATCGTGATCCTCATCAGACAGGCCTCTAACCGGTAAATTCCACGAGTCTCATGCTGCAACCATAAACATTCACGGGCCCCGTTCATGGTCCTGTTATGGCCCACATGCTATTGTCCGACGGTCAAATAGATGGTCGGTGTATGCTGGAGATTGTAGACGGTGGTGGAACGTAATGGAGCTATTAGTTGTTACGACATAGGAAAACAAATATCGAATACAGGCACCGTGAAAGTATTTGCATCGTGTTTGTATGGTGGATTGAACTACTTTTAACGTGTAGATGACCGTTGCGTTGAGATCAGGGGCAAAGCCACCAAGGGGCTTGCGACCCTCCTCGGCCCCCTCCCCCTAGAAAAAAATAATGTTTTACTACTATGTAAAAAGTTGATTTTAGCCGTCCTCACGTGAGAAATTTAAGTATCTAACCCTCTCAGTTAATTCGTAGCTTGGCTCCTAGTTTTGGTGACACAATATTACTTTTTAGGTGCGGATCCCCGATACGACGATGTCACTGTTTTGAACTACAGATAAAATGTGCTTGTCTAGCATTTGACTGATTTGACTTAGAGCATTTACATGCTTGATAAGAGAAAAAAATGTGTAGTTTTTCTCTCTTCTTTTTTTGAATCCGTCTTGTAAGAACATCAAACACGCACTACCGGTACTGGCAAGAAACAAAACAATCATAGATTGTTTCACCTCACCACAAAGCGTGCAGGAGCCAGGAGCCAAGAGCCGAAGAGTGAGATCGCTTGTTGCTCCTGTGCTCCCAAAGATGTTGGTATCTTGAGCTCAGGAGGCCCGTAATCGGTGGCGACGTCATATTTCACCTCGTTTTCCGGGTTGCCGAGCTGGTGGTTTGTAGAAAAAGCATCTGCTCGGCATTAAACAAGCAACAACCAGCCGTAAAAATCAGAAGGAGACAGTACTGCCAATTCCGTTATTGATTACTACATCGTCTGCGCGGTCAACGAGGAGCTGCCATTAATCTTCATCTGCATCTAGCAAGAAATCACCGGCACCTCCCCGTATCGTGATGCAGAACGGGAATCACGCTCGGCTCTGCCGTACCAATTTCGTATTCGCCCTCTCCCTCGGAGCTCCCGCGCTGCGCTGACTTCCGAAACGCGCACCGACTGAAACGGAACGTTCCTTTTCTGCTCCCAAAACCCTGCACGCATCTCACTCCACCCCACACACACCAGTGCTCGTCCCTCTTGCACCGCATCTGCAACCGAGAGAGAGAGAGAGAGAGAGAGAGAGAGAGAGCTAGAGGAGATGGGGTTGGCCGGCGGCGGGCGGCCGGCCGGGCGGCTGGCGCGTGCGGCCATGAACAAGAAGCGGCAGCAGACGCTGAACAACGTGAAGCTGACCCTGCTGTGCGGCTTCATCACGGTGCTCGTCCTCCGCGGCACCGTCGGCTTCGACCTCCTCGTGAGCAGCGGCGTCTCCGACGAAGCGTCCGACGCCAAGGTCGTCGAGGACATCGAGCACATGCTCCAGGAGATCCGCTCCGACTCGGAGCTCGAGGACGACGCCGGCGTGCTCTTCGGCAACTCCACCACCTCGGCCAGCAACAGCAACGCCACGTCGTCGACGACGATGCCGGTGCCGCGGGAGCGGTACAGCCTGGGCCCGGCGATCACGGACTGGGACGCCACGCGGCAGACGTGGATGTCCCGGAACCAGGAGTTCCCGTCCAAGGACGCGCAGGGCAGGGCCAAGATCCTGCTGGTGACCGGGTCGCCGCCGGGCCCGTGCGACAACCCGATGGGCGACCACTACCTGCTCAAGGCCATCAAGAACAAGATCGACTACTGCCGGCTCCACGGCATCGAGATCCTGTACAACACGGCCCACCTCGACCCGGAGCTCACCGGGTACTGGTCCAAGATCCCGCTGGCCCGCCGCCTCATGCTGGCCCACCCGGAAGTGGAGTGGGTCTGGTGGGTCGACAGCGACGCCATCTTCACCGACATGGCCTTCGAGCTGCCCCTGGCCCGCTACGACGGCAAGAACCTCGTCATCCACGGCTACCCCGACCTGCTCGAGAAGCGCTCGTGGATCTCCCTCAACGCCGGCATCTTCCTGCTGCGCAACTGCCAGTGGTCGCTGGACCTGCTCGACGCCTGGGTGCAGGTGGGGCCCAAGGGCCCCGTCCGGGTCGAGGCAGGCAAGATGCTCACGCAGAGCCTCACCGGCCGCCCGCCGTTCGACGCCGACGACCAGTCGTCGCTCATCCACATGCTGCTCACGGAGAAGGACGCGTGGATGGACCGGGTGCACATCGAGACCGAGTTCTACCTGCACGGGTTCTGGACCGGGCTCGTGGACAAGTACGAGGAGATGATGGAGAAGCACCACCCGGGCCTCGGCGACGACCGGTGGCCCTTCATCACCCACTTCGTCGGATGCAAGACCTGCGGCAGGTACGAGGATTACCCGCTCGACCGGTGCCTCAGCAGCATGGAGCGTGCCATCAACTTCGCCGACAACCAGGTGCTCCGGCTCTACGGGTTCCAGCACCGGTCGCTGGCGAGCCCCAAGGTCAGGCGGGTCACCAACCGGTCGGAGAACCCACTCGAAGCTAAGGAAGCGGCGCTCAAGCTGGACGCCAGGTTCGAAAGCCCGTAGCCACAGTTTTTTCTATATAGCAGAGCAAGGTACACTCTGTTCTTCAAGGGACAAACCGAGAATGCTTTTATGCTTTGGAGGAGGGACGGTGATTATGCAAGTTTTGATCATTTATTTCAGTTTGGATATTCGTAGAATTCAGTTTTGCACGGCACAGAGAAGCGTGATATGCATATGTACGATAACTGAATTGTTGTTGTTTGTTAAAAGTATGTATCCATAAAGAGCAAACTGAAACATGACAAAAGCGTGACATTGTACCATAACTACACATTCTGATCAATGCTTCTGAACCCTCTCATACATTGTTCGTGTTTTACTATCTTTGACCGGTCGTTGACGAGCCCTAAGGTCAGGTGGGTAACGAACCGGTCGGCGAGCCCACTTGAGGCCAAGGTGGCAGCTAGGCCCTAGTGGCAGCACTCAAGATGGACGCCAGAGAGCCCGTAATTAGTCCGTAGCAGAGCCAGAGAACACACTCTGTTCTGCCTTGGGAGAATCCAGCCAAGAATGGAGGCACGGAGATGATATTTGATCACTTCTCTGTTCTGTCGACTACAACATTGTTAAAATGCAACCAGTAGAAAAAGATAGATAGGTCCATATTTAACATAACACGAAGATCTATTGCATAAGCAGTACATGTATTGTGAAATGTGGGTAAACCCTTCATGCCTAATATTATTTAATTAAAGTAATATCACATAATATCACTAGTTTCTATCTTACCGAAGAGCAAAGCAACTTATTCAACATATGAATCGATGGTTCATATATCAGTTTGCATTATTACGACGTTGATGGCGATGGCAGATGTGATGAGCTTGAGGCCAGTGGGCAGCGATCATGCGCGCGTCACGGCAAGAGCGCTGCAGTTATTATAGCGCGTTCCGGGAGTTATAGTTAATGAAATGACACTAGATTTTGCACAACGATAAGGAATGGGACGCCTATCAAGGGACACGATATAAATTTAGTTTGTAAGTTACTATATATGCCGCCGGAGGAAGCTTCATCAGGTTATAGTTAGAATCAATATTCTTTTTTTTTTTTTGCGAAATAGTTAGAATCAATATTCAGAAGTATATCTTGTTACATGTTGAAGAGCCGAAAATTTCTCAACAAAAATTTGTGTGTGTCTTGTTAATTACTGCATAAAGCTGAAGAAAAAATATGTGATAATCGATCACCTGGTAGATTCAAGTGTAGGAGGGGTCACTTCACAATCAACGTGTAGATGCCGTCGATCTCACGGACGTCGACCCAGCGCCGTGGACCATCGTCTTCGTGGTTGTCCAACACGAGCACATGCATCTGCTCGCCGCAGCGTCGGTAGCCCAAGCAGACGACGGCATGGGAACTCACCTTTTTCCCGTAGAGAAGCTTGCTCTTCTCCCTGTTTTCTCGGCTCTGGCCACAACCCCGGTACACCCAGGTGTGGTTGTTGTCGGCGTTGAAACGATGGTACCACGGGCAAACCCATAGCGTGCCGATGCAGGGGCCGTATTCCAGCTGCTTCGCCACCAGCTCCTGGGTGACTTTGCCATTGGTGTATTCATAAAACCCTTTCAATGGCAGGACACTCCGTTTGCCTAACGGATTGGCGAGCGGCACGCCACCCCAGTTCTTTATCACCGCCACCAGCACACGGTGCACAGAGGCTCCCTCGCTCCTGCTCCAGATGCCTGTGTGTTCGCACATCTGTAGCAACGCTTGAGGCTCCGCCGCCGCCCCCGTACCCTCGCCGTACACAAACCTGTTCATCGCCTCCACGCCCACGGTGCAGGCCACGAGCGCACAGGTAGCTGCAGGGGATCTCCAACACGTTACATACAATGCCGTTAGCTATTTTTAGTAGTACTAAGTACTAGTAGTATACCAGTAGTATATCGATAATAAAAGGAAAAAGTCCTTTTAACCTTCTCAAACTATTGCTAAAGTTCGTTTTTCCTCCCTTAACTGAAACCGGATATTTTGGCTCCTTGAACTTTTAAAACCGTTTACTTTTCCTCCATGAGTGGTTTTTAGAACGGTTTGTCTGACGTGGCGGGTGGAGCCCATATGTCAGAGCGCCACGTCAGCATTGGTGGGCCTACCCCTCTTCTCTCTCTTCTCTCTCTCACCATGAGAGGCCGATGCTGGCAGCCATCTCCTGCGCGTGCGGCCACAGGCATCAACGGTTTCAGTCCACTGCGTATGGTTTTCAGCGCAGGGCACACTAGGAGGCACAGATCGATGCAAAAGCATCCAGGCTACAACTGCGACCACTACGAAGCCAAGTCCGGAGGAGAACCTTGGCGGTGACGCCGGAAACATCACCGACGACGAGCTCCTCGTCGATGGAGATCCAAACTTCGAGGAACTCTACAAAATCGTGGCCCTCTTCCACGAGAGATGAGTGCACAAGGTTCAAGGTAAGCAGGCTAGGCTGTATGGCAAGGTTAGGACTCGCATGAGACCCGAGGTGATGATTTCCATGGTGGCACCATGGTTGCAGCTCGGAGCGACGAGGCGCTTTGACCAGGAAACATCTACGCATCCTAGGGAGAAGGGAGAGCCGCGGGAGACGCGCACGTGCTCATCAGAGTTGGACAGTAGGACGTTTGACGCCTGCGAACAGCCGAGATTCGAGATTGAGGAGGGTGAACTCGTCGTCCTTGCACAGCTCCTCTCACGCACCGGCGAAGCTAGGTGCAGCTTCCCTGGTGCACGAGGCACCACCTTGAAACATGAATTTCAGTTGAAAACAATCAAAATCTGCCTTATGTACACAAGGCTTGATAGAAAATGTGCACCACTTTGCTGTTGTGGAAGCCTGAAATGCAAGGTGTGCACCGGGTCTGCGGAGCGGTACCTTCGCCACTCGTGAGCATGCATGGGGCCGCGCGCGCAGGAGGGGCACGGGACCGGCGACGGTGGCTCGGCCTGGCCGTGCGCGTTGGAGGCAGCGGCCGGCCCGACCTCGCCCGGTGAGAGAGAAGAGAGAAGAAGAGAGAGAATAGGGGTGGGCCCACCAATATTGACATGGGTCCCACTGTCACGTAGGACTAAACCACTCCGAAAACCACTCGGGGAGGAAAATTGAGCGGTTTTAAAAGTTCGGGGAGCCCAAATATCCGGTTTCGTAGTTGAGGGAGGAAAAGTGAACTTTGACAATAGTTGAGGAGGTTAAAAGGACTTCTTCAATAATAAAATGTCTCTCACCCTTGTCTGGCTGCTTCATGGGCCGACCTAGACAAACCTCCCGGTTGACGCCCTCCCTCACCGGCCCGATGGGCTTCCCCAACTTCGAAAGATCCAGGTCGAATGTGTCGGCCACCGCCGAGAAGATGAGCCTCGTGCTCAATCTCGCTCCGGTCTACGAGTGCACGCAGTTAATGTCGTGATAGAAAGTTAAAGGGGCAATTTTGTTTTGACCATGATTTTGTACTCTAATTGTGAAATAGACCCAAATTTTCAAATTTTATGTTTTTATCATAACTTTTTGCATCTGAACCACAGCTATACCACAAGTCCCCTTGTTGTCTATAACGAGTGTTAACTTTGTTGCGCAAAGACAAATATACCCTTTGTGATTTTACAACAATTTCAACCGTACACAGTACTCCCTCCATACTTCAAACGAATGTCGTTTAGGACATGATTTAGCATACCAAAGACTAATTAATTAGATGGTCTTATTTCGTGTCTACCCTTATTTAAGAGGCAGAAGTAACTTCTTGTTCAAAAGTCTTCTTTGATCAATCTGGTTATCTCCTTGGGTGTTAGGCTTTGGGTTGCGAGTTCGATCCCATATATACACATTTTTTTGTGCGGGAGCTCCTTTTTTCTGTCGTTTTCTCCAATCCCGCATGGGCTGGTGACGCCTCGACTTTGCTGCGCATGTTTACTAGCCACAAAGCTGCGCAAGAACGACGAATCAGGAGCCCCTTGTGTGATTAATAATATCCCTCGGGACTGAGCGAAGAGAAGAGGAAACAAGGAGACCGAGAGGGTAGTTTCGTCTCAAATGGCTGCATTTAACTCAGAACGACATCCTTTCATAAAATCAAGTAGAGACCTAGAACGACATCCTTTTGAAGTATGGAGGGAGTACTGATTTGGTCATCTATATTAAAACAATCTGGTATCCATCAGTTTAATCACAAGTATAGGCTCGAGACGGATCTGTAGCTCCCAGTAAAAAGCAACCATTGCTTCGTGCTTTTTTCTTTAAAGGCAAATTGCTCCGTGCATTGAAACCATCTATAGCCTGTGAACCATCTAATCACAAGTAGCAACTCATCCGTAGGTTGCGAGCAAAGCAAGCGAGAAAAGAAACCAAAGGTAAACAAGAAGCATCGATTTCCAGAAGGGTCCGATCATCCTCCAAGAAATAAAGACACCCTTTTATTACTTTAATGACAAAACCTATGTCACGACCCCCTCTAATTTGCGAGACGAATCTAATGATCCTAATTAATTTATGTTTTGATACAGTGATGCTACAGTAAATATCTTCTAATAACATCATAATTACCCTCGTTGGATTCGTCTCGTAAATTAGATAGGGGTCTGCAATTAGTTTCGAGATTAGACTTTATTTAGTACTTAAAATAATAAAATTCTCTTTGATTTGACCCCTCTAAAAATTATATACCTGGAAACGAACACACCTAAGCATGAAAAACCAAGAACAAACAAAAGAACCAAGAAAATAATGATGGCATGCGGGTTCTGATGCCCACCCGCGGCACCCCTGCTTACGCGTGCCTGCGACGCTGCCGTGTCACGGCCGCCCCTGCGCGAGCCTGCCTGCGATGCCAGCAACCCGTGCCGCCATGCTCACCACGCACGCGCCCACGCATGGCTGAGTGCGCACCTTCCGCCCTCTCGTGCTGGCGTGCAGCCCCACAGTCGTAGCCGTCGTGCCGCTGCCGCCGCCTGGGTTACGTCACCCAAAGAGACAGGGGCAGTTCTGTCCTTTTCATTTCAATTGGTTTTTCCTTTCATTTTTTTAATTCGTTTATTCCGCTCCATCTAAAGTCCGTATCAATCTGTGGTAAGCAGCAGCTTCGACGGCAACAAGTGATGGTAAAAACGTAAAATTTGAAAATCTGGGTCTATTTCACAATTGGAATCTAAAATCATGGTCAAAATGCCATTGTCCCAAAGTTAAATCCTGCTCATTTGAGTGCTGATACTAGGGGATGTAGAGCTGACCTGGGCTCCACTACAAATGACGGCGTTGACATTGCTTTTATAAGATCCATCACATTTTCCGGCAACAATGATATCACCTGCAATGACTTTCACTCGACATATGCGGTTAAAAGACTAGTGCAAACTGCAAGCAAAGTCGCATGCTCTTCTTCCAGATTCTCATCTCATCAGTTAGATAAAAAGAAGATCAATTACTGAAACCTGTGAGCAAAATTAGCTAACTCTTACCAGCTGCATCCCTGGTGTTGCGAGCTAGTTCACTGGCTAGAGCGGCCGTCACCGGTTTGTAGACGCTGAATAGCATACCATGGCGCCCAAAACGATGACACGCAATACAATGTAATTATCTGCAACTAATGAACACAGTATATGCATGTTACACTTTCTAAGCTCAATCCAGATGACTACGAACGATGATGGATAATGTCATGCAATGCACTTATATCGTACAATCTCATCTGTACAATCTAGCAGTAGATCAACTCAACACCAATATGTGATCAAAATAAGACTAGTGAAAAGTACAAGTAAACTTTGTTCTCACCTGCATACCCTGTGTTCCGAGGAACAAGAGTCGACTGTTTGCGAAAGTAGGATACTGCCACCCTGACTGCCACATGGAGAATGAAGTTGCCAAAAGCCCAACCTATTGTACCCTATTTCAAAACAAAATTACAAACTAGTAATAAACATACAAGTCTCGCTGTTAGGCAGGGGCTGTCTCCACTCTCCCCTTCTATCCTGATTTATATGTCATCCTAGCGCTCCATCTTAATTTTTCTGAAATAACTGTCGTTCAAAAAATATAGTACTGTAGGCATTATGAAACCACCCAATTGTTAACGTGCAATGCATTTACTCCTCCCACCTATTTTTTAGCCATTGATTGTGGGCAACAGTAAAGTGTTTACATATCATAAATATTGGTGAAAATTGTGAAAATATATACCACAAATAAAATGGTAAGCATTGCTAGAGACTTAGACAAATCAAAATGTTGATCTTTCGTAGCTTGAAATTATCACTTTATTACAAACAAGATCTCTAATTTAATATCCTTCTCAACATAGCACAATGTCAAGTCCTGGAACTCTTCGGACATTCTATCATTTAAATCACCTTTGATTTATTTTTGGGGGATTGAGTGAGGTTCGATTTGTGCAGGGAAAGGGTGCATATTTAGACTCCTATTTCTAATTCATCATTCCTAGTCTTAGGCAATGGGTCATATCTTATATTTACTTATTGGGAGCTTCTTTTAAGGTATCTATATTAATCGTAGAAAAATCCTAAGCATCCATAAGAAAAAGTAAGTCATCTAGTCGTCCATTATGATCAATGAATCCCAACTATGGATAAAAAAAACCCATATGAATAATGTGAAAGAAATGATACATAGAATTCATATTAACATGCATGTTTACAAAAAGACAAATTAGTATAAGAAGGAACAAAATGCGTCAAAGACACTTGCCTTTTCCCGCTTGTTGTTCCCGCTTAAAATCGTCAACTCTTGCTCTTTGAGATTCTGGAACCACTCATTCTCTAATGATGTCACACCGAAGCGGCGGCGCAGTTCATGACCATTATTGGTGCCAGTACTTCAAGTTTAATCATGTTACAATCTTGGGAAGAAAATTTATTGTGTTAATAGCGTGAATTAAGAATGTGTGCATACTGATTCATCAGTAATATTTTCACCATACAAAGTATCACAAATTAGCATGACAATGAACAATCCCTACGATCCGATAGATTCGGCGGATTATTTTTTGAGACATCATAATGCTACAAGTGCTTCTCATATAGTATAGACTAAGCCACTAGGGTCACACCATACTGTACTGTCCAGCTAATATTTCCGCCTAATAGTAATTTCTGGGAGGCCCATTATGGCTAGCTTGTATGATGTACCTTAATCCGCCTAATAATTGCTGGGAGACCGAAGATTATTATCAAGGACCAGAAGTGTTGGAACAACTGTATAGAGAACCGAAGCACATAAGCACATATTGCAGGTATTGTAATTCCCAGTCCTCTAGTACAGGCCGTGTATGCCGCACAAAAGATCTGCCAGGCTTCCAAATTTCCATAGACCCATGCTGTAGAAGTAATCACACATACCGCGATTGCAATGGTGTGAGCAACCGGAGACAGCATCAGGTATAACCCCAGGGCAAAAGCGGCCACCAAGCTTCTTACCGAATTCTTGAGGAACAAGAAGGAGAAATTTATACACCACATGCGGATAGAGCGGTCCATAGCAGCCATCCCAGCAAAGACGAGGCTGAAGGTAGCTAAACATGAGCACATGAACGCCAAAGCGTCGGCGAGAATAAACGCATCGAAAGCGTAGCTGCCGGAGAGCAGTGGTGTGCCAGGGATTCCATCGGTTGCAGATTGAACATAGCCGCCAGGCAGTGTGAAAGCAGACGCAAATGTCACTGTCGCAACAAGCACCGAGACAATGCCCATCACCTGCGTCGCATTTGTCAAATCCTGTGAATTCTTCTCCTCTTGTGCTTTCGTATCTTCTTCTTCTTCTTTGATAGAAATATGTTCTTTGTAGAAGAGGTCAGGACGACTTTCACCATGTGGAGCCCCCAGCCATAATAATGATGAGTGTATAACACTTCTTCGATTCTGCAACAACAACAACAACAACAACGTACAATTACATGTATATGCATTAATTAAGTAGCATTTCTATAGTGTACTACCAGAGAGCATAGTCGTCATGTCCTATTTCTATAGTACCAGAGAGCATAGAGACCACCAAACCAGTAAGGCCGGATGGCAAGCTTCCACTTACCGATTTATAATAAAACCTTGGAGGAATCATCCTCCACGCAAGATCAAGAGGTGTGTGGGCCTCCTTATTTGGTATATCCAAACGTACATGCCGGTTCTGGATTAGAAGGTTGAAGATGCCCAAATTCCCAACCTCAATAGCACGGTGTAGCGCGGTGTCCCCTTTACTGTCCTGCAAATTCAGAACCGATGAAAATTTTCGCACATACCGAACCACCCAATAACGCTTCTTCTCCACGGCAACATGGAGGAAAGTCCTTCCCTTGGCATCTCGGAGAGTGGCGCAGTCCGGACACATTTCTAGCAGAACCTTGACAGCGCGAAGGCTTCCATTCATGGCAGCAACATGTATGGGGTACAGACCTTGATTGTCCGGCTGGTATGCCGAGCCTGTGTTAGCGCCTAGCAGCAGTGTGGTCAGTAATTTTGGACACGGCCAAACATGTGGAACGAATCTGGAAAGAAAGCCCACAAGTGGCCACCCCGCCAGCGATGCAGCCAAGTGAAGAGGCGTGTTCCCTGTCTGCTTGTCCATTTGCGCAGTGAGGTGTGAGACAATAGGCACGCTGATATGACGATCGTTTACGTAGACTTTGATATCCTTGAGCCATTCCAATAGCTTAGTCAGCACTGCATGCATGCCAGTTGTGAGGTCATTGCCTCTTCTTTCTTTCTTTTTTGTGCATTAAACACAAGATGAAAATGTGAGACATATATACAAGTGCAACTAACAAAAAATGAACCCAAGAATATTATTTTGCAGGCATCATGTCATTTAGTAATGGCACTTGCTAATTTGTACTTTTCGGGTTACTGAAAGCTATGAACCACACAATTGAAATTGGCACTTGCTAATTTGTACTTTTCGGGTTACTGAAAGCTATGAACCACACAATTGAAATCGGATCATTCTTATGCGTAGTTGTTTTGTGCACTTATTTCCTTATAGGGTCTGTATAGAGACCAGTTATATCAAATTCAAACAATAGCTGATCAGTTAACAAATTCAAAAAAAGTTACAAATTTGTTTCATAGAAAATATATTAGATAACTTTTTTAATGTATGTATACAAAAGCACATAACCTATAGATTTTTTTATCTACAAATTTATACATGATATATAATGGTCTTTTTTCCTTATAGAAACTAGCATGTTCGAACTCATTCCATTAAGCAATGCAGATCCGTAACCGCCCTGCCTGGACTGAAAGTTATGTTGCTTTCGATCGATTGACACAATAGGAAAAGTGTTTAACAATCGATTTTTTTGTTAATTATTCAAAAATGATGAATAGGTCTCATAAAAAATCTCCCTTTCAAAAAAAAATTATTGGACTACGAACAAAATATGTTATTTTGAGAAATGATTTATGAAATTCAAAATAAAATGTGCTTGTTAAGCGCAACTATTTTTTATGAAATTCAAAATAAAATGTAGAGGAAAAGTAGATGTTAAATTTCCATAAGGATTACAAGCAAAACACATGAATAAATAGTTCTTAAATAAACTAAATATGTTTACAAAATTTATAGTACAATAAATGTAATAAACATTTGATTCAATCAAATAGAAAGTAAAAATCTAATAACTAAAATATTAGTTTAAATGCGATAGAAAAAGAAACTCCACATTTGCTCTCAGACATAGAAATTATCATATTGAAAAGGATAGAGTTAGAGCACTGACTGTACAATAATCTAGTGGTGGTTTGGTCAAATTCTAAGCTCTACGATTGAGAACAAAAATTTAAAGAAAACAAGAAGTTTGAATCTGATACAAAGGATTGTGAATGAATAAAAGAAATAAAGTAAGCATATAGTAATTTGCATTTTTATATGATTCAGGACGTACAAAAATTAAACAAAGTCATGTTAAACCATTTTCAATAGAGCCTTTCATAAGCATTAAATAGTAAGCCACGTATGTAATTTTTGCTGATATGGCAAGAGAGTTATGAAGAGAGAGAATAAATCCTTTCATCTCTTGTGAGAGGCCGTTCATCCTAATTGAAGGTTCCTAACTTACTTATCTAAAAACTTTGCTTTGGAAAGATTGTAATGAAAGACCCCACGGAGTGGACTTAGATAGAAAATAATTTGTAGACTAAACATATGATAAATGTATGTAGAAATCCTATTTCGTTCTATACGGATTATTGGAAAGGGTCTATGTCAAATAGAATAAATAAGATTTTAAAAATTAGTATTAAAATTACCATTTGAGACTAAACAAATGGGAAACAGCTAATCGAAGTGGAACGCTCCTATACTTATATATACTGTACATACCTTGACCGCGAGAAACAGCTGCGTGCAACACATTTCGTCCATCTGGTCCGGAGTAGTAGGACATCATCCTCTTGGTTCGGGGTTTACTTTTGTGGAACAGATGCTGAGCAATTTCCACCTCACCTAATAAGATGGCCAGGTAAAACGGGGATGCGCCCTTCTCTTCTTCCTCAGGTGGAATGCAGACCATGCCTGAATCAAGGGACATGAGGTTGTCTATGCATGCTTTGTTGGCAGTGCGGATGGCCTGGTGCAGGGCGGTCTCTTGATCCTTGTTCCTCATCCTCAAGAACTCCGTTGCCGCCGTCTCGCCACCACTGCGCGCGAGCACATAGAGGTAGGAGATCATGTTGATGTTCCCAGCGGCAGCGGCGCGGTGCAAGGGCGTGTCGCCATTGTTGTTGCGCGCGGTCAAGAGACTTCTTTTCCGGTTATGGATCGTCATGGCGCAGTCGAGGAAGTTGTCGCCGTCGCCTGCGGCGGCAATGACGTGGAGGACGGAATCCCCGTTGGTGGTCACCCCATCAGGCCTCGTTTGGGAACTACATTCCCCGTGGGGATCCGGCCAAATCCCGGGGAAGGCCGCCCTCGGCGGAAGCCTATCCGGGGAAGCCAACCGGGCTGTTTGGAAGCCCATGACGACGGGAAGTCACCACCCGGATTTGGCCTGTATCTCCGGGCGAGAGACCCTAGCCTCCGGTGGTCGGAGAGGAAATCCCCGTTTGTCTTCCCCGTCGCGAGCTAGCGCCGCCGCCTCTGCCATTCGGGCCTCGGGCCGTACGCAGCTTCGGCATGCTCCAGCCATGCGCGCCTCGCGCACTCTGCCACCAACCTCACTCGTGCCGGCCTCGCATCCCTCGCTATCCGCATCCCATCCGGCGACTCCGGCGAGGCCGTGGCGTCGCCAGACGAGGCGGCGCGCGTGAGGAAGAGGCATTGAGCCTCCCCGTCTCTTGCGCTCCAGCCAAGATTTGTGGTCCTGCTCCGACAGCCCTCGGCCTCCTCTCCTCGACTCCCGCGATGGTCTCTGTAGTTAAATCCAAGATCTACAACCGCGGTGGTGGTGTCCAATGTGGCAACAATGGCGAAAGAGGAGGGCCACGTGAAGCTGAGCAGGTCAGGCATCGCTATCAACGTGAGACCCCATCTGATTTTCTCCAATTTGTTCGCCCATGATTTAATCACTTCATATCTGCAATTCCTCCCTACGATGTAATCCTAGGCAGTGGCATATGATTGTTGATTGGTGGGACGACAGCTGTACTGATGCTTTGGTTGCAACTTACCTATGTGCTCTTGTAGTAGTAGCTGAAGGATCGACCTGGTCACAACCATGTGAATGGTGATCCCCGGTTTGCCTGATTGAGTGGACAGATGCTTGAATGAAGATCCCCTCTTTGCCTTGTTGTTTCATCTTCATCTAGAAATTTAGCACTAGCATATTATCCTAATCTTCAGTCTACCAGAAAATAAACTGCTTCATAATAGGCATTTATAGATTTTTTTTGTCTCCTCGCTGTTGTAACCATCTTTCCATTTTCATGAAACGGCTACTTAATTGTGGTATAAGTGTTGGATCTTTGTTGTCGTGTATATCTTTAGGTTCAGAATGAAGCTGTGGATGAAAGTAGATAGTGCTTCTAGCATTGATATATCAAGGCTCATTTTAGTATCTGTTGCTAGATCCTCATGGTGGTTCTGACATTGTACACAACAATATTTTTGTATATAGGAGCTTCTGTAATAGGAATATGAGATATGGCAGCATAGGGAGACCGGGAGACCATATCATTTATATGCATGGCTCCTTTGCTAATATCAAGCAAGTACTGATCTAACAATCTTAATATTCGTGGTATATCAGCAGAGCACACCGCCCTCTTCATTGGAATTTTAGTTCTTGTTTCTTGTAGAATTGTTAAGCATACGTGTGGTTATTGATTGATCCTTCCTGTTACAAAATCAGTTATTATGACTTAGATTGTTGTATCTACATCACAGAATATAAAAGTAGACAAGTGAAAGCTTGATGAGTTACTGGTTCTTTCTATTAATTGATATTTATGCTCTATATATTAGCTCAAATATATCCTGTTTCACAATAGGACTTCATGATTGACAAATCTGCAGAATAATATTTGCTTGCCATCAGTCACATGCCTGATTGTTACTAGGTTGTGAAGCTCAAGTAGAAGACTAAATTAATTTAGAGGTGACAAAGTATAGATGATTATTGCCTAATATGCTTAATATGCTTCCATCCTGCTGATTACCCTTAGTCACTCCTTACTTATACATGTTTTTTCTTCTAAATAGTGTCGAGGATATTCTTGTCTAGAGAAACAAGCCTGTTATTGTCTCTATTAGCATGTTTAGTTATTAGTGTCCCTTCTATAAAACATGTCACAATAGAGCTAGATGTGTTATAGCTGTTTATGTCTTTTACTTGTCCAAGCTATGCAAACCAGCCATGTGTAGATCAACAGCCGTGGCTCTATTCTTCATTGATGCTTATTATTTCAAGATTTCAGTAGCCCTATTTTGCATTGATGCTTGTATTCTATTCAAGTAGCACTGTGCTGATCATGTTCTTGTGCAATTTTCTGGCTCTTGTGCCGTTGCAAAGAAGATGATAACTTGAGTATGTCGATTGGAGCTGGTCAAGAACTGAGATGACAATGTCCAATAGGTTACTTTACTGGAAAAATTAATTTGTAATGGGAATTTATTGGTGCAGAATTTGTACTCTGATCTGCTCATGGGGTACAAGTAGAACGGGAGCATTTGTAGTGCTGTTCGGAGTGATTTATCTACCGGAACATGTTTTTGGAATGTATAAATAATGTTTTTCGTGCTGGTGCATGATTTCTCTGCTAAACAGTGAGTTTGAAATGTTCAGATATTTTTCCTTTTTAAGATATATCCACTAAACAATGGCTAGTGATTATTCAGAGATTTTTTGAATTTTCTGAACCTCTCGGCTAAATAAGCCGCTGCTTCCAAATCCTGGACGGGACAACGAGCCCGCAGGGGGATCGTGCGCACCGGGGTAGGAGTGTGCAGGGATATTCCTGCAGGGGAGCGCGGTCCCGGGTTGTCCTCCCATCCTTTCCCAAACTAGGCCTCAAGGAGCGAGGACGGTGCAGCATCCACCGCCACCGGCACTATTTGTTGTGCAGCAGGAGCGCCATTCATCTGCACTACTTGCTGTGCAGCAGGAGCAGCATCCACCTGGGACTACTTGTTGAGCAGCAGGAGCAACATCAACCGGGACTACTTGTGCAGCAGGAGCAGCATCCACCGGAGCAGCAGCAGCAGACGGAAGATCGACATCCAAGACGACCTGTTGTTGTGCTGCCGGCACGGCGACGGTAGTGGGCTCCACCGTGCGAGCTGCTCGCTCATAGCCGTGCAGCTGGAGCAGTTCCGTAAGCCGGCTGATATTGCCGCGGCGAGCTGCCATGAACATCTCGGGATTCATCGTCGTCGTTGGCCCGTTGGCAGCCATCATTGCGTGGAATACAGATGATCCTCCGTAGGTTGATCAATATGTATAGTCGTTGATCGTCGTGATCGACCTAGTTGCATTTTATTATTGGTAACCACTCAATAATGGAGTAATGGAGTAATTTTTTCCCTCTGTGGGGTATCCAATGCGGTTGGCCAATCTATCTCAGCGTTCACCAGGTGACAAAAAACTCGACCTGCCGGGGATAGAAGCCACCCCGACGGCATTCATTAAGGAGAAGAGCCTTCTCACGCAGGTGAGAAAACGCTCGAACCCCTTCCCATCCATACACAGGGACTCAGCTGGCCGTGTGAGCTGTGGCGTGAGTCGTTCACCAGGTGACAACAAATTAAGATAAATCAAATGGCCGATTAATGTTCGATACTCTGGTAGGAGAAGAAACCCGACTCAGTATTCTCTTAAAGTCGGTGTCTCTAATGACAAACACATGCTACCAACCTCGCCCGCTCAACAGCTCACAACCCAACCGTGGTTGGCGTTGACTTCACCGGCTGCCTAGCTAGTCAGGTCGTCTCGTACTCGCGTGTGACACACTGTCGTAGCCTCTACCGCGTCTGTGATGTTGTATGGGAACGACTTTAAAACCTATCAACCATCAGCTAGGTACAAAGACAGCTATAATGATACATGGCCCTTCTTGTTTAATGCTGTCATTGACAGTTTAGACTTAAGAGAATTGGAGCTTAATAGAAAAATTACATGAGGAAACTCGATCTAGAACAGTTCCAACTTTTGAAAAATGGGGCTAATAATGATACTAGTCATTATTTTCATACCAGGAATGGGCTCCGACAAAGAGACCCTCTATTACTTGTTCTTTTCAACCTTGTGTGGCTGATATCATGGCATACCCCTTATCGAGAGAGCAAAGGTCAATCGAGATTTGGGAGGGATGAATCCCCGTTAGGAGTTAAGAGCATCTCTAAAACCTCTCCGAAAAATTGATCCCTAAAACATGTTTTTGTTAGCACCTAAAAAATTGTTAGGGGTAATTTTTTTCCTCCTCCAACAGTCAACCCTAAAAAATGGTCAAGAATACTTTTGATTGGGCCACATCAGCATTTGGGACCACAACAACATTAATTCTCTTACAAATAGAAGGATTGGGGCCCCGATTTTCCCCTGTTTCTAGCTACAAGTGAGGAGATTTTAGGTGGAAACTAAATGTAGGGGTGATTTTAGAAGACTGTTGGAGATGAGTTTTTAGACTAAGTCCACTATTATTTGATTTAGGAGAGTTTTTGGGCCTCTCTTGGAGATGCTCTAAGGGACTCTCCGTTCTCCATTATATGGACAACGTTTTTCTTTTCATAGAGGATGATTTGAATTAAGCTAAAAATCTTAAGGTAGTTTCTTAATTACTTTTGAGCAAATATCTCAGGTTTGAAGATAAATTTCTATAAGTGATATTTTCGTCTAAGGAAAGGCCAAGGATAAAGTAAGAGGCATACATCCAACTCTTGGGCCGCAACACCGAGAATCTACACTATTATATAGCTATGCCCATAGGAAATTATCTATATAATAGTTGGCATATCATTGAGGAGAAATTTTAGAAGAAACTTTGTTGTGGAAAAGGAAAGCTCCTTTCGGTGGGTGGTGGATTTCTTCTAATTAATGCAGTATCGATGTGCCTAGAGACGTACATGCTTTCCATCTTTTTATGTCCCTAGATAATTTCTTCACAAATTAGATTACGATCAATATTTTTTGACAATGTGATTGACACAAGAAAAGTTATACTCATAAAGTAGAGTGTACTTTGCACTCCAAAAGATTTTTGTGTACTCTTGTTAACTTTAACAAAAAAATGTGGAACATGCATTTCACATAATATGTTATATGTACATTGACATCTTCATAAATGAATATATATAATATATCTCCATAGGTCCAGGTTATGATGACCACCCCTAGTATAAATCGCTCTATAATGTGTCACATGACATTCTTGTCAACTTAATTGTTGTTTTGTCACTTGATGTAATATATATGTGTAGAGTATACTTTAAAATTTTAATGATTTAACAAAAATATTTTATCATACATTTAGTATATTAAGGTAATATAATGTCATAGTAACGTGGAAAATATAATGTTGTGGAGAGATAGAAAAATAGAACCAATATGTGATTGACTAGTACTAGTTGTTGAAACAAGGAACAAACTGATTTTGTCATTAGGCTCAACCCCTCTTTGATGCCTGGTAGCCCAATTTATGGTGTGCAATTGATGGATATGTCTTATATCAATTGTCTCTTCAAAACTTTAATAGTGTACAAATACATATAACAAATATATTGTGTACAAATGCATATTATTGTCCACAAGGACGATAATATTATATTTTCACATGTAAAAAGTAAAGACCACTTAATCTATAAAATAATTTTAACATGGGTTTGTCTATCTCTATTTCAGATATATATAAATTTTAAGTGTATATTTGTTTCTCAAAGTTGGGTTCAACTATCTTTTATTTGCTCGGACTTTGATAGATCAAATAAAGGAAAATACTATAAGTCCAACCGGTTTGTCCAACTGGTGTCCAACCAAGACACAAGCAATAATTTTGAGCCCATGTATTGCCATATTTTTGTATTGGTTGAACGCTGGTTGGACAAATTGGGTTGACCATATAGCAATACTCATCAAATAAATAGCTGATTTTCTATATTGCCTGGACAAATTGGATTGACCCTATAGCAGTACTCATCAAATAAATAGCTGATTTTCTATGTCGAGTGCCTTTTTCAGCATCATATAGTTTTAGCATCTCCTTATTTTGAGCTCAAGGGCCCATAGAGCCAAGTTCATTGGGAGTCATGTCGCTAGGGGAAAGTGAAATTTCCCATAGGTTGGATGCTCTCTCTCTCTCTCTCTCTCTCTCTCTCTCTCTCTCTCTCCTTAGTGCTTCTCTCAAACTACAACAACAATCTAAGAACTAAGTTTCCCACCATTAGTGTAAGAGTAAGTTCTAACAGATCATATTTGTCATGAGTACACTATTATTCAAACAAGTAAGAGTAAATTCTTTATGAACTTATCAACCATCATTTTAGTTTTTACTTCCCATAATTAAAATGATGGTTGATAAGAGAAGTCATGATTTTGAATGGTTCATAAGATAGGTACTACAAGTTTAGGTAGTTCATAAGGAATTTGCTTAACAAGTAATAGCAAGCCCCGGTTAGTTGTATGCCCCTCCTGCTGCAGAAAAGCCAGAAACCTGTCAAACCCAAGAACACTCAGCTAGAGAACTGATCAGTTGTACTACTGCTCGTTTCGCCATCCCAGTTTCTCAAGGATTCTTACAAGAACAGATTCGCCCTTGGCAGAGCGCTTCCGTTTCCTGCGAACCGTCTTTTTCTTGGGAGCCGGCGGGTCCTTTGGTTTCTTCAGATACGAAATCGCCTCCTCCTTGGCCTGCAGCGGGTCCGCCGACCGGTTCGCCATCCGCCGGACCTCGTCGCTCTCCAGTGACCGGTGCTCGAACCCGTACAGCCTGAGCACCTGGTTATCCGCAAAGTTGAACGCGCGTTCCATGCCCTTGACGCACCGTTTCTCCATTGCGCGCTCCTCCTCCTTGGACTTAGACTTGGGCTTGGGCTTGCGGCGCTCGACGCCAACACCGCACGGGTCACAGCCGACGAAGCCCGTGACGAAGGGCCACCGGTCGTCGCCGTAGCCCGGGTGGTGCTGGGCCGCGTTGCGCTCGTACTTGTCGACCAGCCCGGCCCACGACCCGTGCAGGTGGTACTGGTTCTCGATGTACACCTTGTCCATCCACTCCTCCGCCTCGGTGAGCAGCAGGTGCACGAGCGCGGACTGGTCGTCGGCCTCGGCGGCGGGCCGGCCCGCGAGCGCGGCCGTGAGCAGCTTCCCCGCGTCGGCCCGGACGCGGCCCCTCGGTCCCATGGTGGCCCACGCGTCGAGCAGGTCGAGGGACCACTGGCAGTTGCGGAGCAGGAAGCTGCGCGTGCTCACGGCGTCCCAGCGGCGGCCCGCGAAGAGGTAGTCGTGGTGGCCGTGCACCACGAGGTTGCTGGTGACGTAGCGGTCGAGCGGCAGCGCGAAGCCCATGTCGGTGACCACCGCGGCGGGGTCCAGCCACCACAGCCACTCCACCTCCGGGTGCGCCAGCATGAGCCGGCGCAGCAGCGGCAGCTTGGCCCAGCCGGGCCCGGCCAGCTCGCCCGCCGCGTCGGCGTGGCGCGACGACGCCATGTCGTGGACGAGGGCGAGGCCATGGAGGCGGCAGTAGTCGGCCTTGTTCTTGGCCGCGCGGAGGAGGAGGTGGTCGCCGAGCGGGGCGGCGCACGGCGCCGCCGCAGACGGCGAGGCGGTGACGAGGAGGACGCGCTCGTTGCCGAGCGCGTCGCGGGACGGGAACCCCGGGTGCGCGTGCAGCCAGCGGCGGCGCTTGGCGTTCCAGCGCGTGACGCGCGGGCCGAGGCGGTAGTCCGGCGACCACGACGCGCCGGCGTGGTGGAACGACGTGGTGTGCGCGGCGTCGTCTTCTTCTTCGTCGGGGTCGTCGTCGTAGGGGTCGGCGCGGATCTCGCGGAGGACGCGCTCGATGTCCTCGACGGCCTTGTTGGCGTGGCCGGAGACGGAGACGATGCTGCTGAAGTGGGCGAGGCGGTTGAGGCCGATGGTGGCGCGGAAGAGGAGGAAGGTGATGAAGGCGCTGAGCAGGGTGACTCTGATTCTGTTGACCGTCCGCTGCGCCTGCTTCCCGCCGGCGCCGCGCGACGGCAGCCTCGCCAGCCGCCCCACGCCGGCGGCCGCCATTAATCCCATACGACGAGAGTTCACTCACTCTCTCCCTCTCGATTGTTGCGTTGATGCTGGTGACTAGTGGCTCGGTTGGACGGAGCGTTCATGAGCAGTCAGGAACGTTCGATTCCATCGGAACGTTTGTTTGGGGGAAGTCAGCGGCGCGGGAACTTCGAGAGAGCGGCGAATATGAAATTGCTCGATCTGCGTGGATTGGCAGGCGAGCTTGATCTCTACAAGTTTTGTGTCGGTAAATGCTCAACGCGGCAGACGGCGCGCGGATCTGAGACTACGGACTCGCTACTGCCAAGATGAAGATTGAGCTAATCTGTCCTGCTCGGCTAGGCTTCACGTTGACGGTTGTGCTTGTGCTCACCGTTTCAATTTTCATTTTTTATTTTTCCTGAAACAGATAGAGATTTTGTTTCGCTTTTCTTGAGGAGTTTGGACTACAAATACACGAAGTTTCTGCCTATACAATTTTGTATGCTGTGTAGAACCTCATGTCCTGCAATCTGCAGAATACGATGTTATGAATATCTCACATTCAGTTAAGCAGAGATTATGGGTATCTCTGTTGCTCCAGTTAGCTTCCTTTTCGCTGGTAGCAATAGAGGGATCACTGCACAGATGGAAATACACTATCCGGCTTTCCTCAGTGAGAGTTTTCATTCTGCGTCAGTTTTTTTTTTTTAAGAGGGCATTCTGTGTCAGTTAAGCGCGCAAATTTTTCAGTCTTCGTTTCGAACTCCGTATTTTGGGCCGAGACGTCGGAGCACACAATTGGGCTGACGTCTCCTGCCCAAGATCGGCCCAGTAAGAAGAATATCTGAAACTATTGGGCTCAATCTTTCCAACGAGCATACATACTGTAATTTCTCCTGAGACTGTAAGGAAGGAATAATGCATCGCTGACTTATCGCTGTGGTTACCTTTGCATGCACGGTGTAACCTCAACTCATCAATCATCATACTACTCTTGTTGAAGCATCTGCTTTGACACTTTCATGTTCCATCAAACAGTTTCATTTGATTTGATCTGATGGCACGCCGCGTAGCATCATCAATACTGTAACTGCATCCCGCGAATCCTTTGCGCCTTTAGCCCCGTTCGTTTCTGACTTTGCTTTTTACCAGCCAACAGTATCTACTTTTGCTGTGTGCGCAGCGCCAGCACCTTCACCTCTTTGGAGCATACATACACGCTCCACCTTTTTCTCACAGCCTGACGAATGGCCAGGGCAAAAGTGACTTGCAAAACTTGGCCTGCGACTGTGATCATATCCGCCGTTTCGTCTAGAAGTACGCGTCCAGCAGCGGTGGATCGGTGGCGAGGCGATGCGCACGAGCGCGGTGAGGAAAGCGGCACGCTGAATTCCTGGGCCATGATTCCCACTACCACCCTCTCATCATCGTACCGGCCTTGTGTCCCCCGGCTGCCGCCCAATACCCAGACCCAATCAAAATCTTCTCGGAGGCGTTGGCCGGTTTGCCATGCCGCTCACCCACCGTCTGATACTACTAGCTCATTTCGTGTCCTAAAAAAAACAAGCTCATTTCGTGCCAAATACACACATCATCAGCTGCTCAGATATTTGCAGAGAACAGGTCTATTTTCCCCTTGCGAGGAGACATGGCAGTATTGATAACCAGGAAGAAACATTGCACACATGACAGAAATTGTAAGGCCCTGTCCGGAACACAAGATTCCCCCACAGGAATTCCGTAGCAGCCACCACATAGTACAGCGAGATGTTCAGCGCTACAGACGAACTTCGCAATGCCAGCGTTCCAAACAGGGCCGACGCACGGTCTCTACACTGATGCTAATCGCACTAGTAGTTAATCAGGCAAAAAGAACAGCACATTTAAGTTATTGTTTGACACGGCCGGTGCGCGCCCCATGTCGCTTGTCACGGCGCGGTCGAGGAGCCCCTCGGAGACACGCACCCGGCAGCAACTTGCGGCGACAGCGCAGCTCCAGAGCGCCCAGCTCCTCGTGCGCGCCATGCCATGCGCCGCCGTCCACGCGCCCCGACCCACGTGCGCCGCGCCGGTCGGGTCGGCGGCACCACCGTACCACGCGACGCAGCCGCGCACGGCGGCACGCAGCTTCGTTCGCTCCCGCCGTCTAGCTAGTAGTACTCCACGGGCGTGCCGGGACAGCTGTCGTCGTCGTCCGACACGTCGTCGCCCGCGGCGGCGTTGCTGTTGCCGCACGATCCGTTGACTTTGTTGGCGAGGGTGAAGGGCGGCGGCACGTACGGCGGGGTCGCGCACCGGAGCAGCGCCCAGTTGACCCCGCTGAAGAAGGGGTGGCGCTTGATGGCCGCGGCGCCGACGGTGGCGCCGAGCCGGCGCGCCGGGTCCTTGGCGAGCAGCGCGGTGACCAGGTCCTTGGCCGCCGACGAGACGGAGGGGTCCTTGGGGAACTCGAGCGCGCGGGCGACGATGTTGGCCAGCGTCATCTCGTTATCGTATCCCTTGAAGGGCGTGGCCCCGTACAGCAGCTCGTAGATGAAGATGCCCAGCGTCCACCAGTCCACCGAGCTGCCGTGGCCCTCGCCGGAGACGATCTCCGGCGCGAGGTACTCGTGCGTGCCCACGAACGACATGGACCGCAGCTCCACCGGCTCCGCCACGAACTCCAGCTCCAGGCCGCTGCTCGCTCCAGACGGGATGCCGCCGCCACCGCTACCAGACGAAGCCTTCTTCTTGAGCCATCGGCGGCGGCGCCGGCGGACGCGGCCGGGGAAGAGCTGGAAGCAGGAGACGGCGGGGACGATGCAGGACGAGATGGCGCAGGACGCGGACGAGGAGGAGTGGCCGCCGGCGAGCGCGACGGGGTCGGAGATGACGTGCGCCGGGGTGGGCACCACGGTGGGGTCGCACTTGAGGGAGAGGTCGAAGTCGGTGAGCATGATGTGGCCGTCGGCGCGGACCAGGACGTTCTCCGGCTTGAGGTCGCGGTACACGATGTCGATCATGTGGATGTACTCCAGCGCCGCCACCACCTCCGCCGCGTAGAACCTGCATCATGGAGCATGCCATCATCGTTAATCGCTTGTTCCCTACCCATGTTAATCACCATGGTTTAGCGAGTGTCATCATGCACAATCAAATGTATCAATTTCCGATCTCCAGCAGCTGTAATCATTTGAACACATGCCTCCATTAGTTTCTTGTTAGAAAAATGGTTTGAGCAGTGCGCATCATTCGTTATCGAAAGAAACAATTTTGTCCATGCGAAATGTGTGAAAACAATGCATTTTCGTTGGTGTCAGATTGCAAAGGTTCGCGTCTTGGGGCCCGTTCGTTTCCCTATCTAATTTTTAGAGAGTCAAATCAAAGAGAATTTTATTATTTTGGAGTCTTAAATAAAGTCTAATCTCGAAACTAATTGCAGACTCCTATCTAATTCACGAGACGAATCCAACGAGGATAATTATAGTGTTATTAGAAGATGTTTACTGTAGCATCACTGTAGCAAAACATAGATTAATTAGGATCATTAGATTCGTCTCGCAAATTAGAGGGGTCGCGACATAGGTTTTGTTATTAAATTAATAAAAGTACTACTTAAATAGTAAGATTCTCTTTGATGTGACAGATATCTAAATTTTAGAGGGTGGAAACGAACGGGGCCTTGGTTAATTTCGAACACAAAAGCAAAACATAGGTGCACGCCATGGACTTTATTCACGCGTAACCAAACGACCCCACGCAATTTGTGCAACGACTAACGACAAAGTCAGGCAGGCACCTGCGCCCATCTGAATCAAGTGGTGGCGCATGTTGGACGACACTGTTGCGCCAGCTGCAGCAGAAGTCACAGGAAAAAAGGGGCAGCAGACAGCGCTCGAATTAGCACATCATTGTTGTTGGAGGGTGCACACGGTGGGGGGCCCTGGCATAAGTTCAAGGGATGCGCCCCATGTGTTCATGCCCATTCTTTAACTCCTCGGGTTAATTAGATTAATCCTAGCACCAAGTACCCTATGCTGATCACGACTGAACGCGCGGGAGTGCCTATGTTTCCGAGCTGTCATTCTTGAGCCGTCACATGGGGGTTAATTAAGGCAAATTGACCGGTGCATCGAGCCATGTTCTGGAAACGAGTCCAGCGCCGTAGCACACGGGCGCCGCTCGTGCCTGTCGTCGCACGCAGCCGGCCATACCACGCCATGCCATGTGTTGCGTGTTGATAATGGTGGCCGCAGGCAGGTGAGGTCTCGTACTCGCACCAGCGCTATCTATGTATGGTTACGGATTTACTACTACTACTACTAGCGGTGTCGAGTACTACCAGCTGCTGTACAGCGACTGCGTTTTGATTTTCGCGGTCGTGCGGCAAGAACTTATTGACGAGAAGCAAGAGGCCCATCCGTATCCGCAGAGCAGAGCAGACTAGGCTAGAGTGGCGCCAAAATCTGGTAACCATATCGTGAGGCTGATCCGTGACTCTACTTTGTACGGTGATCCAATTAACCTCGCAATTGAGTGAATTGGCCGGCTGGATCGGCCGGCAAGGATGGAGCGCACAGTGACACTGCCAGGTTGTATGCTGCTGAGTTTTTTTTGATAACTGTATGCTGCTGAGTTGACCATGCCGGGCACGGTACTACAGAGTACCCTTGCTTGGGTAGTTGGGAGTTCTTGACCACACGCACGTACGCGCACATGACGCGGCGATCTAGCGAACCATGGCTACCACAATGAAGTCGCCATCCGTGTAGACATGGAAGGCCACCACCGCGCGCCAACGGGAGATAAGGATCAGAGCTGTGATCGCACGAGGACCGCCTATAATTGCGAGCGCGCAAGCGTGCGAGCGCATACGCCAGCCGCAGCTTTTACTTGTTCCGCGCACGGCTTGACTTCGGGGGTCATCAGCAGTGAACACCAGTGATCCGGACGTGATGTGGACGCTGTTGTGTGGCTCAGAGCGACAGTAACCCAGAGTGCCGCGACAGTGACCCGATCCACGGCGTCCCGTCTGACAAACCACGCTCCGGATCCATTCCCGGGACAGACAGGAAGCATGGTCAACTGGTGGCGGACAAGTGTCTGCTCACTGATCCGGTTTGCAAAGCACTCTCTCAATCCTCATCACGCGTCACATCGCAACTACGCATTGTTCCGGAGCTGCTACTGCTAAAGTTTGGGTTAAGGCTTCTGCAAGCCTGATGTTATTCAGTGTGTTTTCTCATGATTGGGCTTTTTTTTTATCCCCGACTACTAAACCTGTAGTAGTACGATAAGTAATCAGCCGGGTGCACGCTTAACCGAAGACACATGGGACCGGCCGCATCCACTGGATCCTTAGAAAATGCAGGTGAAATGCAGAAAAGGGACATGAAGCGGATTAAGAAACGGAGCGAGAGCCCGGCAATCAACGCGTCCGGGAAACCGGCCACATTCTTGTCCGGAAAGCCTACGGGCGCTAGCTAGCTTAGCAGCTAGTACGAAAACATTTTTACTTTGCTTGTTTAATTGACAACATGGGAACGAAGCTGTAGAAATCGGGAGGTAGAATTGCGCAATGCGAAGGGAGAAGGGAAGGGAGGGGCGTGCGTACCTGACGGCGGCCTCGGCGAAGCGCCGGTTGGGCTGGCGCTGGCGCAGGACGTGGAGGTCCCCGCCGGGGCAGAACTCGGTGAGGAGGCAGGACCAGCGGTCGCCGTCGGCCACGCCGAAGAGGCGCGGGAGGAAGGGGTGGTCGACGGCCTCGAGGATCTCGCGCTCCGTGCGGGCGCGGCCCTCCTTGTTCCGCCCCGCCAGCTCCTTCCGGTCCATCACCTTCGCCGCCACCACCGCGCTCCGCCAGTCCGCCTGCTTCGTCTTCACCTCCGCGAGGTACACGCTGCCGATGTCCCCCGCGCCGAGCCGCCGCAGGAACCGGATGTCCGACAGCGCCACGGTCCCGAACCGCGGGGTGGGGGCGGAGGTGGTGGTGGCGCCGCGCGGCGGGGCAGGGGGCATGATGGGGCCGGAGTAGGAGGTGGAGCAGGAGGCCGTGGCGGTGGAGACGGTGGAGGCCGAGCGGGACCGCTCCGAGGACCCGAAGCTGAGGCTCTGCAGCTCGTCCGCCGCCAGGTCGGCGGCCTCGCCGTCAGGAGGCATTGCTGCGGTGGCGGATTGGTGCGCGGGCGGGGACAGACTGACACGGGAGGGGAGACGATGAGGAGGCGAGGCGAGGAGTGGCCTGGATTTTAATTTGAAGGCAGGCGGACGGACGGGTGGATGGCGATGGGCCGGGCCGGGATTCCGTGAGCCGGCGTTGATTTCTTCCGCCCACTCGCCACCAGCTTCCTGCTTCTTTATTACTCCTCCTCTCGTCGCAGGAAAATAATTAATCGCGCCTCGGAATTCCGGGGAACATGCACGCCCTGTTCTCCGGGGCTACTACGTTTTTGTACGCTTCGACCGCCACATGCACGGAACATTCCACCGTGATTGCCTTCCCACGCCGATCTGATTAGATCCTAACCCCAGCTCGCTGACGGCGGCGTCCCCTGCATTACGGGCTTTGACCTAGCGAGTAGCTTACGGCTGGGACGGCACGGTTTGCCGTGCAGGCAGGCAAGCTGCTTGAGCGTTGAGCTGTCTGTCACTTGCTTCTCGAACCCGTTTCCGGTGGCACTACGCGCCGCGCGTTTCCGTATCCTCCCGTGACGATCCATCCGGCATCGGCAGCGCGCTGTATCGCGTCAAAATAATGGGCCGAGCTAGCTACCGGGCTAGTGTCGTTGATTCCAGCTCGGAGGCTTATGCTTGGAATCACGCGTCAAGTAAGATACGTTTGGGCTACGAGCCGGCGACGAGTGGCAGGGGCGACGGGAAGAGCCGAACCCGGTTTGAACTGAACTGGTGTGGTGGGCCTGTGTCCGGAGCCAATCCGAAGGCATCTGTCCAGGTCCAACCAAAGCCCGGACAAGCGAGTGGGCCAACCAACGGATGGACGGGCCAAACCTGGATGGTCCACCCGCTGCTGCCTTTTGATGTCTTCCTTCCCTCCCCGGTGTAGTGTAGCCGAGTAGCCAGCAGGCCTACTTTTCGACGGTTTGCTCGCCTGCCTGGGGCTGGGGTGGTGTCGAAGCTGCCAGCCAGCACAGCGGCGACGTGAGCTGCTTCTACATTTCCAGCGTTTTCTTCCTTGGATGCTTGCTTCCTCTGGGTCGCAAGGGTCCGTGCGACGCAAAGGATGGGCGTGTGGGGTTCAGTAGAATGATGCAGGTCGGTTCCAGCGAGACATGTTCATACCGTTGGATTATTCAGACTTCCTTTTTTTTCTCTCTCTCTCCAAAGATTGGGTTCAGACATTCGGAGAGACAAGCTCATGCGTGCATGGCCCCATGTGAAGAGAGTGCGGACAGCATCGCGGAGCAGAGAAGGACCGGCATGCACCCTGCACAGGATAGTGGGTACTGGGTAGTGAGACGAATTAGCAGCAAATGTTTTGGGTGCATAGCAAAAGTTTTTTTTTTAATTGGTGCATAGCAAGTTGAGATTGAAGGACGGAAACTAACACTAGGCCTGGTAGAGGCTTCGTGGATTAGATCGCAAGACCCGGACGAACGGGTAATGTGGCCCAAACCCAACCGAGGCTAACTCGAGAAATATTTAATATAGACTTCTAAGTTAGTATTTGCTTTCTTCTGCTTAATTATATCCGTCCCGGGATGTAGCTCAGATGGTAGAGCGCTCGCTTAGCATGCGAGAGGTACGGGGATCGATACCCCGCATCTCCATTATTTACATTTTTTAGCCATCGTTTTTAGCCTTCGTTTTCCATATCGTTTTTTGAGTCGATTACCTGTGTGCCATTAAGAAAAATGCTCTTTACCTCTATGCCACAAAAAATTCGTAGGTACTGTGTGCCATCGTCTCAAATTTTGTTTATCCCTACGTCATTATGGATGGATGGAGAGTTAATTGAGTCTGTTAGATGGTGTAAAATTACTGTTTTGCCCTTCTATATAATAATATGTTACAAAATTCCAAAAAATAGAAAATAAAAATAAAATTTTTCAGAAAACCGTAATAATTTCAGAAAATCGTAATAATTTCAGAAAATCATAATAATTTCAGAAAAATGTTTAAAATTCAGAAAAATCGTAATAATTTCAGAAAATCATAATAATTTCAGAAAATCGTAATATTTTCAGAAAAATATTTAAAAATTTGGAAAAAAAATTGGACATGATTTTTTAGAAAAATGTAGCTAGAAATTTTTTTCCTGAATTTTAAACATTTTTCTGAAATTATTATAATTTTCTGAAATTATTATAGTTTTCTGAAATTATTACAATTTTCTGAAATTATTACGATTTTTCTGAATTTTAAACATTTTTTTTGAAATTATTATGATTTTCTGAAATTATTACGATTTTCTGAAATTATTACGATTTTTCTGAAATTATTACGATTTTCTGAAAATTTTTATTTTTATTTTCTATTTTTCGGAATTTTGTAACATATTATTGTATAGAAGGGCAAAACAGTAATTTTATACCATCTAACAGCTCACTTAACTCTCCATCCATCCATAATGGCGTAGGGGTAAATAAAATTTGGAACGATGGCAAACAGGTAGCTGCGAACTTTTTGATGGCGTAGAGGTAAAGGACATTTTTCTTAATGGCACACAGGTAATCGACTCTCGTTTTTTCTACTTGCCGATGCGCTTTTGTCCTTTCGACCTCGTGTCTTTTTTTCTCTCCTTGATTTTCCTACCCGTTTTCTACTTTCCATGCGCTTTTCTTCTCTCAACCTCGTGTCTGCTACCCTAATCGATTCGCACTGCGTATCCAACCTCGACAAATAATCTCAAACATCCCTTCTTATCTTCTTTTTCAAGGCCACACACCTATCCGACTTTATGTGAAACGATTCTAAAGTCACACTACAGTATTCCAACTCTTATCTGCTACTCGTAGTGCGCACACTCTACACTAGCGCGCCGGTGGTCCGTCCGTTGGAGCCCGGAAGGGGAGGGCCAAAACCTCCCCATCGGCGGCTGAGTTGCGGTCCGACGACGCCCACCACCACCACCACCGTTTCCGGATCGATTCGATTCCGTCCCGGCGCTTCGGCCCCGTCCGTTACCTTACCACCCGCACCAGCGAGCGCAAACGGCCTGCGCCACAGAACATGGGAGCGCAACGCAAAAGAGGCAACCCATCATAACAACAAGCCCCCAAGGAGGCGAGTGCGCATTCCGCCCCCCATGCCTCGGCCTCGCTACTGAGAGCCTTCGCTTCCCCGCTCGCACTCTGCTCTCCGTCCGCCGCGGGCGCGGCGGAGATTCGCTCGCCAGCCGCCATGGCGTACGGCGTGTCGGCCAGCACGGTGCTCACGCTGCTCGGGTTCTGCGTCAGCGTCCTCTTCATCGTCTTCGTCTGCTCCCGCCTCGCCTGCGCGCTCCTCCGGCGGCGCCGCCATCGCCGCCGCCGCGCGCCGCCCCTCCCGCAGTACGCCGTCTCCGCCACCTACTACGTCTTCCCCGTCCCCTGGGCCCGCCCGCCCGCCGGCGGGGGCTCGATCCCGCCGCCGTCGCCGCCTTCCCCACCCGCGCCTTCGCCGCCGCCGGCCACCGCGGCTCCGGCGCCTCCTCCGACTCCTCCGACGCCGACGCGCAGTAAGTGGACCCGGTTTACTCTACCCGCTCCTCCCCCCGATCGCGATTCGCTCGCCTCTGCGCTGGCAATTTTGGCGGTTCCAATCTGCGGCTGTACGCCACATCCATCCACTGATGCCGCATCGCGTGCCATCCACGCTACGAATCTACCGCGTGCCGCCGCCCCCGCTTCACTTTAGCACTGCGCTTGAGTACAGAGTAGCTTCGCTTGTGGGCGGTGGGCGAGTCGATCGCTGAATTTGGAAATTTCTGTTTGGATGCAACTGTCGTGCTCGGTTCCACTTGCTTGTTGATTGCTGACTGGGGATCGGAATGCTGCGATTGGTGGCCTGTAGTTGCAAACGAGTTCGTCACTAACAAGTTTCTTCGAGTGGAACCATCATGCCTGCTGGACCACGCCCATTTAGGATTTGTTTGATGAGAAATTGAGAATGCTGCAACCCCGGAAATAGAGTTCCAAGGGCTCCCTCTGATGAGCGAGGGATCTCTCTCCCTTGCGAAATAAGAGTAGAAACCAGGTGTTTTAGTTGATCTCAATGTCACTGTCAGTGGTTAGTTGGATCTCTGTAGGTATGGCTGGCATGCTTGTTTGTTTTCTCTATGGGCTAGAGGACATATATGGAAAGTGCTTGTACTATTATTTTTGTCAATCATACTCGTATGTCATGGTTCTGGTTGTATTTTTCGATGTGAGTTTTTCAGACGTAGCTTCTAGTATTGGGTTCTACTCATTTGGAAGTGATATTAATAGCTGAACTTGGTGAGAATTCATGATTGCTCCTTTTATGTTAATTAATGCCAACTTATTGCCTATAAAATATAGTAGTACTCTACTATAGCCTTTACCTAGGAAAAGGTTGTCATTGAGGGTGTTGATTAGATTTTTGGTACCGAAAAGTTTGTCCTCGTGGCTGCTGGTGCCAAAATGAAGACATGGTATGATCGTAACTTTACGAATACCAATTGCTTATTGTTGTGCTTAGCTGTAGACTGGAGATTGACTGTATAATCAGTTGCTCCCAACTCTGTAACACATGTACTCTATTGTTTAACTTACAGTTGTGACAGCTCATTCAGCCACATAGGGAAACATCAACCCCATTCCCCTTCTTCCTTTTTTTTTGACCAAGCGAAATATCATCCCCTCCCTCACCCCTGTCACCTGCATTTTTATTAGAAGATAATAGACACCGATTTTTTTTGTCACAGTTTTAAGTGCATCCTGGGGGTGTAAGATGGCAGCCAGGTTTTGCAATTCTTTTCACACTAGCCTGAGGTATGAGTAGCTAACTCTTCACTGAAGAAGATGATAGAGAGGAATGATGGGGGTTTTATTATCAGTTAGGTTAACCTCTGTTGTGCATAATATGGAGAACCAGGTATTGGATTGACATGTCATTTAGCTCGCTCCATAGCAGTTGCCACATTATCCTTCAGTGTAGCTAGTTGCATGGATCCTTCTATCATTGCCTACTTGCTTCAGAATAAAAGGCTTTGTCAGAACTAGATATTTTATCCCAAGTTTCACGGCATTGCCTCTTTTAATCCTCACAAGTTGATCTCTACCCCCCTATTTTTTGTAACTTTTCTGAGCTTATTTACACAAAAAGCAACAGATCATCATATGTAAGTGTGGAAGGAAAGTAGAGGCATATGGTATTCGTTTCATAAAACAAGAGTAGGTCTGGCAGGGATTCTGGATTTGTTATCCTCTAGAAATCAGATAATCCCTGCCGAACATGTAATTGGGTTCAATTCTGTGAAACATATTGATGTCCTGTTAACTGACATATGCTAGCGCATTTGTGTTGCCATTTCTGCTTTCTTTTGGTATTTTGAGCAATTGTTTGATTAGGCTAAACTTAGAAACTGAACTGTCTTCTTTTATTGTTTGCAGATGTGTGGTCTGTCTTGCAGAATACGAAGACAAAGACGTTCTACGTGTTCTTCCTTATTGTGGCCATGATTTCCACATGGCATGTATAGATTTATGGCTGGAGCAGAATTCAACCTGCCCAGTCTGTAGAATCTCACTACGTGATAACCTAGAAAACAATCACCTTACACCTCCCCTCCACCTAATGTAGCGATAAGCCCTCCGTGTTCTCCACAAGTGTCAGGATCAGATCCGTGTCACTGCCTGTTTGCCAGCACAGGGCACTCATCAAGGGTATCAGAGGCTCCTAGACATGAACCCGACCAGGAGAATCAGATAGCATCTGGTCCACCAGTGGATGGGGCTGCTAACAACTTGCCACAGTCTGAAGCTAACTCCACGCCTGAAAATAATAGCCAGGCAGTAAGAAAGCAGGTGGATAGATCTACCCAGCCAGAAACCTGCAAATAGCTGGCTGGGAATTTCTTCTCTGCAGTAATGTTGACACAGAAGGATGGCTATTATAGGTTAGATTTGAGGAATTTGCTGTAAATATGAGAAATCGGTCAGGTTTCCTGTCAAAAAGAAAGCCACATTTATTTGTGTCGATCCTTACTCAAAATAGCTTACTGCATTCAGTATCTTCTTCCATTTTATTATCCGTATTACAGCAGTAGTACATATTCTGAAAAGCAAGTGCCTTTGTTAGTACCGTCAAGTTGGATGAACGGTATCTTGATTGGATCCGTGCAATCAGCACACTTGAAATGAATATGGTTTTCTGTACTGGTGAGGGGAGATCAGCTGACGAAGCACTAGAAATGATCATTATTTTCCTTGTACTGTGAGTCTGAGTTAACTGATGCAAGTGTCACTCAGAGTGGTTCGTGTAGAAATTCTTCCTGAACAGCACCATGGACAGTTGCCATATTGTTTGTTCCATCTAATTCGAAGAGTTTAATCAGACATCAGAGTCGTATTCATACGTCTGCTGTAGAGCCATGTGGCTTCAATCTTCTATGATTGGTCCATGTCTGATGCCTGCCATTAGAGAAAAAGTTATCCTAACAGCTAACTGGTTATCTGGATCTCAGGTTAACGACCTTAGCGTCCTATTCAGTACTGGTGGGGACCTGCACAATGCTGCATAAATCCGATCCAAGGTCGACCAGAAGATCGAAATCCCTGTGTTGAAATCTTATGTGAAAGCACACCAGACCCTGGGGCCTCCTGCAACAGAAATTCAGAATATACTAGCAGCAAACGATATGTCTGCCGACGTACGTGAATGTCGTCAGTCCAATCAAAATCAGATCATGACTCATCCTAGATCTACTAGTAACTGATTGCAGGGTGCTCAAACCAGCAGCCGCACGGTTCTGCTTTGCCCTCCTGCAACGGTGAGTGCTCTGGGACTGTGCCGAAATGATTCAGTCCACTGGTGGCAGGCAAAGCCGTAGCAAGGCTTCACAGTGATCCACCGATCCCTGTCGGTGCTCCCTCCGCCCTTAAATTGGCCGGCGTCATGGCGCCATGATCAAGCCACCGCACTCTCGCTCTCTGCAAAGGCACCGGACGGAGTAGTTTTGCGCTTTCAGCCTTTCAGGGGCGGTGGTGGTCGGTGCACGCCATGGGGGAGGTCAAGCACCTGTGTTTGGTGAAGTTCAAGGAGGGCGTCGTGGTGGGTGACCTTCTGGAAGGCATGACGGAGCTGGTGTCTCAGATGGACATGGTGAAATCATTCGAGTGGTACACTCTCGTGCGTTGCCTTTCCACTTACTACCTTTTTCCTGCTGTTATTGAGCTTGGATCAGTAAATTTCACGCCAGTGTAGACCTAAGGACATTGGCATTACTTCTGACTGAACCGGGGTCTAAATGCAACCAAAAACGATGGTTGAATCAAACTAACTGTACTCGTCATCAGAAGGCTCACTGCTCAAAGGATGCTGCAGGGGTCAGGACGTGCTGAACCAGGAGACGCTGACGCAGGGCTTCACCCACGTCTTCTCCCTGACTTTCGCCTCGGCAGAGGACCTCACGAGCTACATGAGCCACGAGAGGCACGCCGCGTTCGCCGGCACGTTCATGGCCGCACTCGACAAGGTCGTCGTCATCGACTTCCCCGTCGTCATCGCCAAGCCGCCACCGGCATGATCTGATGAAGCCTCTGTCTGATCTGCCTAGTGCCAGCCATCCATTCACGGTTAGATTGTCGCACTGATGGATTGGTGGTGGTACCTTTTCAGGTATCCATCCATTCGCGGTTGTGATTGTTGTACCTCGGCCTCCTATATTGCTCGATCCCTGGTGTAGCTGTAAGGCAAATCAGTACTTGCTTGGCTATCTTTGGAATAAATTTGGGCCATCTTTCCGGTGGTAACTACCTCTGACACTAGTGATTTCTGTGTTCCTTTTCGGTGTTTATGATGGATTGACTGGTTCCTAATCGATTTTTATTGCTCGGTCGTGCTTAAACTTTGGGAAAGTACAGTAGCTAGTTGTTACTCGTACATTGGTAATCAGTGATGAGATGTCAGCCTCTTCCTGTGAAGGCATTTACGCTGGCATTTAAAATCCATCCGAAGAACAGAGGTGTTAATTTTTCTTTTTTTATTCTTTTTTTTTTTTTGCCATTTCATTCCGTTTACTAGTCTGGATAAGGAGCAACAGCAGGTTTCCCTTGGGAGAGTGTAGTACTGTACAGCTTTTTTATAGTATCTGATGAAGTGCAAGTGGGGGCAAAAAGCACAAAAAAAAAGACGTCCGTAAAAGAATTAAACCGCTTTCAAGAGAAATAAACAATTCAATGATCAAATAAATACTAATCTATTATGGTTCGAGAGGAGGTAACAGGATCCACCCAAACACTACAGTGGAAGTGTGTTGAATCAAGAGTAGATAGTAAGCGTCTTTATTACGGTTTTTTCATTCTGTCCTCATGATCAAACTCTCCATGAAATTCATAGTTGCATTACTTATAGCTTTCTTATTTATAGACAAAGCAGATTCAGAATTGTCTTTCCTTCCATGAATAACCCGTATCCATGCACTTTCTTCAGATTATTAGCAAGGATGTGAAATACTGAGATGTTCATCAAGTCATCATCCGACGCTTATAGAAGGAAAAGGATGCCAACAAATAGATGGTTTGCAGTTAATTGTCATCAAGAATATTTTATTCAATAATTATCCCGAGGCACTATGATCCAATATTATATACATGTAAAATGTATATTTCAACAAAATTTCACGGGCCACTGCTTGCAGAGACTGAACTTCCCAGTTTTGTAGTACTCGCAGCTACCAGAAATGGAACAAACTGAACCAAGAAAGCACTTGACTGAAAGTAGAGTGATCAAATGAAAGATCCGTCCCTTTCCAAGTCATTGCCTGCTTCAGTACCACGAAAACAATTAAAGTACATATTTGCCAGCACTCCACACCTATACAGAAATGCATTATGAAACCCCATTTGCAACGAGCTAAATGCAGGTTTGTTCCACCGTCCAAGTGATCAGAAACCGAACCCTCCGTTTGATATGCCAGTTGTTCAACTTGCCAATTTCTTCCTCTGCACCATGTTTGCAGCGAGAGATTTGTGTAGCCTACTGGCTACTTGTAAAATGGGACAGACCGAAGCAAAGGTTGAACACAGATGGACAAGAGTGATCAAATGAAGAGTAGTAGAACCTAATTTCAGCTTCTTTGCATTCACCAGTCACCATCACAACCGTGTAAGCCGGAGACGTTTGAAAGACTTGCAAGCCTTAGCAGAAATAGTTGCCTGGATACTAACAGCTGGAATCAAACTTTTTCAGACGTGCAGAAATCAGGAAGAACTGGTCTCTTTTTTTCCCCTCAATGGAACAGACCTCTGCTATTTGAAGGCCGCGACAGGGATATCTGAAACAGTACCAGCAGCTGAGCAAACCCATAACATACCAGATCACCATTCATCAGTCCACACGTTGGCATGCCATGAACGCAACTAGTAATAAAACGTGAAAGCAACACTACGTTTGGCCAACTCCAAACCAACTCAAAGCTCCCAACCAAGATGAATCCGGCCGAATTCAGTTAGTGGCAACTGGCAGCGACGTGCCGTACCTAGAAAGCTCTTTCTTCGTAACGTCAGTCTAAAATCCGGACGCAAAGTAAAAGATACCGCTGTTTGATAAGACGTGTGTTTAAGCTTGTACAGTATTGTGGCGTTGTAACAGTTGTATTTATGTTTAAGAAACTCAAAACAAAAAAGGAAGAAGAGACGAAGAAAACACCAAAAGAAATTGTCGCAATGCGTCAGCAGGGTTACTTGGCAAATGGAATTAGCTGGAGATGGAGACCGTTAGTTCACTGCTCAAAGGTTGGGTGATGTCACCATCAGTCCCATTCCTCTGCAACATATTCTATTGGCGATTTTGGCGTGGAGTAGCAGATAAAATCCAGAGCTAGAAACAAAACCATGGAATGCAGCAAGCTAGAAACAAAACCATGGAGTGCAGCAAGAATCTACCAAGACAAGTCGCGAGCAGCAGGTGCAAAATGAAGCTCACGGGAGTGTAGAAATTGGAAAGAAGAAAACGTACCCACTCTAAGAAATCAGTACTGAATAGCTTAACTGGAGCACATTTGTAGCAAAAGGTATAGTTATGCAAGATTAATGCTGTTAAAGTGCAATGAGATATCGGTTGCACTGCATGTTACTAGTGTAGAGTAAGACAGCTAGACACATTACCAGTACGATAAAAATCACATCTATCAGTGAAACACAGAGCAGCGTTGCATACAGAATGTCACAGGTAAACACTGATTTGTTGTGCACCTCACACAGCAGCAGCAATGCTTAAATCAAAACACACTCTATGATGCTGTATAATAGTTTGTTAACTGTACCAAACACACCCCTGAAATTACCAGGAAACTAGGGAAAAGGTGAAATAAAGAAGCGGATTCCACTCCATGCCTCCGCAGCAGAGTGAACCTCATCTTTCTGTCTATGAAATGAATTCATTCGACACACAGAAGGAATCTATAATAAGCCTAGTAATAAGCTGCAAACACAACCATTCCCCTGTTGGTTTGGTTTGGTGTGCTAAATTCCACTAAATTTCCATGTCAACGGACAGGTAACCAAGGGGGAGCAGGCAGGGAGCATTGACCTCTCGGGTGTGAAGGATCTCGAGATTAAGGCGGCGTCTTGAACGCCTGCACGACGAGCGAGAACCCCGGCGCGGCGACCTCCTCCTCGAGCCAGAGGCGGCTCTCGAGCGCGCTCCGGGCGCGGAGCATGACGACGGCGGACCCGGGCGGGTCGCGGAACCACCAGCCGTGGAGGTCCCACATGACGTCGACGGGCGCGCCGTCGACGAAGACCGTCTGGTTCCCGCGGAAGTTGAGGCGCAGGTTGCGCGCCTGCACGGCGCGCTTCCCGTCGACGCTGACCCAGAGCTCGTCGTCGCCGGGGCGGGGCGAGCTGGTGGAGCAGCCGACGCTGACCTCGTGCTCCGCGCCGCCCTCCGCGAACCGCACCCTGGCGGTGTGCATCGCGGTGGAGGGTGCGTGGGCGCGGTGGTGGTGGTGGTGGTGCGCGGCGGGCGCGACGACGCGGTCGGCGCGCGCGACGGGGAGGAAGCGCGCCTTGGGGATCTGGCCCTCGAACTTGGCCTTGACGAACTCGGCGGCGAGGTCGCCGACGGCGAGGACGACCTCGGCGTCGGCGACGGCGACGAAGTAGAACCCGGAGACGGGCTCCGGGGACGCCGCGGCGTATTTCGCGGCGGTGAGGTCCCAGAAGAGCGCGAGCGGGGGTCCCCGGGGACGGAGCGCGTGCCCTTGCGCCTGCGGAGGAGGGCGGCGGGCGCGGCGGCGGAGGGCGCGAAGGCGAGCGCGGGGCCCGGGGCGGCGGGGGAGTGGGACCAGACGAGGCGGAGCAGGAGCGGCGGCGCGGACGGGGAGAGCCGGGTGGCGCGGTAGGTGATGGCGACGGAGAGGTTGGACGGGGGCGGCGGCGGCCGAGGATGCCGAGGAGGAGGAGGAGAAGGAGGAGGTGATGCGGGTGGCGGAGGGCGTGGTGCAGGCGACGCGGACGGCGCCGTCGGAGACGCAGGAGGCGAGGTCCCGCACGGAGGCGGGGAGCAGCAGGCTGGATGCGCTCACCATTGGGGTGGGGGATTGGGGATCCTCGCTCGGCAGCGTGCGCGGCGTGGAGGAGAGAGAATGCGGGGAGAGCAGAGTACAGGGGTGGTGGGGGTTATGAACTGCTTGCTGCGGGTGGTGGGCCCGGCGCACGAGACGGAGTTAAAGCGGCTCGACGGCCGCAGCGGCGGGCCGAGGATGCTTGGGCTTTAAGCGTGGCAGCCGGCCGTCGGATCTTCGGTGAACGGACTGCAGGCAAGGGAGCTCTGCCAGATCCCGGTGGCCGTTTGCTCCATGATCCTGTCCGCGTCGTCTGTCCCCTCCAAAGACTGCAATGCACCTCCAATAGAACGGAAAAAAAAAGGGAGGCCGATTCCGGAGCCAGGAGGAAGTTTACGGACCAAGATTTCCCCTTTTGCCTTTTCGGTTGATTACACGGCTTTTGATGAGCTCACTCTGAGGAGGCAACGGAACGGACACCGTCACCACCCGGCTCCACTCCGTCAGGACGAGAGTAGTTGGAGACCCGTTCGTTGGTTCGTTCGAGCAGCGCGCACGGTGACGACGGGCTCCAACAGCAAACGCAGAAGGCATGTTGGCGCACGAGCAGGAACCAAACCCGGCGACGGCGACCGCCGCTAGTCCTCGGCTCGCTCACATGATCGGAATGACACCTGTTCACAGAACCGGGACAAAAGAATTCGCGTGCTCAGTCCCACACATGGACGACGCCGGGCGATCCTGTGGGTCGGGTTCACGAACCGGCAAGGTCAAAGTTTAACTAAGGTCAGATGGCTGCAGATCCTTTTCCTTCCTACCTACAACATGTGGCAACAAAACCGGGCCTAATGCGCCAAATGCCCGGCCCTGTCTGCTGCTAATCCTCTTCTTTTTGGACGCGATAAAAACTCGTCTCGGCGCCGGGGAGCCATGTGAGGCAGGCTTTACCGATTGAATAGAGCTGAGATCCACAGTTGGAGCGCGTAGAAGCAGCAGCAGCGGTGAAGTGTCGGCTCAGGCCGGCGGCAGATCAATGATGGCGAACTGGAACGGATCACGCAGCTTCACTGAATGATGATGGTCCCGGCCGTGAGCACGTGGCATGATGAACCAACAACAAAAAAAAAAGATGGCTACTACGCCCGCCCCTAGTACGGTCACCCATGAAAGCGTGTGTCGACGGACGCCACCAACTCCCAAGATGGCAATCCGGTAGAAAACCACGGCCATTCTGTCGCCTTATTACCTACACGAATTAATATAAGAGACAGATAGATGAGCTTGGCTGTTGAAATTAATAAAAACCGATTAGCAAGCAAAGCAACGGAAGGATTAGAAACCAAGCAAAGCGTGCCTTGTCTCCCGGCCGGTGTCTCCATGTTTCGAGAAACCTGCTGGTACCGCGACGGCCAAATGACTTTCGCGGCGGCACACGCGCGGAAGGTAAAATTGAATCATAAATTTGTGCCCATCCTGCAGATAATCGCGTCATTGCGGGACGGCGCACGAGCTTAGACTCTGTTCGTTTCCTGTCCTCTAAATTTTACCACTGTCACATCAAAGAGAATCTTACTATTTACTGAATATTTTGATCAATTTAATGACAAAACCCTATTGACAGATTGGTGCTAATTTTCGAGATGAATCTAATGAGCTTAATTAAGTAATGTTTTGCTAAAGTAATGCTACAGTAACCGTCTTCTAATCATGACTTAATTAACCTCATTAGATTCGTCTCAGTAAATTAGTCTAGAAGCCTGTAATTTATTTTATAATTAAACTTTATTTAAGTCTTCATAAATAATAAGATTCTTATTGATGTGATCGGTTATAAAGTTTAGACCCAAAAACAAACACACCCTTATGCTTATGGACCATTGGTCCATCATGACCATGAGTAGGCCCAACTAACCATATGGGTATTCTGATCTGAGAAATGCGATTAATAAAAGCTCAGTTGAAATATAATATAAACTGGAAGCTGTAAGCATTTACTTTTCTAGTTAGAGACCAGCATCAGGCATGGAGAAATCTGCTTCGATAGCTGAGAATGCCATTCACGCATCGGCGCTTGATCCCAGGACCATTAAAGATATAAACATGGTGTGTGTTGACTACCCTTTTTTAAGGGTTCCAGGGCAAAAGAAAAATGGGTGTCCCATGCTGAACGAGAATGCAGAGATGAGACACGCACCTTAAAACGAGGAAAGCAGGATCATCCCTGGAACACAATAGAGTTAGACAGCGCTTTAGCTTTCAACAACCGGCAAAATGGGAATGAACTGTGTTTTTGTTATTGTTAATAAAAGAGTAGCATCGTGTTCGTGCACAATGGTCTACAACAGGCTACATGACCAATTCATGTCGGCAATACTTATTGCCAGGAAAGGGAAGACACGAGTGGTAATCTGTTCAGTTCGTCTACGATAGGCTGCATGACCAATTCATGTCGGCAATAACATATATAACTTATTGCGAGGAAAGGGAAGGCACAAGTATAGTAATCTGTTCAGTTCAATCATAACTCTGTTAAACAACAGAAAAAAATGGAATTGTGTGCGTTGAACATAGTTTCTTATCCTGTTAAACTAGAAGTTGACAATGAAATCCTACAAAAAATAAATTGAGCAAGGTGCCTTTTCTGTTTCTGACCAACTATAGAACCGACAAGATACTTAGCTAAGAGAAGCAAAGGTTGTTGAGCGGTTGAGGAGAACAGAAGCTTATAGTCTTCACATACACAACTGAAAAGGAGAGAAATATTAGATTAGATTTCAAGGTATACAAAGGATGGCACAATTTTCTGCAATTAGAGACGAACTTGCATTCTTTGATGCATTATTAGTTGGAATGGCCCCTCCTGCTACCTGCAACTTGCAACTGCTGAGGCTGGTATAAACTCCTGATCATCATGCGAAGTTTCCACTGCATCAAGAGTCAGTTGGTTCTACCATGCTAGTTTAGCATACCACAGCTTGGCAATGCAGAATCATCTGTCAGGACATGACCTTTACTATTACTAACCTGTTCAAACCAATGGAATGGAGCAATATTTTCTATGATTCAACATGGAATTCTTTTGTTCTTTCAAGTTGGTTGCCCAAAGAATGAGATTTTATTTTTCAATATTTTTCGGCACCTGATTGAGGATATGGGTTTCCATGAGCACATAGGGATAGGACCGATCAAACTGAATGTTGTTCGGACAACTTTGTCTGGTTCTTCACGAGATTATCCGGTGAATTCATCATTCTCAGGAAAATGAACTTCACAAAAAAAATATGACTCAATGTGACAACAACATAAGTGCTGTAGTGTTGGATTAGACTGATAACTGAACGAACAAGATGAGAAAAGATCAGTCTATCATGGGATCACTGGTGGTCCCGTGGCATGTGCCATGTATGATGAAAAAAACAAAAGGAGTACACTCAAGTAGTCACACAGCAAAGCATACACCAGCACCAACAATACCCGGGATCAGAAAATCCAATGAAATATAATGGCAACTTTGTCACTTTACTAGCTATAGAAAAGTATCAGTCATGAAGCCTCCTTGTGTTGAAAATTGAATAATGACCAAACAACAGAAAATAAAGCAATATGATTCAATTAGAAACGAAGAAAAACTTGATGCCTTGTCATAGGCCTAGGAAAATATTCTCGTTCACCATTTAAGGAACCAACCACTATTAAATTGCAAAACTCCAAGAAAACACATGCAGATAAAACATGTCGCACCGGATGCACTCTCATAATTTTGCCCCCTTCTTGCCAATCCACTCTATTAATAAACATTCAGAATATGCTAGGGACTCACCTACCATTGATGTACTGCACAAGCCTATGGTCCATTAGCCCACAAGCAGGTCCAGGAAACCTGAACCAATCTGATCTGAGAAATGAATGTGGAATACGGTAAATAAAAGTTGTTAAGTTAAAATACAAAAAAATACCGATCAAGGATTTTTTTCAAGGGAGATATTAGAATGTGATACATACCTTGGCTTTAAGTCCCAGATTCAGTTTTCGGGAGGGACAATTAGCAGTCCCCAGCAGGATTTAAATGAGAAATTCATGTGTGAAACAGGATGGTGGCCAGGCAGGATAAAAAATAGACATCCAATTTTTAACTTCCAATACACAGAAACAATACTAAATAATAGTATTGAAAATTAGTTAGCCCCTTTTGGTAAGTCAGACAAGTTTGATCCTTGTGCACAAGGGACCACGTATTTAATACAGTTTAGTAAGGGTAGAAGTAGAAAGTCATTTCAGATGTGTGAGTATGCTGCAACTCAGGTAAAATATATCATAGCTTGAAAGACAAATGAACTATGTACATTAGACCTCAGTCTATGTTTTCGAAAAAACAAATTGATAATAAGGTAACTGGAGAGCAGATACATTACTCCTAACTGGCAGTAGCAAGGCAGTTAAGAAATGATAGTATAATAGATATAATTCTCTAATTTTACCAAATTAAAAGGTGGATAAAAATCAGCGTGCAAAATCCAGGTCGCAAATGAAGGTATACTGCAATCCTTAGGAAGGATGATAGCAGGTTGCTTCCATTTGGGCATGAACTTTCCTTCCACTATACCGGTTTAGTTCGAACAGCTTATGCTCTGTCAAGATACTATAATCTATTAATAAATATAAGAAGTCTCCATTAAGTCATGAGCCCACTTGGTCCTATCTTAGCATAAAATGGCTGGGTGATCCTTTACAGTAACAATAAGATATTGTAGTGCTCAATTTATTATTTTGTTCTTACTTTGTAGAAGCCATAACAATCTACAAAATTTTAATGACCAGTTGAGGCACACAATGGCCCAACCCGATACAATATTCAGTACCTGAAACAAGGTTAGTAAAGTATTAAAGATTTCAGTTTCCTAAAGCATAAAATGGTTCCATCTCATAAACTTTCAGAGTCTCATAGTAAAAATTAATCTAACAAATTCAGTTGTCCCTCCCTGTCTGTCCTACCCAATAGAATAATACAAGAAAGGCTAGCAAACATAGAATTGCAGTAAAGTAAATGATTCAAAAAGACAATTTATTGGCCAGAAATGGTGTATATATTACATAGATTAACAAGAGAGTGGCCTAGCTTAAAAACACAGGTCTGTACGAAGTAGAAACAAGCTGTCATGCCTCTTACAACATCTGTTACCATGAAGGGGACACTGAACACCCCTCCTCCCTCCCCTCCCTCAAATATAGATCACCCAAACAACTAGAGTGTACGAGCTACATGAATTATGTTTCGCAAATTCCATGAAGCTTCATGCAGCTTATTAATCCATACACGTATCTTTACTTATTTGTAATTACGAATATAGCCATGTCTCATATAGAGAACATAAACCTCACACCAAGTAGTCCAGTCAACTTAACTGATCTCAGGCAAAACGGACTCTCAAGGATCATTTAGTGACCTCAGTAGTCTCCACCACTGCAACACCAGGTGTTGAAACTTCAGCAGACTCAAGCTCCACAAGACCTCCATGTGATTGCATTTGAAACTCTCCTTTCCTCTTGTTCCTCCTCTCCCTCCTCTTCACCATATCACTGCCAGACAATTCCTTGCTTGGACTATCACCAAAATCTCCTCTACCCAAATCAGAAATTGTCTTTCTGTCGACCTGAAGCTCTGATAACCTCCTGTTCCTTGCAGATACAGCAAGGGACCGGGCCAAACAAATTGCAAGACCAACTAGAACAACGTAGACAGAGAAAGACACCCATACACATAGTGTCCATTTCAAGCTGCGTGCCAGGCCCTTTGTCCACGGCAGAGTTGACTGAACAACAACCTCTGCATTGTACACCTGGGGCAGCTGCAGTGTCGCAGCTCTTGGCTGCAGCAGAACTCTGATGTGCCCCGTTCTCTTGTGACGACCATGACCTTCTCTGTAGTGCAAAACCTTGATATTTGCAGTCTGGGTCTCACTGCGAATGCCCAGCGTAAGCGGCACACACATCAGGGCCGATTGCGCCAGCCGTACTGGGGTGCTCTTGTACCTTAGCATATATGGTTGTGTAGCTGATGCTGTGGTGATTCCAGTTACAGAAACTGCCTCTGCTTTAATCTACAGAACCAAGTTTAATCATGAGATGCACATAAGCAGAGGAATTGGCATCCAAGAATTTTGGATCGCGAATTAGGTAAGAGACATGAACACATACCTGGAACACGCCAACTTCGCGATTGTGGTAGGAATCAGGCATCAGCAAAGCCAGTGACACCCTCACGGAGTGCCCTGCCGGCAGGACCACACCTTGCGCTCCACCGAGGGCCACCACGGCGCTAGGTTGCACCTCTGTGTAGTCGAAGTAGAGAGGCTGGCGTACGGTCACGGGCTCCGCAACCCAGTGCTGAACAAGAACGAAGCCGAGCAGCACAGACACGAACAAAACAGAAATAAGGACGGCAAAGGTGCAAGCGGCGGCGAGAAGCCCAAAGGCTGCGCGGCGAATGTTACAGGTGGCCACTCCAGGAAGGGCGCGCAGCTCGCCAAAGAGTGCAGCGACGGGGAAGAGAAGTCTGAGCATAGCAGATGCGACGCGCTCGCCGAGGAAGATGACCAGCCGGATGAGCCAGCCTGCCGGGCACGCCAGGAAGGAGATTGCGTCGGTGGATTCCCTGGCGGCCGTGCTTCTTGACCGGCCAGTGTAGGGGCCATTGCCGGAGGAAGCGGCCGGCAAGGAGTATTCGCGCAGGAATCCGGACACCTGGTCTCGTGCTGAATCCATCAGAAGATTGGAATTTCGACCTACAGGGGATGGCGCAAAATCGGCGAAGGTTCAGACGATGGCTGTAGCCTGTAGAAGTGTAGTGCTGCGCCGCTGTTCGACGCTGAAGCCTACACGTGGCAGGAGGAAGACATGTGTCATGCTCACGTCTTGTCAGTGTCTTCTTCCATGGACAGTCCCAGAGACGGCAACAACTTCTGCCAGTCCCATTTCGGTCCATGGACCCTTGTCAGTTACTCCCCGGAGCCGCCGGAGGTGATAGCTACATATGACATCATCGGAAGAGAGACATGAAGTTACTCATGTCTGGCGAGGAATTTGCAATCTTCATTTTTCAGATTGTAGTACTGCGCATGGATCATGGCTGAATCTGCATTGCTGCAAGTGCAGAGTTCTAGCTTACAAGACAGTATGACAGAAATGCCTGTCAATCGACCATTTCCATAGTATTCACATTTGGAAATTATACAACTGGATATTGAGATCATATATACAGCAGTGTAAGTTATTTACAAGAATGGTTTTCCTGAAGGATGCTATACAAAAATACAAAGAAGGTTACCTTAGAGAAGTTAGAATTCTTCATCATTTTCTATTGTTCGTGTAATGGGTATTGACCATCTTCCTAGATGAGCTGTGTAATTTGTGCATCTTACAACGCCTCTTCCTTTTGGTCCGTCTGGAAAATCGATCACACTGATACTCCCGTCGTCCAGATGAAAGGATGACATGTACTCCATTGGTAAATCAAGACACCGGCAGATTAAAGCTAGGTGAATGGCAGGGTGGGCTACGGCCACAAGAACTCCATCCGACGTACTATCATCTGGCAGTTCATTTAGCAAGGCTTGCCATGCTTCCTTGGACTGAGCCCATAGCAGCTCCAATTTTCCGTACTCCATGCCGCCCAGCCAACCAGACTGAACTAGGGCCCCAAAGCTCTGCAGAAACCAAACCAGGAATTGTTACTTTCCAAGATATAAAATGGAATTGACATCATGCACCGTGAAAACTGGTCTAGAAGTCTGAAATTGTATGACCTTTTGCTTCATTTGAAAGACATCATCAATTTCAAGTTCGAGCAATTTTTTCATTTCCACATAACGAGGTACACCGTCAGCACCCAAACAATCTGCAGCCTCTTGGACCTGCAATTGACTCACAGACATCAGGTTCAACATACGAAGAATATGCATTTTAAAGGGGGGGCCCAGTTTATGGTATTCACATAACAGTTACCTCACATATAACAGTTGCAGTATCAACAGCTGCAATTTGTGGGCTACACAGAATACTATTGACCTTCAGATCTAGAAGCAGTTCTGCAGTCTTCTGGGACTGAATATTTATATAGAAATGAGTCAGGTTTATATGGAGAATAAATTCTTGAATTGTGAGACAGAGTGAACTACCTGTATAGTCCCAAGCATGTTCAGAGGTGCATATCCCATTCCACCTAAACCCAACTGGATTCAAAATAACGGAATTTATATAAATTACTCACATACCTGAAAATTTATACTGCATAATTCTCTGATTAAGTCTTAAGACACTAGAATTATATTGTGGCTCAGTGCAATTGATTCACTCAGTTTTCTCAAGGTAATGTAAGAAATTATGATGCCAGAAAAATCTTTCATGCATTTGATGGTTTAATCCACTGAACAAGTGCATGCACAGAAGAACATTAAGAAAGATCCATACCTCAAGAGTGCTTTGAGTTGCTCCCTGACAGGCCAGAATAATCCTCTTGTTCGTTTTTCTTCCTGTGGAACTCCCTGCAGCGACAGGAGAATTTGGTGTCTGTACCACATAAAGATATAGGGAAGAGATTAGAACCCATGTAAAAATTGTTTGATTATTCATCTTCTATGTTCTCTTTAAACTTTTTAGACCTAAAATAAGACAACCTTGCACTAATAAAAACAGGTTGTAGGATTTTGTTTGCAAGCAAATGGTACGATTGGTACCCATAAAAAGCAAAAGACAGTTTCTAAACAGAGTTCCACTCACCTGATTCAAGCGATTAAGACATACATTTGGAGGGCCTCCTCCAGTCCGAGGGGTGAAATCCAGCACACTAGCACCACAATTGCTCTGAAGAAGAATCCGAAAGTATTGCACACCAAGTCCTAAACATAAAGATTGAGAAATCATAAATCAATTTCAATTTTCAAACATCTCTCAGCATTACCAACACTACCATGGAAACATAGCAGCACCCACCCAAAGCAGTGGCAACAAGGGCCTGATTCACTGCATTGTGTGCAACCACTAGAACGGACTTGCCCTCGTGTGCCAAAATCCTCTCCCAACAGTTCTGAGCACGATCCCATAGCTCCCGCACTGGATAGTGCCCGTCAATGCTGAAGTTAGCTGCATTTTTCTGCCACTGCTGGTACATGACCCCATATCTCTCCTTCCCTTCATGTTTTAACAACCCCTGAAAGCTAAAATCATCAGTTAATTATTACTGTAAGACATTCCACAATCAGACAAGCACCTGTAAAGCAATACGAAGCAGACAGAATTGGTGCACGCATTCCAACAAACACCCTGCGAGCAGAGGACACGAATCGCCCAATATGTCGATACAATGTCGAATTCCGACCTGGAAGGAGTAGAGGTCGATCTCGCGGAGGTCGGAGTCCGGGATGAGGTCGTCGCTGCGCCCTTCCCAGATGATCTCGGCGGTGCGGCGGGAGCGCGCGAGCGGGCTGGTGAAGCAGGCGTCGAAGGAGTCCGAGAGGAGCATTTGGCGGGAGGTCTCCGCCTGGGACTCGCCCTTGGGAGTGAGCACGGATATGTCGGAGCTCCCCTGGATACGGCCCTCCGCGTTCCAGGTGCTCTGCCCGTGCCGCACCAGCACCACCCGCTTCGCCTCCCGCAGCTGCGGCAGCGACGCGCCCGGGCAGGGGCTCGAAGTAGTCTCCTGCTCGCGCACGCTCGAGCAGCAGACGAGTCCGCGGCACCGCCGGCTTGCGGCGGCTGGTGACGTCGGCGTGGTGGGGGTGAGGAGGAGCATGGGTGAGATTTTTGTCTCTTAATCTTCTGTGGTGTGAGTATGCGTGTGGTACTACTTTTAGACGTGTTTGCTTGTGATAGCCAAATATATTGTCACATATGTTTGTCAAATTTTGAATTGATTGTGATATTTTTGGTAAAGTAGAGAATCTACTTAT
>JAUNZO010000788.1:0-35930 GCA_031894775.1 Chloris gayana
GGAATTTTTATTTTAAAATAATCATTATTAATTTAAAATTTTAAAAACAAACCACCTCAAACTAAATTTTCAAGATTTAGACGTTTTTATCACGCCATATTGTATGGCTGAATAAATCACGCCATATGAAATGGCGTGATTGTGTCCACGTCAGCGTCGACCGCCACGTCGAAACGGGCGTAGGCGAGATTGACTGGAATCACGCCATACAGAATGGCGTGATTAAGCTATCAATCACGCCAAAATATTTGGCGTGGTAGGGACTTATGTAATTTTCACACGAAGCGGACGGAATCGGATACAACTAAATCACGCCATATTGCTTGGCGTGATTGAGAAGGAATCACGCCAAGTCATATGGCGTGATTCACTCTCCTCTCTTTTAAATGTCGACTTTCGGGTGACATCATCGAGTTGTATTTTTTTAAAAAGCTATAGACACTGCATACGATGTCCGATATGAATTTCGTTTTCACCATTGTGTTCTATGCGACGAGACGAACAAAACTAGATCCCACTTGCATATGTTTTAAAATCAAAAAATTTATATCTTAAATTTCAATATATGTTTAGTAGTAATTTAGGGTCTAAAAAAATATTCGAAACATATGCAAGTAAGATCTAGTTTTGTTCGTCTTGTCGCGTAGAACACAATGGTGAAAACGTAATTCAAATCGGACATCATATGTAGTGTCTACAACTTTTTTAAAAAATATGACTCGATGATGTTAGGTGACATCACTGAAAGCGACACTTAGAGAGAGAAGAGTGAATCACGCCATATGACTTGGCGTGATTCATTCTCAATCACGCCAAGTAATATGGCGTGATTCGATTATGCTTCGGTTCCGTCGCGTCGTACTGAAAATTACTTAAATCCCTATCACGCCAGATGGTTTGGCGTGATTGATAACTCAATCACGCCATACAGATTGGCGTGATTCTAGTCAACCTCGATCTACGCCCGTTACGATGTGGCGGTCGACGCTGACGTGGACACAATCACGCCATTTCATGTGGCGTGATTTATTCGAGAATCACGCCATACAATATGGCGTGACAAAAACGTCTAGATCTTAAAAATTTAGTTTGAGGTGGTTTGTTTTTAAAATTTTAGATTAATAATGATTATTTTAAAATAAAAATTCCTGGGAGTGCAGGTGCCTGGATCAGGATTGCCATGCCCTCTCTTCTCGTGTGTTCGTACTGTAATTATCTGATGGATAATTCGAAAGCAAATTGTGTTCATAATTCTCTAGTGGATAATTCGAAAGCAAGACCAGAAACATCGATTGATTTGGACTACTTGGACAAACAACCCCATGCTGGGCGTACTATTGGCATGTTATCCGGTCTTTGCAAACAGATGAGCGATGCAAATAAAATGGAGCAGTGAGTGGTCAACTTTTACTCATGTGGTTGCCGTGTTCTTCGTTTGCCATAGATAGGGAACAGAGGACTGTTGGGTTGAAGATTTGGATTCTTTGCTCGACTTGACATGTTGACCCCTGCAGCTGTAGCAAAGGACGCAAACAGTACTCATGATGACAGTCAGAGGCAAGTGAAGTGCCTTTCTTCCTCTCGAGTCGAGTGACGCATCTGCCGGAAAGAACATGATCACGGCTAGTCCTAGTAGATACGAACGGCCCATTTTTGTCATCGAGAGGACGGAAGCGGCAGATGAGGTGGAGAAACTCCAGAATTCTCGTGCATTGCCCTAACAGGGAGTCAGCCTCACACAACGTATTCATTCTGCTAGATTTGCACAAAATTGGTTGGATTTCGTTTTAACATGGGTTTGACTGTTGCACATGCAGAAACATAGGTCAGTGCTATAAAAGCCTCCTCTTTATTTTTTCAATAAAAATAGCATATTGGTGTATTTCCCTGGATAAACAAAAGAGAGTTTGCAAGAGATGTTGAGAGAGGAAACAGTCCGGCAAAGTATTGGTACCAGTCCCAAAATATTGTGTCCATTGAAACGCATTCAACTGTTCTGTTTCAACACCATTACACTTCAGACAAATCAACTTGCGACAGCATCTCGCACAGCATTGTCCTTCATTGGCGCATTATTTTTTCATAGAGATGTTACTTTGTGTAACTAGTTGCTCATCAGCTACAACAACAGAATCTGATAAGAGATAGCCTACCAACCTGAATAATTTACTTCTTTCTTAAGGAAGGATGAATGTCAGCAGCTGACATTCTCACCAGACGCTGCCGCAATGATAAGTTACAATTGCTAACAACCTTAAGTTGGTTACTGACTGCATCTTAGAAAAATGCAGCCAGCCACTTATCAACCATTGAAGAGTTGTTCCTGAAGTCTACTTCTGAAGCATCTCTGTGAATCTGAAGTCTGTACACAAGCTGAATAATATGAATCTGAAGACTGCACATACTAATTCACACTTCTCTTGGAATCTAGTACTAGTAATCCATACACATGTACCAACCAAGGTTGAGATAACCGATTGAACCGTGAGAACCGCCCGGAGCCGGTCCACCGGTTAACCGGATAACCGGAAAAACCGGCCGGTTAGCCGGACGAAATTTGATTTGTGGCCACGCCGATCGCAGCCCGGTTAACCGGCCGGTTTGCCCGGTTAGCCGGCCGATTTTCAGGCACAGTGCAAATTGCAATAGAATCAAGAAAAATTCAAAAAAATAGGGAAAAAATGCATTAACTGCCCTAAAATATTAACGATAATTTTAGACATAAATTCATATTATATCCACTTCATAGGACACAACACAACCATATTGCCCAATGAAAAGTCAAATATAGTTGTCTAACTCATATTGTTCACAAATTCATACAACAACAAGATTAATTGTACATAATACATAGAAAATATGATTTTCACTCATGTCTCGGCTATAGTTGTCCAAAACATAGTCTTCAACAAATATTATACATCAAGAAAATTTGGGAGAGGGAGGGTTAGTCGGCCGGTTATAGCGGTTAACCAGCGCTTTGACCGGTTAACCAACCGGTTATAAGGTTCTATAGCCTTTTTACCTTTATTTGTATTCCGTAAATTTTTTCTATGTCAAACAACTTCAATTTCAAATTATTCTTTTACTATAAATCTTTATTTCTTCTCTAGTTTTTTAACAAATTTTTTATACAAAATTTTTCAAATTTTGAATTTTTTGAATTTGAACCGGGGTTAACCGGCCAACCGGTGCAACCGGCCCGGACCGGTTTGCCGGTTAACCGGCCCGGTTAACCCGGTTCTTTGAACCCTGGTACCAACAAACATAACAACTGTACTACAACCTACATCAAGTACAATGGAATTTAACCGTGTGATCAACTCAGAATTGACCTGCATTTCTCCTAATTACACATTTCCCTATCAAAAGGATCCAAAGAGTATCTGAATCAGTCATATACGCCTTAAATTGCTGATCATTTACACTTCACTCTCTCTACCTGAACATCCCTATCAGTCAAGCAAGTCTAAGAATTTCACAACAAAAAGGTACAAAAACAATCACCAGTACAGCTTCACCGGCGGCACTTTGAACCCCGGCTCTTCGTCCAGGAACGGCACCACCGCCGGCCGTGTCTGAAGATCCCGGTAGAACTGGTACTCGGCCTCGTAGTCGTGCAAGTCCAGTTCCTTCTTCTGGTTGGTGTGGTAATGGTGCTTCGCCCCCGCCGCCTTCCCGAACCCGAACAAGCTCACCTCGTCGCACACCCCCAGCGCCATCACCACTGCCTGCAACCCGGACGAGTAATGGAAGTACCGCTCGTCGTGCTTCCGGGTCCAGTTGCTCGCCGGCTGCCCCGTGGTCACCATGAACCGCCGCATAGAGTAATACTTGGCGATGCGCGCGCAGAGCGCGTCGAGGCGGGCGTCGGTGACGATGAGCGGGAACGGGGACTCCGGCGTGGCGGTGGCGTTGCAGATGAGCGCGTCGAGGAGGTGCACGGGCTGGCAGACGTACATGGCCATGGGCACCGCGCGGCCGTACGGGTGGCAGCCGCATCCGGCGACGGAGACGGCGGAGCGGGTGGCGCACTGGTGGAGGATGTTGGAGTTGACGAAGGAGAGCGAGGTCTTGGCGCCGACGTCGCGGGCGAAGCCCGCGATGCGGGCGTTGTTGAGGCGGATGACGAGGTCGTGCGCGTCGATCTGCGCGCCCCGGCCGGAATCGAGGAGGATGCCGCTGTTGCCGACGACGGCACATGTGGGGAATCGCCGGCGCTGGCCGAGGAGGCCAGGGAGCTCGGTCATGACGCCGGCGGGGACGGTGTCCCGGCGGCGGTTGCGGCGGCGCGCGAGGAGGAAGGAGCGGAGGGAGGCGCGGAATGCGGCGAGGAGGGAGTCGGAGGAGGGGATCCCGTCGAAGGGGACGCGGAGGCGGGCGACGGCTCTGGGTTTGGGTGGGCCCGGAGTGGCGGGGTTGCGGAACGGGAGGCGGAGGTAGAGGAGGCGGTGGTGGTTGCCGAGGCTGGGGAAGGTGGAGATCGAGGCATTTGCCAAGAGCGCGGCCGCGTCGGAGAGTATCTGGTCCCCGCCGACGTCTACGGCGGCGCTCCGGCGGAGGAGCTGGTCACCGGCGTCGGATTGGGATGGGTTCTGATACAGGAGCAGGCAGCGGCGGAAGGAGAGGGAGAGGAAGAATAGAAAGACAAGGAGAACGGGCGGGAGGTGGCGGCGCTTCATCTCCGGCGGATTGGTCGCCGGGGACGGCGAGATCCGGCGACCATTTGTATGCGAGGTGTGTGGGAGGAGGACTGCTGGAACCGCCGACGCGGTGAGTGTGGTGGGGGAGAAAGCCGGCAATGATGTGGGGCCCGGGACAGGGAAGAAGAGATACGGCTAATGTTTTGTGTGAGCTTGTCTCTGACAAGTGGGTCCCATTAAATTTCGGACCGACGTGTCAGTTGGTGGCTGGCTGGCTCGTTAGTTAGTTAGGTTAACCGTTGCTGTAGCAAGCAGCCGGAATGGTTAGTTTGATTTGATGTACTAGTATTACTTTTTTTGACGGCTCAAAAGTAGAAGAGGCGTGAGAATGGCGATTAGCACTAAAACACGCACTTGGAACACGCCAATCGAGACAGTTTATTTTGGATACTTCGTTGGAGTGACAGATAAGTTTGGTCAATCCACTAGTACCTTTTTATCTGTATCTGTGCGTGCATTTCTGATAGGATTATTTGCTTTATTGTTCAAAGAAGAACGAGCTTTACATGTTTTCAAGTACATATATTTGACTCCTCCGATTGTATCACGCATAAAAAGTCTAAGCAAGCATGCCTTATTTAACATTTTATTTGAATGGAAAATGCTCTTTTTAACATTGATATTGCCCAAAAATGTTTACAATTACCTATCACTCGTTGATTTATGTTTTCTCCCATTCTTTTATTACATTTCCCTTTTAACTCATTACCATGTTGATAAAATTTTCGAGCCTCCGAGTTGACGGCCACCACCCGCCGACCCCTCCTCCACGGCCCAACAGAGGCCCAAGAAGAGGAGGCCACTCGTATCTTCCACACCGTGACCCCCGTAGCCTCTGCCTCTCACCCGGCTCCGGCGGCGTCCTCGCCGCCACTAAACACTGCAATCGTGACACCCCCGCCTCCAGCATCGCCCCCGCCTCTAGCGGCGCCTCGTCGCATCCGCCCTCCACGGCGGACGCCACTAGCCACTCCGGCGAGCTCATCCGTTCGCCGGCGCCGCCGTCCTTCACCATCGACGCACTAACCACTCCGGTGAGCTCCTCCGTTTGCTGCCTCCGCCATTTTCCATATCCGTCGGGAGAAGGAGGTTGACCTTATAAAACACAAACCCAAACCCTAACTCGACCCTACAAAATGCTTGTTGGCGGCAGCGGTGTTTGTGCGCCGAAGAAGGTGAAGGGAGGGGGAGTCGACGCGAGGTTTGATGTCGACCTAGTCGATATAAAAGATTTCCCTAAAATTCCCGAAGAAGAAGGACATGCCATTTGGCTCAAAGGTGCACATGAAACTAATCTCTCCACCATTTAGTGTTTTGAAGAAAATTAATCCGTCGATCAAGATATACTGTTTTCTTTATAAAAGAAAATAAGAACGACATGCTACACAATTCATATCAGTGGGCAACATTGCCTGACCAATTTCAGTTCCTTGCTTCAGAAATTTGGTATTCACAGAGGCCTTTCGACCAAGTTGGGCTGTAGGCTTGTAGTCCAGTTGAACAACTGAAGCCCAGCTGGGCCATTTTCCAAGCAGAACGTGAAAATGCACAAAGTTTTCTAAACCTGGCCCCACATCCAGTTAAACAAAAATTTGAACATTTAAAGGTATGCGAACAATCCAATCATGCAGATATCAATGCCTCTCTAAGTCTAGTAAAACATCGCTCTGCGAACTAGTACTAGCTTGCAACGCGATGGCTGAGACGTCTAGGTGAACCGTGACGCTGGCCACCTGGGTTCAAAAACTGTGGCATGCATGGCAGAGATAGAAATATGTACCCACTTCCCAGCTTTGGCGCGCGCGGCCATCTCCGTGTTGCATGTATGTGTGTGTGCGCCAAGTGGACCTAGCTACCCCATGCCATGTAGTATATGTGCCAGTGACGTGGGTTCCTTCTTAATAAAATTCTACGGGGACGTCCGACCCCTAATCGAACTTTTTATGTTATCATGTTCTCAGTGGCACAATTATTCACTTCTTCATGCAAAAACATGTACTCCTTCCGTCCTCAATGTATGAATATTGTTAATTTTTTCGTTACATTTGACCATTCATCTTATTTAAATAAAAAATTTTATTATAATTTTTTATCACCAAAATAGGTTGTAACATAATTTATAATTTTACATATTTAAAAAATATTTTGAATAAAATGAATGGTCAAACGTGATGTTAACAATTTAAAAATAGAGGAAGTATCTATTTAATATGTTTGACTTGAATATTGAAGTTCTCAAACAAAAACTAAATAAACTACTAGGTCTTGGCGAAGCATATTAAATATGTCCATTCCATGTCGGATGAACCAAAACATGATATTTGTTACAATGCTTGAGAGGTACCTTCGGTACCTTTCTCTTCAATTAATTCAACCGTTCATAAGAAAAAGGTAAATTACAAGATCAATTAGTTTTAATTAAGGGTACATTAGTAATTGTATCCTCTTTTGTCTCTTCGCTCTCTTCTTCCTTAATCTCCTTCCTTGAGATCCCAAAATCTCATCCTTTCTCTCTTCTCTTTTCAAACGTCCGCGGAGATCCTTGGTAGGGGTGGGCAAAAAAACCGAGACCGAAAAACCGGAACCGAAAAAATCGAGACCGGGACAGAAAGAACCGAAATTTCGGATATCGGATAATATTTCGGGTAAGTGTATTGGATAACCGAAATTTTCGTTCTAAGTTCGGGTACCACCCTCGGATACCCGAATTACCCAAACTACCCAAACAACACCTAGCACAAGGTCAATTCACACAAATTAGTTCCATTATGATTAATTAATTATTAACTAGACTATATACATGCCTAAATTGGTTTAATTCTATGTCAAAAGGATACAAGTTAGGCCTTATCTTAACATATATATGAAAAAAAGATACAAGTTAGGCCTTATCTTAACATATATATGAAATTATCATGAATTTTTGAAACTAGTTTACATATTTGTGTGTATGTTTGGGTATTTCGGGTAAGACCGAAGGCCGAACCGAAATTTAGGTACCCAAATAATTCGGGTACCAATTTCTTTTGTAACATTTTGGGTATTAATTCTTCAAGACCGAAATTTAAAAAAGACCGAATTACCCGAACCGAAATTTCGGATAGACCGAACGCCCAGGCCTAATCCTTGGGCTCACCGGAACATGATCAAAGACAGGAAAAGCTAAAGACTGGGAGATGAACGAAGTTATTTCACCACATCTTCAACACATGTGTCCTCCGCCCATATTCCTTGCACATCGCGAATGGCACACCGCAGAGCCATGCTCGGGCGACGTGTGGGAGCGAGTGTCCTGCGTGGCGCGCGAGACAAAGTTTCGGACGGTGTGAAATTCCTCCCGGCCTCAGGTTGTTTCGGAGGGCTCACCGGTGGCATCATCAGTGCCACCGCGGGAAGAGACTAGGGAAGTCCGGTCTGGAAGGATCTCCTGCGTGGCGGGTAGTGTCAAGTTCTACACCACGCCATGGCCACTTGAAGGGCACGGCAACATTATTAGCGCCGCCGCCAAAGAGAGGCCAAAAAAGGTCAGGGAAGTCCTGTCTCAGGAGAGCGAACGACGTGGAATAACGCATAATACCACTGTCAAAAGAAAATATTTAAAATAAAAAAGTATGAAGTTACTAAATTGTCCTTTATTTAATTGCAAAAAAAAATAGTTGGTACCAGGCCTATCATTTTTTTTACCGATCCATAATTTTTAGTAGGTACCTCCCTATTATCAACCATTAGATCTGATAAAATGAGTGGTTAATATTAATTCCAAACACCATAACAAATCTCTCAAAACATACCTTGTAAATTCGGCCCGGCCTAATTCATATCTAACACAACGTGTATATTTTCCCGTGGATATGTGTGGCCACAAGGAAAGAAGAAAACAGACTATGGCTTGCAGTGGAAGCTCCAGGGTTGGAGGATGCACCGTGCACACCTATTCTGTTGTGCACCAACAGAACAGTGGGCGCTGCATCTGGATGGGTCCATTTTCCGTTCCATGGCAGGGCAAGGAGCACGCATCGCCAGCCGCGCCGCGCGTTTCATTTCCGCGGAAAACCTGCGTTCCGTTTCCGTTTCACCTGCTCCTTTGGCACACCATCCCTCAGGGCCAGTACCGTCTCTCCCTCACTTGCCTTCCTCCTCTCTCTATCTGCACCCAAAGGCATCTCTCTCAGCAGCACCACAGTCCTATTCTCTTGGGACTGCAGGACCCCAAATCAAAGGCTTCTTCAGAGTCCGTGCAGCTTCGTGTGGTATGGATGTATGCCAGCTTCTTTGCTTTTCCATCTTTAGTTCTCTACATGTCTCGGTGATCTATGGATGATCAGCTCTTGCTTTTTTATTCATATCGTATATGTACCTTTGCCTTTGCCCTAGAAGAAGCTTTGGGTGGATCAATCCATGGACACCATGATGACCTCAAAGGACAGCAGCAACACCGCTCCCGGTGCACCTGCCCCCCAACACCACCACCACCACCAGGTAATTCCATGGAAATTTTGTGTGCGGCGTACTTATTCTTAGTTACCGGTTTAACGTTTTAGTCACAATTTTTGGGTCTGATTTTCAGTGAAATGAAAGAAAATATGTGCGCTGATTAAGCTAGTTAGTGTGGGTTCATTGCAAGTAGTCCCCCAGTTCCGATATTCTAGACGTCCAGGAGAAAACCGGCTTTTCAAAACTGAGGACATTTTGAGAAAAAAAATCTTTTTTTGACAACCCTGCCCTCGCGTGCGGCCTGCCCCGGCCGTTTCGAGGCTGGACGCGCTCCCTCCCGAGGATTCGGGAGGCCATTAAATCGCGCTGCCTAGCAAAACACGATCAAATGCTACACGTGATTGGTATGCTAAATGATGTCCTAAACGTTCCTCATTCCAGAACCGGAGAGAGTAGTTAATAAAGAGGAATCATATGTAGCTTGATGTGCACTTTACACTCCCCCAACAAGTAGTCCCCACTCATTATCAAACAACAAAAAAAGGTAGTCCCAACTCCTAGCTTTGTCATCGTTTTCCAGGAATGTTGTTATTATCACTGATTAGTATGATTTGAACATAGGTCCTATCTTTCTATCTATATCCAGCCCGTGCAAATACGTGAGAGTACACACGCATAATTCTGCTTCCACATGGATTGCCTTTTAAAGTGTAATAATTGCTGCATGCAGGAAGCGATGGGCACAACTCTGGAGGAAGCCAGGAACGACGTGAAGCAGGCACTACAGCCGCATGCGGCTAGCGGTGGGGGTGGCGGGGAGCGTAAGCTGCGGCCGCAGCTGGAGCAGGCGCTGAGGTGCCCGCGGTGCCACTCCGACAACACCAAGTTCTGCTACTACAACAACCACAGCATGCTGCAGCCGCGCTACTTCTGCAAGGCGTGCCGCCGCTACTGGACCCACGGCGGCTCCCTGCGCAACGTCCCCGTCGGCGGCGGGTCCCGCAAGAACAAGCGCTCCTCTAGCTCATCCGTCGGTAAGCAGATGCCCGCGGCTTACTCCTCCACCGCCACAGAGCAGCAAGGCTTCCTCAACATGCTCCCGCCACCATTCTTGCCCGCCGATTTCAACAACCGCACTGGGAGCCACGCGCCCTTCCTGCCGCCGCCCCTGACCTGCTTCGTCTCGGCACCGCCTGTACCTTTCGATGACGGGATGCCGTCGTTTCTGGAGATGCTCAGGGCAGGATTTCTTGACTATAATCAGCGTGGCGCCTTCAACGGGCCGGCGAGCAGTGCCATGGTGCATCAGGGGCCCGTTTGTGCCCATGGCGGCGCAGCATCGTCAATGGGTGGTGGCGCGACTACTGCGGTCAGAGATGGGGGAGGGCAATCGCCAACAGCACAAAATGCTAGCGCAAATCAACAAGAGGACATCGCTGATGAGGCAAAATAGTCCATGGCGGCAATAAAGGAGGATCGGAGCTCCTTGGCAGAAGCTTGTTCGTCAGATGTATCCTGTGGTGTCGTGATGGCAAGTCACATCATGAATCACATTTTCTTCTTCTTTTGTAATTTGCAAACCATGCATGGATACTCCTATATTCAGCCGGATCATTGCCATTACTAGCAGAGTTCCGTTATTTAGTCGTTAATTATTTAGTACTAGTGTACTTGTTTTGTTCCCTATAAAATTCTCGAAAAAGCTATGCGACGGACCCGGATGTTCGACTGGAACTTCCAATTCCTTGTGAGTCATTGAATGCTAAGCATGCTTAGCGATCTGCTAATCCTGGGCGAAGTGTGTTGGTGGCATGGCCGGGTTGGACAACCTAGTATAGCAGTGTTCTATTATCTCTACTCCTTAATAAGTCTTATGGAAACGACAAGCTTGAGGAAGCTTGAGCTGCTCACCGACAAGCTCCAAGACGAGTTTCTTTCAACCACTTTCCCTCAATCCACTACCTTGACCTTTTACACACTGGAGGCAAGACCACATACTCACAAACTTTCCCAAAGCTCACCATAAGCTTGGGAGATCTAGGGCGATACGCAGCCGTCTAGGAGGCTTCATCTCCAAGAGTAACCAATCCACGAGTTGCTTGATGTAGCCCAAAGTGATCAAGGTTTAGATTAGTTCACTAGTGCTCACACAATCAGATATCTCAACCCAACTAAAATATTTTTCTCAAATCACTAAGGTCTCATAAAGACAGGTTGAGGAGAGATCAAATAGTCATTGCAATGCTATAGAGTCGGGCAAGAACCAACAGCGTTCGAAACGTACGGTGGAGGGTTATTCATACCGGTTTCAAGAAACTAGTCATGGGTTGTTAGACTTAGGGTGGCCTGGCCGCCTTGAACTGAGAGGCAAACAAATAGATAACCACGAAGCCCTCACAAACCACCAACTTGGTTGCTAAATACACTCAAACTAACTACCCTTCACTTCCAAGGAAAAGAACTCATTGATCCAGAAATTGACCCCGGAAAACTAGTTCAAGATGGCTTGGCCGAGGGAAGAACACGGGGTTTGTGATTTAGGTCACTAGAAAAGGTTTCTCTCCCGGATCTTGAGCGCTTTTCCTTTTGAAAGTTGGCTAGAGGGGGGGGGTGAATAGGCAATCTAGATAAAAACCTGAAATTCACAACACTTAAAACGAAATGATCAAACTCGCCCTGGACGGAGCTTCCGTTAGGGTAGAGGGTGAAATCGTAGGGATTGACAAAAGAGAAGGAATCTCCCGATTCCACTTGAATGAAAACCTCCCTTATCCTCTTGAGAGTGTTGTACCTGTAGGAATTCAATAGACACAACGCACAAGTAGATCGGGTGATAAAACACCCAAGAAGAAAACAAACAAGCACATAACAAAACGAGCGAGAGAGGCACGAGGATTTTTCACCGAAGTTCGGACCCCTCACAAAGTGGTTTCTACGTCTCCGTTAAGGAGCTCACAAAGAGCCGGGTCTCTTTCAACCCTAATCCTCCCAAGTGACCACAAAGGTCAAACTTGGTTTTCTTCTTCTTCGTTCGATTCTTTTCCTTGCGGAGGCGAATCACATCCTTCACAAACTTCCCACGGCTCTCCACAAGGTTGGGAGCTCTAGGGTAACACCTAGCCAATCTAGGAGAACGAATCTCCAAGAGTAACAAGTGAAAACGAGATTAGTTGCTAGGGGAAGATGTGCTCTTGGTTGGGATGATGCTATCAAGCTTGGGATCAAGATGGGAGCTCTCTCAAATGGCCTTGGATCTCAAAGGGAATGGAAGGGAGTGAGAGAGAGAGAGAGCTTAAGCAAGATTTGTGAGTTCAAAAAGCAGCAGCGACTTTGTCGACGGGTTGGTCAAAGCTATATATAGTGGGGGCTCTCAAAGAGCCCTTGGTAGGTCAATGATTGACCTGACGGAACTTCTTTCATCCCATAGAGTCAAAGGCGAAAGATGCCGGGACGGAACTTCCGTCAGAGTTTGGGACCTAGAATTGACGGAACTTCAGTCGGACACGACATGAACTTCCGTCGGTTGAGATTTGTACTGGGAAAAATCTCGGGACGGAACTTCTGTCCGGTTTGGCAGTGGAAAGTGGAAATTGGTTGGCTTTTTGATCTTTGGATTTTGGTATTTGGGTTCCAAGATGTTTGAAGGTAGCTAGAGCACAATCTTCCGTGTACATAAGATCGTTTCACCCCTCTTAATAGTTTGGCACACCTATACTCAAAAAGCTACAAATCTAAACTTGAGGCTCTTGCTTTTGAGTACTTTGATCACTTTTGAATGAGGGATGTACTTTCTCACATTGTAGGTATTAACTCATTGATATCCTGCACATACACTCAATAACACATTAGAGTTTTTTATTCTTTGTCATTTATCACCAAAACCCACTAGGAGGCCTAGTTGCATCTTTATCTTTGTCATTCAACACATGTTGCATCCCTCTTGATAGTATGACATACCTATACTCAAGAAATAGATAAAGGCTAATTTTCTTCCACTTGAGCTCGAGATAGAACCCTATGCTGAAATACTTCATATTTTACATCTTGAGGGCTGTCAACAATTCTTTACTTGACCATATCCACCTTAAGCTGATGACTGAGGATATTCACTTCATATATTCAAAACACCATGTTTTATCCATGCCCATTTTCTTCTTGATTCAAAGATAATCGACACTTGGAAATATGTAATCCTCCATGGCTTCTTGATTTAACGGATTCAAGATCCACTTGCTCTTGTCCATCACAAAGGTCCTTCGGCGTCAAGCCTCATGCTTTCCCTTCTCCAATGTATGGTTCAACGTAGCCAAGTCCTGCTAACCATTCATCAACTTACCATCATGGTTCACACATTTCTTTGTATCATCCATTAGCACATGCTTCATATTCACTTCATGTTGTATTCACCGCGAGAATTAAGTCACCATTATTTGCATATGGTGATGAATTTAATAAACAACATAAGATATACCATCCAAGCTTCATTTTTCATCATGTAATATATGACATAAGATTTTCATTAGTGAGAATCCAAATAGCTTTACTTTATCACACCCTTTGTCATATGGCATATGATTTTTATCAGTGAGCATCTAAATAGCTTCAACTTCATCACATCCTTTGTCATATGGCATACAAAATATACATGTAAGTGATCCATATACAACCATTTCTCGATACATCAATGTTCATATTAAAATTACAAGACGCTTTTTGTTACAAATCAACAAATTTCATTAGCTCTTTAATCTCTTATCATCAAAATAGCAAAACTCACTATAGGCCTAGAGGAACTTTTAAAATCTACACTAGAAATGGCCATGTTGTGGGCTGATACCCCAATAGAATTGACCTATCCCGCCCATAACGTGTTAACCCACACCCACTGATGTACGAACGTGTCATTCACGGGTAGTCCCTTGGCCTGCTTGTCAATGGTCAGATAGTAATGGGCATTATGTTTTTCATGGTCTTGCCTTCTCCATAGCCGGTTTTTGTATTTCCTGTCTCCTCCATCTCTCTCGATAGCGGTGCCGACGCGATAGTGAAGTAGCGATGGCGGATATAACTTAATATTATAGGTATGTCATATTATATATACTAAATTTGTATTTGATCATATGTTTTACCATAAATATTTTTTATTACATCACATTCTATTTTATATTATAAATTCATATTATAAATAAATAATTTAAAATATAGGTCTAGTCTTAAAAATCAAATAGAGTGAATACATATAGATGTTGTTCCACTAATCATCTTTACAGAATGTGTTAAAAATAAGGACACAATTTTTATTTTATTTAATTATTTGAATGTGTAGTATCAATATGCTTTATTTTATTATTTCTATATATCATAAGTAAGTTATATGTAAGAAAGCAATTACTACATGTAAGAACCTCCAGAAAGTAAGTTATACATCTCACATCTATTTATATATAATTGTTTACCTAAAAAAATATTCTATCACTTTTAAAAGTTATATATTACACTAAAGTATCAACATTGCAGAATATTTTTACTCACGGTCACAAGGATATTTTGAGTGGTAAATGTTTAAATATGAATTACAAATTAATCCACAAAATAAATTACATGTTTTCTTGTTGATTCATGAGTAGAAAATAAAAGTAGCTAACTATGGCAGCCAAATTGAGGTACGACGAGTGCCATACTTGGCCACCATTGTCCTCGGCCACTGGTCGGAGGTGGGAGGTTTTGTTTGGACTTAAGCTAACAACGCCAATTGTGTAGCTGTTGACTAACAAGAACACATAGATAACCTTTTTGGATGAAGAAGACACATGGACCAAAGGAACAAAACGAAGGCACTATATGGCTGCAAAAGCATACCTATTGAGAGATCTTTGTAAAACTTGGCCTAATCCATATGGGATTAGGCCAGTTCAACCAGAGTTGGGGAGAGATGAGGTTATCAGCACTTTCATCCTCCAAATTATAGATTCCAACATCCCTACGACAATGTTTGTAATCCAATAGCCAGTACTCCGAGTCATCAGTAAAATAAACACGATTTGGGAGCAGCTTTGCGTAATCTTTTGTGGACAGGCAACATGTATAGTTATGTCCAACGAACAGAGCGTTATCCCCCATACTATCCATACTAACAATGCATTGCTTGTCGAAATCGAGCTTGTAGATTTCAAAACCATCTGTATGCAAATCAAACGACGATTCTCCAGTCGGGACATCCTCCGTGAACCTCCAGACCTGCAGCACATCGCCTGACGGCGTCCGGGCAATGTACACATTATATGCGATGTACGGCAAAGTTTCCTTGAAGATGGTCTCCAACGAAGCACAGGAGCCAGCTGCAATGGTGTAGCGATGGATTCCACCCCGACGAGTCATCGCGTAGAACGCGCCCTTGTGATATATGCAGTCGGCATACTGCGTATAAGGCGGCGAGGTTGTGATCCAGTGCCACTGCTCGCCGCCTACTCTCGCGAACGAGAGCTGCTTGCGGGGGCGTGGATGAGCATGACTGTGCAATCTTCACCTCGCGACGGGTCACAGGACAAGACCGCTTTCAGATACAGAACGTCCCTGAGCTCAGAGGCGCCGTAGGGCTGCGGCGGCTGGGTCTCTTCCCTGGGAAGAGCAGTGTTGTAAAAGGACAGATCGTACCTGGTGAGCTCGCCGGCGTCGTCGAGGACGGGGGTCACGTGCTCGATGGTGGCCACCGGCGGGAGCGCGAGCTGGTCGCCGGTGACGGGGTTGAGGAGGTGGAGCTCGGACCGGGCGTCCGCTGTAACCAGCCACCCGTGGGACGAGCCCCAGATGTACCGATCGGAGATAGGTGGGCTCGGAGGGTCTGGAAGCTTGAAGGACTTGCCGGCGGCAAGGCTGTAGAGCTCGCCGCCGGTGGCTGTGGCGTACAAGAGGCAGGGAGTTTGGGGACGGGTGTAGCTCCGGCCGAGGGCGCGAGCGGTAGCGCGCCATGAGGTGCAGACGGCGGCGGAGCTGAAGACGTCTGGGAACTCGAGTTCGCACAGGATCGAGGACAGGACGTCGGCCGGCAGTCTGGACCAGTCGGCGGCGTCGGAGGCCGGCGGCTGTTCCATTGGCGATTTTGGGTCGGAACGGTGAAATTGGCGTCGGGTGGTGATTATATTGAGGGGCGATGCCGCCGTCGCCGCCGCCCTAGCTTCCGCATCAGAGATTTGGGACTCTGGCTCGTCTCCGAATCAGGACTTCGGGACGGAGGAGCTGGAGCCTGGAGCGGGAGCTGAGCCTTTCCGAGAGAATCGTGGGCTGGGTGTTGACTTTGGCAGTCCGATTAAGAAGTTGACCAATACTGAAAGGCCGTCTTAAAAAAAGGGAAATGTAGAGGCCCATAAAGGCCCGGGAGTTTAGGAGAACCTAAAAATGTTTATTTTCTTACTCAAAAACGTTATTTTTTAAATCACCAGAAGTCAAAATTTGTGTTTGATTCCTCAAAAAATATTGTTTGATTAATTTTATCAGAAATAAGTTGGAAAAAAAATACCTCGTTTTGATGGCTTTAGATTTTTACAGCTGCAGCAGAGCAGCACTGTGGTTTGTGGCTGCAGTCGACTAGAATCAGCTGTTGTTATCGTAGTCAACTGAAGCATCAACGGCTGCCACTGTTGTCAACACAGATGCAGAAATCTAAACAGCCACAGCCACAGCAACAATCATCTCAAACGAGATCAGGGTAAAAAAACTATAATTCATGATAGATAGATTCATTGAATACTTTATTCAATATTTATATGGTCGATGCTCTTTTCTACTAGCTTCATCAACTTTAAAGCAGGTTGACTTATAGGGGTAAAATCGGTTCGAAAACGAATGAGGGTCATCAGAAACCTAACTATTTTAGTTTCATATTATTTTCAAAAGTAAAATTGGTATCAATACTGGCAGTTACAAATATGACATTAGTATTACGAAAATGTCAAGAGCAAAATTGCTGCGACTGAAGAGAATTGGAAGCACACAAACCGTGAGTGTATAGCAATGTTAAAGCACAAGTCAACCAGTATTTTGGAATAAGGGTGTGTTCGTTTCTTGGGGTCTAAATTTTAGAAGCTGTCACATCAAAAAGAATCTTATTATTTAAGGGTATTAAATAAAGTTTAATTATAAAACAAATTATAGGCCTCTAGACTAATTTACAAGACGAATCTAATGAGGTTAAGTAAGGCGTGATTAGAAGACGGTTACTGTAGCATCACTTTAGCAAAATATAGATTAATTAAGCTCATTAGATTCATCTCGAAAATTAGCACCAATCTGTCAATAGGGTTTTGTTATTAAATTGATCGAAATATTTATAAATAATAAGATTCTCTTTGATGTGACAGTCTTAAATTTTAGAGGGAGGAAACGAACACACCCTAACTTGGGTTTACTAGGGAGGATGTATTTGTTGATTTCAGGCGAGTGATGAAGTCCACTTCTGTAGATGTGAACTTCAATTGGCTGAAGAAACACCTGACTACTGCTCGTTTGAACCTCAAGAACTCATGAACTCCGACGATGATATCACAAGGCTCCTAAGATAATGCCACGCGCTACCAATCAACCAAATTAATTGTGGATATTACTAACAGAATGAACATTACAACACGAATGCCTTGACTATAATAAGTCAGTAGTCACACTCATCACGCCCTTTTCTTGTTGCAATTCGGGTTGGCCGCGAGGCTGGTGATCCAGACCTGGTCGGCGACCACGGGCTCGTCGTCATCATTCCTATGCCACGCCCACAACGCGTGCGTCGCGTTCACCACCTCCAACCTCCCGTGCCCGAAGCTGGCCTCCCGGAACTCCGAGATCGCCGGCGCCGGGTCCGCGTAGCTCTTCGCCAGCCCCTCCCGGTTCCCGCCGTCGCCGATGGTCACGTACACGGGCCCGCACGGGTCCGCCTCGCCGCCGCGCACGCGCGCGAACCGCTCGTACGCGTGCACGTGGCCCGCGAACACCGCGTCCACGCGCGCGTCGTAGAGGAGCTGCTCCATGGCGTCGCGCATGGCGTCGCCGTCCCCCTCGTGCGCCTCGTTGCTGCTGTACCACGGCGCGTGCACCAGCGCCACCACGAACGCCGCGCGGCTGCGGTCCACCGCGGCGAGGTCGCGCCGGAGCCAGTCGTGCTGCGCGCTGCCCTCGGCGAAGTCGGCGTAGGTCCCCAGCATGATGACGTGGACCGCGCCGCCGGCCACGTCGAAGGAGTAGAAGAGGTTGGAGCCCGACGCCGGCGAGGTCGCCGAGTCGGCGTCGTACGGCATGCGCCACCGCGCGTTGAACGCCCTGAACGGCTCCGGCTCGATGACGGGCATCTTCTCCACCTCGTGGTTGCCCTGCGTCACCATCCACGGCCGCGCGCTCGCCAGCGGCGTCACCAGCCGCCCGAACGAGTCCCACCGCTCCTGGAGGAAGTCCGCGTAGGACAGGTCGCCGGGGAGCAGGAGCACGTCGTAGTCGTCGCCGGCGATGTGCTTCAGCGTCGAGTCCGTCCACTCAGTCTGGCCCAAGTCACCTGCATGTGTCCACCATTTCAGTTTCGGCACGGATGACATTTATTATTGTTGATCAGAGAGAAACATTTGATGGAACAACAATGGCGGTAATTGTTACCGGCGATGACGAACTTGAGCGGGAGGCTGTCCGGCGGCGTCCGGAACGAGAACTCGCGCGCCGCGCTGGAGCTGCACCGGTAGTAGTAGGTCGTGTTGGGCTTCAGCGGGCCGATCACGGCGTCGTGGATCTTCCCGGACTTGTACAGGACGTACTTGTAGGTCGTCGTGTTCCCCGTCGCAGAGGATGGGTACTCCCCTGACTTCGTGCCGTACTCCACGAGCGCCGGCGCGTCGTCGTCGGTGACCCATGACACGCGCATCTTGTCAAGTCCGACCATTGATATGTGCACCTGAATTGGAAATTAAATACAGAAACCAAGTGATACTCAGTTTCATTAAAAGAAGAAAAAAAGAACGTGCACAAAGAAAAAAATTTGTTTGCCATATGAAAAAGTCCTATTTACCTCCCTCAATTTTCATGGTCAGTGCATAATTGTCCCCTCAACTCTAAAACCGGATATCTATAGTCCCTTAACTATCAAAACCGTTCATTTTACCTTCCTGTCCGATTTTTTGAGCGGTTTTAGTTGACGTGGCTGGTGGGACCCACATGTCGGGACGTCACGTCAGCACTACAGGCCCCACCGGAGGACACCAACACAAAGAGAGAGAGAGACAGAGGAATGGTTGGTGGGGCCCACAGCGTTGACGTGGCACCCGACATATGGGTCCCACCTGCCATGTCGGTTAAAACCGCTCCAAAAACCAGGCAGGGAGGTAAAACGAACGTTTTTGATAGTTGAGGGTCATAGATACCCGGTTTTAGAATTGAGGGAGCAATAGTACGCCAACCATAAAAGTTGAGAGAGGTAAAGAGGACTTTTTACTTTGTCATATGTCATTTTCTTCCGAGAGTTCGTATTGGTTACTCAAACTATGTTGTTACTACTGCTTGTTAGTGAATGATTTAATTGACGGTAGGGACCATTGCTGGTTAATGAGTGCAGCTAGTCAATGGGAGTCGCAAGTTTTTTACAACATACTAAAAAGACTCAATTGTTACATAGATGTGATATGGAAACGGGAAAAGTTCATTTTACTACCAAACAATTCACTTTGTCCAATTCAGTACCCGAATAAAATCTTGGATCAGTTTATTATTTTAAACAATTTAAGTTGATACAATTTACTCCCTTATGCATTTTATCTTTTTAATTTCTCTTTGTACGCTTTAAGTTTCAAACTCAATTTTTGCGTGGTGATACATGCTATCAATCTCTATGTAAAATAAAATATCTTGTATTTTTCTATAAATATTGTTCATATACGTCTTGAACTCTATAATTCATGTAATATTTGATGCTATTAAAACTATAATATATGTTCTATAAACATGTCTTATATTATTTTTAATGCGGGACAATATGGTATTTGTCATGTGCAAAATTTCAACTTTAAATTAAAAGCATACAAAGAGAAATAAAAAAGACAAAATGCACAAGGTAGTAAATTACATTCACTTAAGTTAGAGACACAAATAGATGAAACAAGTAATTTCAATACAAATGAGTATTACACTGCACGTTAACCTACGATTTAGAGACGTTCGACGGCCCGGATAGACCAACAACTCCATCTAATATTGAAATATTAGAAAACATAAGCACATAAGGTAAAAGAGAACAAATATGGTTTTTTAGTGCATGGGCATATGCTCCCTTAGTTTGCCAAAAAATATTATTGCCAACTTGTCACCTTGCTCTGAGCAGTGAGGTATACTAGTTGTAATCCATTGAGATTTCATTGTCGTTGTTGACCCTTCAAACAAACCAACTACATTATATTTTATTCAAATACTTTCTAGGCAAAAGAAAATGAGTATGATTTTTGTGGGCATGGAGCAGTTCAATGGTGATTTTCCCACATACCATGTCAAAAATTTTCCATTGATGATAATTGTTACGAAACACACTCCCAATTCACACGTGTCTTGTTTAAGGACAAGAAAAATAAAGAGGAAAGGAATGAGCACTGGCTTTATGGTTGCCATGATTAGGAGTACAACAGACAACACTAGCTCCGGCGTGCGATTATTTGCACCAGCAGCAACACTAATCTAAGCTACTTTTGATAGGCTCATGATTAAGCAACAAGAAGAGGACACGATAAAGCAAAGGCCAAATGCGTGCCGACATCTTCAGTCTTCGGGAACCATAAACGAGGATGATGGAGGTGCATGGGAAAAGCAAGAAAACCCGGAATAGTCCCGACTCCCAAAGCAGAGTCTTGTTTCTTCTGGCTTATCACAGTCTGGCTGTCAAACTAAACAAATGCAACACTAGTCTGAATCCGGCCATGTTCACTTGTTCGTCGGTTAGACTATAACTTGAGTGAGAATCCTGCCTACCTCGCACTTTGCTGGTACTATAATCATCATTAAGCACCAAAAGCGCCAAGCTGTGCCACATGAAGGACCCAAACGCCAAGCGATCGACTGCGGCAGCATTTCTGGTTGGACGTTTGCAGTTGCAACAAAAACATAAATTTCTTTTTCTTCGGGTGATTCGAGTTAGGTGGCCAACCAAACGACTCAGGAGATCCTAACAAATCTCCTTGGCCATGAGATTTTCCCAAAAATGACGCTAATATCTGTGCAAGTCGAAATACAGAGAGCAATGCAGGGAACAGGGCACGTTGCCATGTTGGGAACACAATACGGAGGAGTTACCGACATGGTAAGATCGATGCAGAGAAACAGAGCAAAGCGGGGTGGGTACCTGCTGCGGCGTCTGGCCGTCGGCGTCGTCATCCTTGAGAAGCGAGAGCGTCTCCCTCGGCGGCGGCCGCACGTACGGCGACGTCACGGCGAGGGCGACGCCGCGGGCAGCAGCGACAAGGCGGCGACGACGAGGAGCGCCGCCATGGTCCGCGTGGTCGTGGGCATCAGGCACTCTGCTCCCTGAATCTGAAACCGGCAGAATATGCGAGGCGAAATGAGAACGGGGACGAGAATGCGGCCGGGTTCGCGAGAATTTATAGAAGGCTGGTGTCGGCAGGCCAGCTGCTTATGGATAACAGTGTATCGCAAATTTAATGAGGCGCCCTTGAATGCACGGATCAATTGATATTTGGATAATTTCAGGTCGGAATCTGGCTTAGGATACGCTGCTTTTGTCAACTCTGGGTGACCAGTTTCAAAAAAAAAAAAAACTCTCGGTGACTTGTTTGTTTCTCTGCTAATTAACGAGTTCATACCTGATCAGGATGGGAGGCGGGGAACTCCGTGTTCTTCGGTGGGCGGCGGACACCAAGACGGTGTTCTTCGGTGGGCGGCGGACACCAAGACGGTGATGTCAGTCGCGATGTGTCTGGCTGCGGATCAGTGAGAGGCAGCAAGGCAACAGCGTGGCCAAGTGCGACGTCCTTACGTGTCCACAACTGTTCAACTCGGGGTCCAGTTTGGCACAATATTTTCTTTTCAAGAATATATCCATGACCGTTTTCCTTCATTTCCTTTTTTCTCGTTTCTTTTGAGCATTGCAAGCTACTAGGTCATCTTTTTCCTTTTTTTTTGTTGTTGAAGTACCGCGATCGGTAACTATCCTTGTGGCTGTTTGGGCTGCAGCGGTACTAACAGCTTATAGTGGATTAGTTTCTCATGCTGCAGTAACAAGGCAAGATGACAAGGATTAGTTTCTCTATCCTAAGATATAAGTATTTGTTCACCTAAAAGAAAATATAAGTATTTGTTTAATTCTGAATATTATGTTTTACAGCCCATCTTATTCAATTTTTTAAAAGTATTATTTATTTTGTTATGACCCATTTTATCATTAGATATTTTTAATATTATTTATTTTTTTAAAGAGAATATAACTTATTTGTTTGTATTTTTTTATAAACAAATGGGTAAATGTGATGTTGAAAAGACAAATGTGCTACCTCCATATAGGGCTTTTTCGCAGTTATGAGGCCTTTAGGCTATCTCCAATCCTGCAACCCATTTGTCACTTTAAACCCAATATAGGCAACCAAACATGAAAACATGTCTCCAATCGGAGACCCAAACGAGAGACCAATTTTGGAAGACCCGAAGGTCACGACCAACAATTGGGTCATCTTCCTGGCTACCGAAAGGCCGAAACGATACGCCACGGGAGAAAAGAAAAGGGAAGAGGATAAGACGAGGCTCCGGGCGGCGGCAGATGGCGCGAGCGCGGGTGCAGACGGCGGCAGCGGCTCGCAGTGCGCGCAACGGACGGCAGCGACGGGCTCATGGGCGCACGAGCCTCGCCTCCTCTCGCCCACGGAGCAGGCAAATCGTCATTTTTCCCTTCTCTCCGAGCTCCATAGCCATGGCGGTTGCTCCTCAAAGTCCGTCGCGTTTCGACAGCCCTTCCCTAAATTCTCCCCACAGACGGATGCGCGGTAACCTTGGGCACCCGTTTCCCAGCTCCCTGGCCGCCTCCCCCTCTCCCTCGTTGTCGATTCGAGCTCTATTGCCCGTCCATGGCTGAACGCGGAGAGAAGACAACTCCACTCGACCCAGCTGACACAGTTAGGGTCCTCGGTTGGAGACAACGAAATTTGTGTGCCGTCCCTTCGACCAGTTGGGCACCCATTCTAACTTTTGAGTCTTCAAAATAAGCCTCCCGGGTTAGAGATAGCCTTAGTGATGCATTTGGACTTCTACCGACAGAGCCGCACCACGACATCAGCCAGCCCACGGCCCAGTCCACCTACACGCTGCGCCACCTCCCCGACCCGCCCATCGGGGACCGCCTCATCATCGGATCAGCCCACGGGTGGCTCGTCACCGCCGACGACCGGTCGTAGCTCCACCTGCTCAACCCGGCCACCGGCGACCAGATCGCGCTCCCGTCCGTCACCACCATCGAGCAAGTGCGTCCTCGATTCGATGAAGCCGGCAATCTGGTTGAGTACCAGTACTTCTTCTACGACGGCGATCTCCGTAGCAAGGGCCTGAGCACATCCATGACCTATTCCCTCGAGTCATTCAGGGAGTACTTCTACCTCAAAGCCGTCCTCTCCTCCAACCCTTCACAAGGGGATTACATGGTGATGCTCATCCACCACCCGTATTACCAACTCTCCTTTGCAAGATCGTGTGACAAGCAATGGAACTGGGTCAAGTTCAAGGGCAGCACCCAGTTCTCCGACTGCATCTATCACGACGGTGTCTTTTACGCCATGACTTTCCACGGAGCCATCGGTGCTATTGAGGTTAGTTGTGGTTCCTTCACCCAGAAATTAGTCGTCAAGCATCCAATGGACAAACTTTGGAATGTCTATATTGTCCGCACCAGGACGGTGAGATCCTACAGGTGTTGAGGGTAGCAGAAGACGAAGATAATGTGCAGCCTAGAGTGCTCCGTACAATTGAATTCTGTCTGTACAAGCTAACCAACGAACGTATCTATGGTTTAGGCGACAATGCATTGTTCGTTGGGTCAAGCTGTTCATCCTTTTTATCAGTGAAGGATCACCCGCAATTGCTGCCCAATCACATCTATTCTGATGATGACAATGAGTATTGGCTTCACGAAAAGGGTGGACGGCGGGATATTGGGGTATACGATTATGAAAATGACATTGTCAGTGACATAGTTTCTCCTCAGCCATGGCCTAATTGCCCCCTCCCGTTTGGATCACTCCAAATTTTAGAAAAATGACAAAATAGGTATCAATGGTTCCTCCCCTTTGCACATTTTGTTGCTATTAAATGGATCACTATTGGAAAAACTTGCATTGCTTCCTGGTCAATTTGTTCATGTTGACATTAGGGGAAAATTAAATCCTTCATCTTCATTTTATAAACAGGATGGCAGGTCATTTAGTTATTGCCGTCTTTATAATTGATGAAATCATTCTGAATTTTTGTTTTCTAGCATGCAAAAGTTCAGACATTACTTCGTAACGCTATACAATTTACCATGTAGATGGAATGGAACATAAGATCAACTTTCTTATTTATGCATTTATGTCAGTACGTTTAGGAAAAAAATGTATTCCAGAAGCAAACCTTTTTTCCCCTTGTCGTAGTCTTTATATTTGAATCATCTCTGATCAAGAACACCATCCAGATCGACCTAGAGACACTGAATTTTGTACACAAGACTTGTTTTGAGCCGATGAGTTTTATCACACTCATAGTACCATTTCTACACAGAATAATTCTTACTGAAAAATTAATGTTTTAATTCTTAGTTTTTAGTTGGTGAAGTACGGTAGTTGCATGATCTATCATAATTGCTCAGCTTGTTTGCATTATCTGCTTTGACTATTGCAATATGATGCATAACCTAAAGGAGTTAGAAGCAATTTCATGTTTGATATATAACTGGTTTCCATGGCACTGATTGTACTCTTGAATAGGGCTTAAGGAGAGAAGGTTTGTCTTGCTCTGGCTTGCTGACCTACTGTGTTGCAAGATGCGACTGTAACTGCTAAACTGAATAATGTTTGGCCTAGGCACGCTGTATGCATATGTACACTGTATTTGGTGAAATGGTAGTTAATGACAATCATGTTCAGGAACTTGGTTTTCGTGTAGATCTGAATGTAGATATCCTGAATGAAATCTCATGGCACAATTTACATTCAATTTCATTTATGTTAATTCATTTCTGGATTTCGTTTGATCAGCTATTATTGACCTATATACCTTCTTATTTTTAAGATATCATTTGTGGGTATCATGTATTGATCATTGCATCAACAATTAGGCTTTCTAGTTCCTCAAATGACATTATTGTGGAGCCACAGTGTATATGTTGAGTGTTGCTTATTTGTGTACACAACGAAATGTTATATGGTTGTCATTTTTATCTTTGCTGAGAATTGTTGCTGTTGTTTTCATTTCTGAAAAAGTTGTGTGACAGAGTGCATTGTTTTTATTTCCTCTCACTTTCCCGTGGCCACAACACTTTATCACACCCTACTCTAATTCCAAGATCAAACTCAGCAGTCCTCCATATGCACTGAGCACCCATCCTGTGCCATGCACGGTATGAATTTCATGGTTTGGTGCCTATTATGTGGTCCATTCCATTCCCTCCATCTTGCTGGAAAACTGCCTAGTACATTGTTATTTTATTTACTCTGACTTGCCCGTGGCCATAGCACTTCATGCACATCCTACTCTTTTTCCAAGATAGAAAACTCGCAGTCCTCGACTTCAATGAATTTGGAGTCCGCTATATGCACTGCTTATGCGACATGCGCGGTATGACCTACATATTTTGGTGCCTTTTATGTGTTCCAATTCCATTCCAAAACTGCTAAATAAACCTATGAACTCTGCTAACCTTAAGTAAGCATCTATTAGATTTTTCATCCGAGCAATGTTTAAAAGGAATCGAGTTTCTCGGTCCATGTAGCTTGCTTACGACCACAAGTGGTATTACCAAAGGGAATTTCTAATATTCAGTCAAAACTTTCCATACACTAGCATAATGCACGTGTGACACGCACGTATTTTAAAAATCTAGCAAACAAAAAAATTATAAACATCAAAATTACCCGCACGTTGTTGCGGGTGTAAATTTCAATAAATATTAAGAGAAACAAACATTTTTCTCCCTCACACAAGGTTCCTAATGAATATATTTACAGTTTCTTCCATGCTTGACAAAAAGAAACTCTGGAGTACAATCTATTAGTATTAACAGAACTAATGACAGATTTGCAACACAATGGTAGTTTCATGTACCAACGCCAAACTATCTCATTTATTCTACGCAAGGACTCATTTGTTCAAAAAAAAAGAAAAGAAAAATAAATAACTCTTGATTCAAAACAATACAAATGCACCCCACATAATCTTCTATTCTACATTCAAAACAATACAAATGCACCCCACATAATCTTTGGGACTCCATATTAAGATTTTAAAGCAGTCATTCAGTGCCTGAACCCAGTATAGCAATCCAGTAAACAAACCAACATTAATGTCTGGCTTGATTTAATTTGAAGCAGGACCAGGCAAGCAAGAAAGATAGAAAGATTGTGTAAAATATGTCTGGCCTTAGGAGAGCATCAGAAAAATGAAGGGCATACTTTGATTGGGTGTTATTTTGCAGTTATACAAGTTAATGAACTAATCAATTGCTAATCTAAAAATTTTGTAACATAAAAAGAATTATTTACCATAGGAGAGCATCAATCTGATTAAATCATTCTTTTATGGATAGGCATGCATGATGATTATTTATATCATCCGATCAAAGATGCATGATAATTGTTCTCACACTAAGGACTGAATTTATTACTTGGATCAGTTCATTCTTAGATTCTCTTGTTCCTCTTCCTCTTAACTTATGCCTCTCCCCTTGCCTCTTTGCTATGCACAACGTACCGTGCAACAATAAGAGATATAAATAGTCATATCTTATTAAAGAAACAAATAAATAAAAGATTTTCAAAACTTACCAAACAAGATAAGCAATGTCGTGCCCACACAGACCATCTCCTAGAACTTGCTTTGTATAGCACATCAAGAGGCCTAGGCCACCATAAATTAAAAGAAGTTATGTTATTTTAGCCTCTTGGTGTTGGTTATATCAGCAATTGTATACCTCCATTGTAGTAGCTCTGCTCACCAATTGGAGTGCCCTCCCTGGTCCTTTTCGCTCGGTCCATCTGCTCCCACGAGAATAGAGGTATAAGCTATGCAAGAGATGAACAGCTATAGGGTTAGTCTGAATTCATCTGTTCAGATCGGTCCATCTTTCAACATTTCAGCTCGCAGCTGCTTAATAAGAATACTACCTGACAGATAACAGTAGCAGTATCAGATGCGTATCAGAGTACTGAAGATAATCCGACCACTTAGGCTACAATGGAATCTGAGCAATCAATTGTCACCACCTTCCTTTTGCACTTTACTTTCAGATTCTCCTAATTATTGAACAAGATCAAGTGTCATTTATCAAAACTGATAAAATTTAAGAACAAGTATCATTTATCAATTTCCAAGTGTAGTATGCAGTTTCAGTATGTTGCACTGACGGAAACCAAAATCAAAACGGCATAGCAGCTTCCTAGATGTTGTTCACACATACTGAATGAATGTTCTAAGCCTCTAACTGAATGAAAAAAATCACAATAATATGTAGAGAGATCAACAATCACCCTAACCACTACCTCAACATCATTTGCTGAACCTTACGAACCTATGAACAAAAACACAATATGATGCCGTCAGGAAAGACAACAATTACCTGGCAAACAATATAAACTGAAGGCCAACCAAGCACCCTAATTTCAAAGAACCGGGATTCTCATTTTGGCATCCAATAAACTGAAGCCCATCATTCAAGCATGCCAAAAAATAGCCGGAATCCAGTATCCAATTCAAAAGCAATGGTGCATTCATACCTGAGAGGTGTCGTGGAGTATTCTGGTCATGGCTCGTGACGCAGAGCGACCAAAAAAATGAATGGTGCACGGTCCTGACCAGCCTTGCACTCTGCAATTAGTTCCATCATCTAGAAAACTGAATGTAGAGATCATAATCGATGTAAGATTCCCTGCAACTGGGATATCTACAAGTTAAAAAAAAACCAGAATCTGATACAGGCTAGCATGCATTATTCTTGGGGAAGATTACTAGATTGAAATCAGATAAAAAAATAACTTTTCTATAGTTTGTATAGTAATAGTTTTTTTTCCTTCTCTATTTACATGCTACATAACCGTACTAGAATAAATAACAATACAAATTTTTACTTAAAAATTATGTTGAACAAATAAAAATACAATTTTTACTTAAAAATTTATGTTGACTCAAAGTTTTCTAAACTTTTAGTTGAAGAGGAGAAAAAAAACTATCAAATGCACCTATGTTACTGTCTAATAATGTGTTCTAGCGACAGTGTCTTGCCACAAAGAAGCCCCAAAAGAGGGGAAACGGAGCCGATTCAGAAAACCGTTCCTCAGCGACGATGCTGGCCTCAACCGCCCTATCCCCTTCCTCCGCCCCCATCCCCACTGCCGCCACCACACGCGGCCTCCTCTCCGGCCGCCCCGGCCGCCGCCGTTCTCCATGGCGGATGTCAGGTATCTAGAATAACTGCACGTACGGCGCACCTCCCAGAATATGCCGCTGCCGATCCCTTTGCAAAGTCTTATTCAAGCTGAATTTGTAATTAACGTGCAATCATGTTCTTCTGCGAACGTGTACCACCAGGTCGTCGCGTCCTCCACGCCAGGCTCGGCGATGTTGACGGAGACGGAGTCGGCGAGCCGTCGCGGCGACACGCGTAAGCAGCTCCAACTGATAACAATGTTTCTCATCATCTACACGCTACTACTCGTTTGCAAGACGATGTCCCGCGTGGCCGCCGCGCTGATCCGCGTCATGTTCCACGTCGCGGTGGCCGTCCCCGTCAAAAGCCTGCTGGGCGTCTCCAAGCTCGCGTTCGCGGTTATAAACCGGCGGTGCCTGGGCTACATGGACCAGGCGGCGCGGGGGGCGAGCTGCACGGGGAGCCTGTGCGGCGACCTGGTGGTCGGGGTCATGGCGCACTCGTGGAGGGTGCTCGTGCAGGGCCTCACGTCGCTCGTGTTCCTCTGCGTCCACGCCGACGAGTACGTCCGGCCGCCGCCCAGCCCGTTGGTGCTCGTCGCGCACGACAAGCCGGCCAACCATCCGCAGCAGGTAAGCCTTTGATTGCCAGGATTTGTTTTGGTTTCTGTTGGGTTCACCTGGAACTCGACTGAATCATGATGGTTTCAGGTGTTCCCTTTTGTTGATTATGCAATCTTCTTTTGATTCAATCACACGATAATCACTCCCTAATTTCTGCCCCGCGAGAAAGAATTGCCAGTTACTGAATCTGATGCTCCTCCCTGCACCTCCTCCCTGCACCTGTCAAAATACTGAACAGAGTTCTACATTTTGCAACCTATATTTTCCATTGATTCTCGAGCTGCTAACAACAAAACGTAAATCGAAATTGCCATACTGGATGAAAATTGTGGTACGTATATTGAATTAAAAGGAATTAATTTGGAGTAGTTCGCTACCTACCTGTCAAAACGCATTGCTTGCACAACAATACCAGTACGAGAAGTAGGTGGCTGGTGCCCAACGAATTGCTCCTTGGTCCTGTCAGGTGCACATCTCAGTGGTGGGGTCGAGCCACATGCGCGTCTCCTGGGTCACCGACGACCGCAGCGCGCCGTCCGTGGTGGAGTACGGCAAGTCGCCGGGCAAGTACACGGCATCGGCAACCGGCGACCACGCCACGTACCGCTACTTCCTCTACAAGTCCGGCGCGATCCACCACGTCACCATCGGCCCGCTGGAGCCGAGCACCACCTACTTCTACCGGTGCGGCAAGGCCGGCGGCGAGCTCAGCCTCCGGACTCCGCCGGCCACCCTGCCCATCGAGTTCGTCGTCATCGGTCTGTAGCACCCGTTGGCCATTGCAAGCTCTCTCTTCACAGCTTCGTGTTCACAATTACTGACATTTGTGATCGATTGATGAAGGTGATCTGGGGCAGACTGGGTGGACGGCGTCGACGCTGTCGCACATCGGCGCCGCGGACTACGACATGCTCCTGCTCCCGGGCGACCTGTCGTACGCCGACACGCGGCAGCCGCTGTGGGACTCGTTCGGGCGGCTGGTCTCGCCGCAGGCGAGCGCGCGGCCGTGGATGGTGACGCAGGGCAACCACGAGGTGGAGACGCTGCCGCTGGTGGAGTTCGCGCCCTTCGCGGCGTACAACGCGCGGTGGCGGATGCCGCACGAGGACAGCGGGTCCGGCTCCAACCTCTACTACTCCTTGGACGCCGCCGGCGGTGCCGCGCACGTCGTGATGCTGGGCTCGTACGCGCCGTTCGAGGCCGGGTCGGAGCAGCACGCGTGGCTGCAGCGGGACCTGGCCGGGGTGGACAGGAGCAGGACGCCGTGGCTGCTGGTGCTGCTGCACGCGCCGTGGTACAACACCAACGAGGCGCACCAGGGGAGGGCGACGCCATGCGCGCCGCCATGGAGGACATGCTCTACCGGGCACGCGTCGACGTCGTCTTCGCTGGGCACGTCCACGCCTACGAGCGATTCGTGAGTGCGGCAAACCTTCAATTCTTCTCTGCCATGCCAGTCCGTGGAATTCTTGAATTGCGTTGAACTGCATTGTTGTTGGTCAGACGAGGATCTACGACAACCAGGCTGACAGCCGGGGCCCGATGTACATCACCATCGGCGACGGAGGCAACAGGGAAGGCCTGGCACTCAGATTCATCAAGGACCACAAGTCGTCGCACCTGTCCGTGTTCCGGGAGGCCAGCTTCGGGCACGGCCGGCTCAGGATCGTCGACGAGACCAGCGCCGTCTGGACGTGGCACCGCAACGACGACGACCAAGCCACCGTCCGCGACGAGGTCTGGATCCAGAGCTTGGCCGCCGCAAAACCAGGCCTTGTTGCAACAACCTCCGGACGCCACGGCGACGAGTTGTAGGACGCATTGTGCAGACTAGCAGAACTTCATACCGCTCAAGGTTGCTGCGCGTGAATCGATTTTTTTGGTGGGCGTCGCAGTTACTTCATCCATCTCAAATCTTAGTATTTCTAGGGTGGACAGTTTTTTTCTAATTTTTTTTGCCTGAAAATGTACATGGCACATGATGCAATCCTGGTACAGAGGAATAATTTATTGGACCGTATCGAACAAAATGGCCGATTGGAATTGGATGACACTCACATGCCATCTGTTGCTAAATAGTCATCGCATTTTCATCATGCCATTAAGACAATATTTCTAGGCTTCTAGCTTGTTGTCCCATCATCATTAGTTGCAAAAACAGAGGAAGTATTACTGTATCCCTGCAGTTTTAGTATCATCCATCTTCAATTCTTCATGACTTCATGTAGTGGAAGTGGCTAGAGGGATCAATTTTAATTGGGGTATCACTTTAATGTGATGTTGATAAAAATCGTTTAGCTCTGTGTCCGTGATTGAATCAAATACTTATTATTTTTCAATGGTTGGCGGATTGGTTGAGCTGTGGTCCTTGCTTCAGCTAAATTTCATACGGTTTATTTAGCATATGCTATATTCCTAGAGATTGTAAGTTTGTAACATGGTTGCACATGAGTTGGCAAGGTTGGGTTAAGCTTGGATGAAGAGTAGAGGTTTGCTGTTTACTTAAAGTAATGCTGTGCTCGTGAGGGGGTGAATGCTCTATTTGGCCACAATATATAAAGCTTCATCCTTGTAGGTGACACTACTGGAGGACAAAGATATGTTAATTTGGCTAATTGCTATACAAAACCTAATACTTTTATCTTTAAAATACAATTAGCTGGTTTGGCTTCACATTGTTGTACATTTATTACACGATGAGTAGCAGAGGAATCTGTATCGTTTTCGGCTATAATTTGCTCGTCGAACAACCACAATACTCATAAAGTATGTGCGTGTGCGTGGAGTTGGCGTAGGCTCATCACTCATTCACTTTTGCCCAAAACTTGAATGAGAAATATATATTTATATATTTGTGCTAATCAAGGGGGCAATTGCCCCTTTGGCCACAATAAAGCTTCACTTTTGGTTACGAGTTTACCTCAGGGATAATTTTTGTGTTGCATCCAATGGATACATGCCTCTGGAGTATGCCATACGAATACATTGCTATGCAAAATCCAACATCGTGATGCTCTCATAGACCAACGGCGCGTTGCCATAAGCCCACATTGGTTAAAAAGGCCACGTGGATTGTCCTGTGTCTTCTTCGGCTAATGAGACCTCAATATCGAAGCCTTTAGAGTTTGAAAATGCCATATCACATATGGTTAAAATTACCATTTGATAGATCACTTTAGCGGAATTCAAGTTCTCTTTAACTAAACAATTACCATCCACATATGACATTTATTTCATGAAGACCTACTTTGTTGCGCACCTTGTATACCTACAACATTATGCATTAATTCTATCTGATATTGGCGTGAAATGGTTGTCAGAAGTGGAAAGTTTGACTTGGTAAAGGCTTTCATCACAGAGGAGAAGGTCTCATTAGCTGAAGAAGTGGAATAATTTCCAATGGAGAACTCATAACTGAAGCAAAAGGAATAATATTTACCCTTGATTCATATTTACAGATTTTGCCATTCCTTTTGCTTTCCACTCCTACCCTATGATACCCATGAAACCAGGGATCAAAATCCTGACTGGATCCCAGCCAGTTTCCGCAGTTTTCGGAGATTTCAGACCGGACCGGTTTCACCGGGATACTAGGATCCCATATTTGAATTTTTGTTTGAAATTTTGAAAGAATTTGATATGAAAATATGTAAAAAAAACTAGATGAAAAAACATGATTTATGGTGAAATCAAATGATGAAAATAATCAATTTTGAGTTCGGGGGAAATTGAACAAAGGTAAAGGTGAAGAAAAAATGAGCAAGATATTTTTAAAAAACCTTATCTTATCACCTCCCTTCCTCCACCGATGCCGAGTCCTCCGCTCTAGTTCTCCTCTACCTCTGCCGCTCTCAACCAAACCGCCATTCGGCCGCCTTCGGCGTCCCGTCGCCGCTCGAGAAGATCGGGATCCCGCTCGGGAAACTCGGGTTCCTGGTGCAGCCGCATCACTCGAGCGCTTCTTGACTGGGAAGCCAATCTACATATGCGGGAACTCGGACATCCCAGCTGGGATTCCGATGTCCGACGGCGCCCGTGTAGGTGATGTGTATTTCTTTTTTGTTATTTATAGATGAATGTATAAGTTGAATAAGATATTGAATTTTTTAGTCTACATATTTCCTTATTAGTAAATAGAAATAGATGAGTTAGAATTCAGATTAGAAGTTTGTTAAGGATTATAGAATTAGGAAAGTAATTTATGCATGATTTATGTTTGTGAAGTCAAATAACAATATGTGCCAACGACCTTGGTATTGACTTCATGTTCATTTATCATATTCTATATCTATCATAGATTTATTAGTTGTGGAATTGACATATGGACTTGTATTAGAACTATGAGTGATGGATGAATATTTTATGTCTTTATCATGGATTTGTAATTTTTATTATATGTTTTATGAATATTGTTAGAAATATTATGGAAAAATCATGCCAATATTATGTATATTTTTTTTGAGATTTTCGTTTCTGTTTTTCCTCTTGCCGGTTTTTCAACTAATATTACCGGGATTCAGATCGGGATTACCGATTTCTGCGAATTCCGACGTCCCGATCTCGACTGCGGGACAAACGTGATTGTGAACCTTGCATGACATTCTACTGTGTACCGGTGGAAGAAAAAAAAGCATCGTATAGCCAATCTGAACTGGTGGATAGAAAAAAGACATGCATTTGTTTGGGTCCACCATAAGTCCTTTTATTTCGGGAACTTACGGCATTGCTCCCTCCATTTATATTAAAAGGTCAATTTGGTATAGCTCCTCAAAGTGCTTCTAAGGGTTAAAAAATCTGCTCCTTCTTAGAAGCGTTTCTCAAATTTACACAGAATCTAATTATATGAATAATTCATTTTTTTAGAGAGACCTTAATGTGATGTTGAGAAAACTGTAATTATTCGCATGTCTTTGAGAGCCACAATAATCAGCATTTCCGGGCAAATAAAAATCAACATCGTTGTCGAAATTGCAAGCGGTGAAAAAGGTTCTGATTAAAGGTGGCCATTTGAGCCGTGCTTTTTGGGCCGCCCGGAAGCCCGCAAAAAGCACGGCCCAAGCACGGCAGTGCTTGGGCCGACGGAGTGGCCCGACGGGCGGCACGGATGCCGTGCTTGGGCCGACGGGGTGGCCCGACGGGCGGCACGGACACGGCCCGTTTAGGCCTTGGCCCGGTAAAGTACGAAATTGGCCCATTTAGGCACGTCCCGAAAATAACTTATTTAAAATATATATGGTTTCTATATAAACATCAACCCATCAGTGGCTTGGTGGTAAGTCTCTTGTCTAGAAACTAGAAGACCCAGGTTTGAATCCCACTAAAACTTCATATTTTTCCACTATTTTTGCTCCATTTAAACGTTAATGGACCGGCGTGTCTAACGGGCCGGCGTGCCTAGTTCTGATCGTCTCCTCGGCCTTTCCTCAAAAGCCAGAAGAACGAACTCATATCGGCCCAAGAGAGGAAGCGTGGAGACTGGGGACCCATCATCCTCCTCCTCCCTATCGTCGCCGGAAAAAATTCTCTGCAGACCGACTGTAAACCCATTTATTTACAGTCCCACCTAGATTGATGACACGTGGTTACGCAACTGAATCTCATATCACAATCGAAGCCTTTTCCTTCGAGCCCAACAAAACCTCAATCGAGCATGTTACGTCGGCTCGGCTTCTCCGTTGGAAAAAAAAGCAACACTGAAAAAATTTGCCGCCGCCGCCGCACCAAGTCTCATCGCCGTCAAGGCTGCTGGCATGCTAGCCAAATTAGGAGCCTCCTTCATCCCTCGCATGAAGTATCATTGTGGACGCCAGTTCCAGCCCCTCTCCAACATAGCCGCTCTCCGACACTCAGTGATTTGGATGCAAATTTGGTTTCAGCTAGCTCAGGAAGGATTGTTACTTCAGAATATAAAATGGTCAATATCAAGACGGAATTTCATGTTAGCAAGATCTTGCATTGATATAAATTGAGTGATAGAACATCGAATTGGGGAACCATGTGATTGCAAGGCATTTTCCCTCAAAATTGAAAGTGTTGCTTCTTGCAGATCCTAATCAGCACTGAAGAGAAAAAAAATGAACAGCGACTAAGCGGTTCTGTTCTTTTATGCTGGCATAATTGGATAGATAACATCGTATGCCAAGATCAATTGAACCTGTACTTCAACATATGACCTTTGACCAGACTAGAAAAATCTTCATGGATACAAACCAATAAATTAGACAACAGTTTTCAAGTAGCAGATTAGGCTCTCGTAACCCCTTTCCGCCTCAGCTGTTCGGCAGTTTTCCATGGCCGCGTTGAGGATTAGGTATGTGAGTTCATTTTGTCTGGCTGATTGATATGATCAACGAAGTTGTATTTCGAATTTCGATCCGCTTTCCTCACGGGAAAGCCGACCCGACGAGCTTGAGAGAAGCCAGCTCGATTGAGCTTTCCGGCTGGAAAAAAATGGCTTCGTACTTCCCTCAGATTTGATTACAGAGCCACGTGTCATCAAACTAGGACTGTAAATATCTGGGTTTACAGTCGGTCTGCAGAGAATTTTTT
>JAUNZO010000789.1:0-36861 GCA_031894775.1 Chloris gayana
GCAGGTGCCTGGATCAGGATTGCCATGCCCTCTCTTCTCGTGTGTTCGTACTGTATTATCTGATGGATAATTCAGAAGCAAATTGTGTTCATAATTCTCTAGTGGATAATTCGAAAGCAAGATCAGAAACATCAGTTGATTTGGCCTACTCGGACAAATAACGCCATGCTGGGCGTACTAGTGGCATGTTATCCGGTCTTTGCAAACAGATGAGCGATGCAAATAAATGGAGCAGTGAGTGTTCAACTCACTCATGTGCTTGCCGTGTTCTTCGTTTGCCATAGATAGGGAACAGAGGACTGTTGGGTTGAAGATTTGGATTCTTTGCTCGACTTGACGTGTTGACCCCTGCAGCTGTAGCAAAGGACGCAAACAGTACTGATGATGACAGTCAGAGGCAAGTGAAGTGCCTTTCTTCCTCTCGAGTGACGCATCTGCCGGAAAGAACATGATCACGGCTAGTCCTAGGTACGAACGGCCCATTTTTGTCATCGAGAGGACGGAAGCGGCAGATGAGGTGGAGAAACTCCAGAATTCTCGTGCATTGCCCTAACAGGGAGTCAGCCTCACACAACGTATTCATTCTGCTAGATTTGCACAAAATTGGTTGGATTTCGTTTTAACACTAGTATAACATGAGCGCTTACAGCGCGCCGCTCGTTTAATTAGGTAAGATGCGCGTCGCTTGTTAAATTAGGTAAGATAAACGGATTGAAAAGACGACTATAACTCTTTCTGAAAATAAGCTGTTATATTTCCAAAAAAATGGTCTTCACTTATAGCATCTCCAGACTTTTCATAACATAGTAAAATACAAAAATGTCCTCACCAAAGAGATGATCTAAATCATTAACTGAACTGTACATAGCTCTCTGTCCCTAGTTTATTCCCAGACCACCTGTATAGAATCTGATGATTCCAGACAATTATAACCCAACTTTTCATCTAAATTATTGATTGTGTTGCATATCAAATATTTGTATCAGTTCTGCTTCATCAAAAAGGGGAAGGGGGTTGAAAATGTGAAAATGCAATATGAAAGCAGTTAGCAAGTTCACTGCATACCTAGAAAAAATAATGGAAAGCCATGAATAACTCAATCCAGCTGCACATATCAAGTGATATGGTGTATAATTCTTTTATATTTACTATTATGTTAGCAAAAGGGCAGAAAAGCAGCTCTTTTATTTTAAAATATATATATTGTACTTGCTGAAAGTAAATTTTGCAGACCCCAACCGAATAAAAATAGCATGAGGAAAGACCTGAGAAAAGAAGAATGCATATATGCTCTTCAATTGCTAGCCAATCAGTTTCAAACAGAGATGGAACAGACTAAACTATACATAACAAAATGGATAGTACAAACTTGTCACTTGTGGATATATAGTTAATGCAATACAGAAAGTAAAATACAGGAATATCTATTTGTTTTGTACTCTTGGATGCAGAGCTGAGAAAAGAAGAATGTACTACTCAATCTCATGGTTAGTAAAATATTAAATTTATTATCAGAAGTCAGAAGATCTAAACTGAGGGAGTAAACACTAATGTAGTTTCTAAAGAGTATCATTCCCAATTAGGCAATGTTAGGAAAAAATAACAAAATAAAAAATTGAAAGCAACAGCCAAAACACCCACCCGTCCAAAATTTGTAGGTTGACATGGAGCTAGCTAACATTTTAATTTCTTATATTTTGCACCGAACCAACATTACAAATTTGGAAGAACTAAAATACTTGAAAAAACATATCATGATTCAATGATAACCTCCGTTTGGTATGAACAGATATTTCAGTGCACAAGGTCACCTTAGATTGCTAATAGCTTCGGTCTGCTAATGCAATCATTTCTATCCTGCCGTTTAAGATGTTGGATACCGATTGAGCTAATTTTTTCAAACAAAGAATGGGTTTCTTCTTAGGAGTCAGTTTTGCTGCCAAATGAACTATCCAGCAGCATTGATATGACTGAAGTTAAGTGCAACACGTAATGCTTGAGTTGCAGAAATGAAAATCGGTTTTCAGCATTTATTCTTTCACAAGTATAGAAAATGTAGGTCTGGAAAAAATGTCAGGAAATAAAAAAATATACGCAGAGACAAAAAACATGGAATGACATTATTAACATGGTAAATTAACAACCTAAGAACGTCCCGCGACACATATAAAATCAGAAAGAACAAATTACCCTGATTTAATGGAAACTGAAGTCATCCAACCTTATCAGCAGGTGCAAGTATGATCACAGAGTTGTTACAAAATGAAACAAAACACAGTCAGCTGTAACCAAGACACTCGTTTTTCCACGCCAAACGATGCGGCAAATAAATAAACAAAATATGTGATTATCCCAACCAGTTGCACAATGATCTCAAGAAGTAAATAAAAGAACAATACCATACAAAATAGTGAAAGGGACTGGCACATGTCTGGATAAAAAACAGTGAAATGGACCGGCACCAGCTAGTAAGTTCAAGTCAATTCCATTGTATTTTTAGTAAAGAAAATATGGCATGTCAAAGAAAAACGGCAAAATCTTCTTTCTAATATCTTCTCGTGAGTAGTGATAGTCCTTTGTTCAGTAAATACACCAATTGAAGAAGAGCTTACACTTGCAAATATATAAAAGAAAGGGAGATCTGTGGAGTAGGTCATAAAGATTGAAGTATCAATTTTATATTTCTAAAATATCTACAACATACTACTCATATATAAACACTTTTATATATCTGTGGAGATATAAACACTTCCCAGGAACGCAGTTGTCACTTGTGGATATATAGTTAATGCAATACAGAAAGTAAAATACAGGAATATCTATTTGTTTTGTACTCTTGGATGCAGAGCTGAGAAAAGAAGAATGTACTACTCAATCTCATGGTTAGTAAAATATTAAATTTATTATCGAAGTCGGAAGATCTAAACCGAGGGAGTAAACACTAATGTAGTTTCTAAAGAGTATCATTCCCAATTAGGCAATGTTAGGAAAAAATAACAAAATAAAAAATTGAAAGCAACAGCCAAAACACCCACCCGTCCAAAATTTGTAGGTTGACATGGAGCTAGCTAACATTTTAATTTCTTATATTTTACACCGAACCAACATTACAAATTTGGAAGAACTAAAATACTTGAAAAAACATATCATTGCACCGAACCAACATTACAAATTTGGAAGAACTAAAATACTTGAAAAAACATATCATGATTCAATGATAACCTCCGTTTGGTATGAACAGATATTTCAGTTGCACAAGGTCACCTTAGATTGCTAATAGCTTCGGGTCTCGCTAATGCAATCATTTCTATCCTGCCGTTTAAGATGTTGGATACCGATTGAGCTAATTTTTTCAAACAAAGAATGGGTTTCTTCTTAGGAGTCAGTTTTGCTGCCAAATGAACTATCCAGACTGCATTGATATGACTGAAGTTAAGTGCAACACGTAATGCTTGAGTTGCAGAAATGAAAATCGGTTTTCAGCATTTATTCTTTCACAAGTATAGAAAATGTAGGTATGGAAAAAATGTCAGGAAATAAAAAAAATATATGCAGAGACAAAAAACATGGAATGACATTATTAACATGGTAAATTAACAACCTAAGAACGTCTCGCGACACAAATAAAATCAGGAAGAACAAATTACCCTGATTTAATGGAAACTGAAGTCATCCAACCTTATCAGCAGGTGCAAGTATGATCACAGGTTGTTACAAAATGAAACAAAACACAGTCAGCTGTAACCAAGACACTCGTTTTTCCACGCCAAACGATGCGGCAAATAAATAAACAAAATATGTGATTATCCCAACCAGTTGCACAATGATCTCAAGAAGTAAATAAAAGAACAATACCATACAAAATAGTGAAAGGGACTGGCACATGTCCTGGATAAAAAACGGTGAAATGGACCAGCACCAGCTAGTAAGTTCAAGTCAATTCCATTGTATTTTTAGTAAAGAAAATATGGCATGTCAAAGAAAAACGGCAAAATCTTCTTTCTAATATCTTCTGTGAGTAGTGATAGTCCTTTGTTCAAGTAAATACACCAATTGAAGAAGAGCTTACACTTGCAAATATATAAAAGAAAGGGAGATCTGTGGAGTAGGTCATAAAGATTGAAGTAGCAATTTTATATTTCTAAAATATCTGCAACATACTACTCATATATAAACACTTTTATATATCTGTGGAGATATAAACACTTCCCAGGAACGCATACATGAAACATTTCTTTAAGGAACAGATAATTACCATGTAATAATCAAATGGACAAACAGGAATACTCATTAAAGGTAGAAAGAACAGAAAAGAATGTTTCCAAGAAATTAGCATGCCATAATAAGATTTGGTTGAAAAAATCAAACAAGGTACATGCATCTTTAGGTTGATACTGATCTCCGTTTTTGCTAGTTATTGTTTCTTGTTCTGCAACTAAGCTTACATTGTGGCCTCCTCGAATGTCGACAAGACAGAGGAGTGGAAGGCTTTGTGGGGATGGCATCCCAATCGGAAGCAAGATGGGAACTGATGCATCCTTCTTCCCACAATTCCCATCTTCTCTTGCTTCCGCTTGGTAAATATTACCCTAATACCTGGCCAATCGAAGGAAAGGAATTAGTTACATTGGCTCCAAAATTCTCAGTCTACGCTCACATCTAGACTCGGTGACACCCTGCTCGATGACTTGATAAGTCAGTTGCAGCCAGCTCACAAGCGGAAAAAAGAGGAACCATAGAAAATACCTTCAAATGATGTATGTATCAATATCGTCCAGATATAACCAAGACAAAGCAGCTTCACAAGCATTCTTCGCCTGAAAAATAAAACATTGGGAAAAAATCAGAACCGAGAATGAAAGGTAGTATCTGTAACTAAGAATATTTTGGGTGGCAAACAAAGATCTAATGTTCCAGGGCATCCATGATTTATACAATTTACTTTTGAAGGCATTTGTAATTTATACAACGCATTTTAGGAGTCATTCTGTAGGAACACACAACAAAAAATTGGTTTTTAAATTTCAATTTGGACTGAACAAAGCCTGTAGTTTTTCGCAAGACAATCTCTCGGTAGACTAATCTTAGGAAACACTACACCCTATCTAATCAGGTTTTTCAATGTCATATAAAGAAAACTACATGTATAATAGAAGAAGTACAGAAAAAGTTTCAATAAATACATGTCCATATATGCATATGGTCACAATAGATGCACATAACCATTGACCCAATCAGTAAAATTGTACCCAAAAAATATGCAGAGCATTAATTAGAAGATTCAAGAAAGCATCAATTCCTAGTTATACCATCGGAGCTTGACAGTAAACACAAATGACAAATAAAGCTCAATTGAAACTATCCTAGGCTCCAAGAAATATTGCAGGCAACGAGATAAGTAGTAGTCATCGAAGGAACAGAACCGAAACTGTCATGGTGACAGTAATTTCGGGTTTTCTTCTCACCTCTAATGATTTCATAATATAGTTGACTTAAATATAACCACCTGTAATAAACGACCATTGTTCTAGTTGCAATATCATTTTGGCTGGTACATATTAACATATCGGAGATAAAAATTCTTGTTGTTGGCAAACAAATGTAGGGATATACGTTATCAACAACTCAGGTTTACGAGTCCAATATATGTAGCTAGCAAAATTTAAAAGCATATGACAAGGAAAGTGAGGTACCTTGTTTGAGCGCTCGAAAGTATCCCATCCAAATCTATACCTGCAATGCCACCTCCAGTTTAAATCTCCAAATGAAAAGGAAGCTCGTACATCTCATTCTCACCCAGCGGCTAAAACTGAAACCCGAATAAAAAATCACCAAACTGTATAAGTGCTGGTAGCCGGAGGTGGCCGCCGACCTGCTGGGCAGAGAAGACCAACCGTTGTCCGAGTGCCGTAACGCTGCGCCATTCCCCGATTCCTAAAAGGGGCCTCCGCACATCCACATCACCACATGCCATCGCATCTCCCGGTGGTTGGCATCACAAAAAGGGGATTCCACCGTGCCTGCTCACCGAGAGGACGGCCATCGCCGGTAGGTCTGCGTGGCTGATGGGAGATGGAGAGGAGGCAACCACGGTGGAGAGGGTTGCGCTGCCATCACCGAAGGCTGCCGGTACAGGAGCTCGATTTCGTCCCCTATCTTCCTCTCCATCCTCCGCGCCGCCGCGTCCACGGCAGCTCCCTGCCGCCGCGCCACGACGCCCCACCGCCTCCGTGTCGCCGCTGCCTCCGCGCCGCCACGGCTCGGCCCACCGGTGTGTCCGCGCCCCGGCTACGGCGCCCCTCCGCGCGATGGCGCCCCGGGCCGCCCTCGTCCTGCCTGCTTGGGGAGAGAGAATCTGTTTTTACCCACGGGAGAGAGAAGTTAAGAGGATAAGAAAATGAGAGAAAGATGATCAACGCCGGCGGACACGTGGGGAGCGAAAGGGAAGAGGCGCCGCTCACCCAGATCTGTAAAAAACGGGAACTGTACTCGCCTCCGATCCGAATCGAACGACGGTGAAAAAACGAGACGACGTAGCGGCATGGGTCACGCGAGTACTCGCACAGGGGTGGTGGGTCTAATGGGTTTGACTGTTGCACATGCAGAAACATAGGTCAGTGCTATAAAAGCCTCCTCTTTATTTTTTCAATAAAAATAGCATATTGGTGTACTTATTTCCCTGGATAAACAAAAGAGAGTTTGCAAGAGATGTACACTTGTACAGTACGATGCAAAAGCCGTGATATCAAATTAGATGCTGCAATGAAATTAGATGCAGGTTGAAAGAGGAAACAGTCCGGCAAAGTATTGGTACCAGTCCCAAAATATTGTGTCGATTGAAACGCATTCAACAGTTCTGTTTCAACACCATTACACTTCAGACAAATCAACTTGCGACAGCATCTCACACAGCATTGTCCTTCATTGGCGCATTATTTTTTCATAGAGATGTTACTTTGTTTAACTAGTTGCTCATCAGCTGAATCTGATAAGAGATTGCCTACCAACCTGAATAGTTTACTTCTTTCTTAAGGAAGGATGAATGTCAGCTGGTGACATTCTCACCAGACGCTGCCGCAATGATAAGTTACAATTGCTAACAACCTTAAGTTGGTCACTGACTGCATCTTAGAAAAATGCAGCCAGCCACTTATCAACCATTGAAGAGTTGTTCCTGAAGCAGAACTTTGTCCTTCCAATGGTGGCACGTGATTTACATCTCTATGAATCTGAAGTCTGTACACAACCTGAATAATATGAATCTGAAGACTGCACATAAACTAATTCACACTTCTCTTGGAATCTAGTACTAGTAATCCATACACATGTACCAACAAACATAACAACTGTACTACAACCTACATCAAGTACAATGGAATTTAACCGTGTGATCAACTCAGAATTGACCTGCATTTCTCCTAATTACAAATTTCCCTATCAAAAGGATCCAACGAGTATCTGAATCAGTCATATACGCCTTAAATTGCTGATCATTTACACTTCACTCTCTCTACCTGAACATCCCTATCAGTCAAGCAAGTCTAAGAATTTCACAACAAAAAGGTACAAAAACAATCACCAGTACAGCTTCACCGGCGGCACTTTGAACCCCGGCTCTTCGTCCAGGAACGGCACCACCGCCGGCCGTGTCTGAAGATCACGGTAGAACTGGTACTCGGCCTCGTAGTCGTGCAAGTCCAGTTCCTTCTTCTGGTTGGTGTGGTAATGGTGCTTCGCCCCCGCTGCCTTCCCGAACCCGAACAAGCTCACCTCGTCGCACACCCCCAGCGCCATCACCACTGCCTGCAACCCGGACGAGTAATGGAAGTACCGCTCGTCGTGCTTCCGGGTCCAGTTGCTCGCCGGCTGCCCCGTGGTCACCATGAACCGCCGCATAGAGTAATACTTGGCGATGCGCGCGCAGAGCGCGTCGTGGCGGGCGTCGGTGATGATGAGCGGGAACGGGGACTCCGGCGTGGCGGTGGCGTTGCAGATGAGCGCGTCGAGGAGGTGCACGGGCTGGCAGACGTACATGGCCATGGGCACCGCGCGGCCGTACGGGTGGCAGCCGCATCCGGCGACGGAGACGGCGGAGCGGGTGGCGCACTGGTGGAGGATGTTGGAGTTGACGAAGGAGAGCGAGGTCTTGGCGCCGACGTCGCGGGCGAAGCCCGCGATGCGGGCGTTGTTGAGGCGGATGACGAGGTCGTGCGCGTCGATCTGCGCGCCCCGGCCGGAATCGAGGAGGATGCCGCTGTTGCCGACGACGGCGCAGGTGGGGAATCGCCGGCGCTGGCCGAGGAGGCCAGGGAGCTCGGTCATGACGCCGGCGGGGAAGGTGTCCCGGCGGCGGTTGCGGCGGCGCGCGAGGAGGAAGGAGCGGAGGGAGGCGCGGAATGCGGCGAGGAGGGAGTCGGAGGAGGGGATCCCGTCGAAGGGGACGCGGAGGCGGGCGACGGCTCTGGGTTTGGGTGGGCCCGGAGTGGCGGGGTTGCGGAACGGGAGGCGGAGGTAGAGGAGGCGGTGGTGGTTGCCGAGGCTGGGGAAGGTGGAGATCGAGGCATTTGCCAAGAGCGCGGCGGCGTCGGAGAGTATCTGGTCCCCGCCTACGTCTACGGTGGCGCTCCGGCGGAGGAGCTGGTCACCGGCGTCGGATTGGGATGGGTTCTGATACAGGAGCAGGCAGCGGCGGAAGGAGAGGGAGAGGAAGAATAGAAAGACAAGGAGAACGGGCGGGAGGTGGCGGCGCTTCATCTCCGGCGGATTGGTCGCCGGGGACGGCGAGATCCGGCGACCATTTGTATGCGAGGTGTGTGGGAGGAGGACTGCTGGAACCGCCGACGCGGTGAGTGTGGTGGGGAGAAAGCCGGCAATGATGTGGGCCCGGGACAGGGAAGAAGAGATACGGCTAATGTTTTGTGTGAGCTTGTCTCTGACATGTGGGTCCCACTAAATTTCGGACCGACGTGTCAGTTGGTGGCTGGCTGGCTCGTTAGTTAGTTAGGTTAACCGTTTCTGTAGCAAGCAGCCGGAATGGTTAGTTTGATTTGATGTACTAGTATTACTTTTTTGACGGCTCAAAAGCAGAAGAGGCGTGAGAATGGCGATTAGCACTAAAACACGCACTTGGAACACGCCAATCGAGACAGTTTATTTTGGATACTTCGTTGGAGTGACAGATAAGTTTGGTCAATCCACTAGTACCTTTTTATCTGTATCTGTGCGTGCATTTCTGATAGGATTATTTGCTTTATTGTTCAAAGAAGAACGAGCTTTACATGTTTTCAGGTACATATATTTGACTCCTCTGATTGTATCACGCATAAAAAGTCTAAGCAAACATGCCTTATTTAACCTTTTATTTGAATGGAAAATGCTCTTTTTAACATTGATATTGCCCAAAAATGTTTACAATTACCTATCACTCGTTGATTTATGTTTTCTCTCATTCTTTTATTACATTTCCCTTTTAACTCATTACCATGTTGATAAAATTTTCGAGCCTCCGAGTTGACGGCCACCACCCGCCGACCCCTCCTCCACGGCCCAACGGAGGCCCAAGAAGAGGAGGCCACTCGTATCTTCCACGTCGTGACTCCCCGTCGCCTCGCCTCTCACCCAGCTCCGGCGGCGTCCTCGCCGCCACTAAACACTGCAATTGTGACACCCCTGCCTCCACCATCGCCCCCGCCTCTAGCGGCGCCTCGTCGCCTCCGCCCTCCACAGCGGACGCCACTAGCCACTCCGGCGAGCTCATCCGTTCGCCACCGCCGCCGTCCTTCACCATCGACGCACTAACCACTCCGGTGAGCTCCTCCGTTTGCTGCCTCCGCCATTTTCCATATCCGTCGGGAGAAGGAGGTTGACCTTACAAAACACAAACCCAAACCCTAACTCGACCCTACAAAATGCTTGTTGGCGGCAGCGGTGTTTGTGCGCCGAAGAAGGTGAAGGGAGGGGGAGTCGACGCGAGGTTTGATGTCGACCTAGTCGATATAAAAGATTTCCCTAAAATTCCCGAAGAAGAAGGACATGCCATTTGGCTCAAAGGTGCACATGAAACTAATCTCTCCACCATTTAGTGTTTTGAAGAAAATTAATCCGTCGATCAAGATATACTGTTTTCTTTATAAAAGAAAATAAGAACGACATGCTACACAATTCATATCAGCGGGCAACATTGCCTGACCAATTTCAGTTCCTTGCTTCAGAAATTTGGTATTCACAGAGGCCTTTCGACCAAGTTGGGCTGTAGGCTTGTAGTCCAGTTGAACAACTGAAGCCCAGCTGGGCCATTTTCCAAGCAGAACGTGAAAATGCACAAAGTTTTCTAAACCTGGCCCCATATCCAGTTAAACAAAAATTTGAACATTTAAAGGTATGCGAACAATCCAATCATGCAGATATCAATGCCTCTCTAAGTCTAGTAAAACATTGCTCTGCGAACTACTAGCTTGCAACGCGATGGCTGAGACGTCTAGGTGAACCGTGACGCTGGCCACCTGGGTTCAAAAACTGTGGCATGCATGGCAGAGATAGAAATATGTACCCACTTCCCAGCTTTGGCGCGCGCGGCCATCTCCGTGTTGCATGTATGTGTGTGCGCCAAGTGGACCTAGCTACCCCATGCCATGTAGTATATGTGTCAGTGACGTGGGTTCCTTCTTAATAAAATTCTACGGGGACGTCCGACCCCTAATCGAACTTTTTATGTTATCATGTTCTCAGTGGCACAATTATTCACTTCTTCATAGAAAAACATGTACTCCTTCCGTTCTCAATGTATGAATATTGTTAATTTTTTCGTTACATTTGACCATTCATCTTATTTAAATTAAAATTTATTATAATTTTTTATCACCAAAATAGGTTGTAACATAATTTATAATTTTACATATTTAAAAAATATTTTGAATAAAATAAATGGTCAAACGTGATGTTAACAATTTAAAAATAGAGGGAGTATCTATTTAATATATTTGACTTGAATATTGAAGTTCTCAAACAAAAACTAAATAAACTACTACTCCCTCCGTCCCAACGAAATCGTCGTTTTAGGAAAAAGCTCGAGAACCCAAAGCATTTGATCTTTTACCTTGCTGCCCCTATTCATTACCGTGTCCTCCGTTCGCTTCTCTTCCCGGCTTCCACCCACTCGTCACTGTAGCCCTTGTCTCTAGTGCGTAGATTCTGCTAGCTATCCACCACGGAGATTGGGAAAGGAAGCTCGGTGAAGTAGCACTTCACAGCCACGCAAGAAGCAAGCGAGCGGCCGCAGTTCTTGCTGTCTCCGCTTGACGCGAGACATCGCGGTCCGCATCTCCACCTCCGCCTCCGCCCGCACCTCGTCAGGCCGCGCGCCGCCGCCATTCTGCCTCCGCGCCTCATCTCCCCCTCCGCCTCCAGCCGCATCTCCTCGCCAGCCATCTGCCCGCACCGCGCAGCGCCCACCACCCACTAGGTTGTGGGACCTTGCGCTGCGCCGGACAGTTTGCACCGGAGCTGCGGACCACGGCGCTCGTCGTTGCTACTGCCTCCGATGGCGTCGAGGCCTTGGCCACCTCGTGCACAGATCCGGCCGCTCCCGCACGATTGGATTCCGCCGTCGTCGTAGATCGACCCCGCCACGCTGTCGCCGGTCAGCCCGCAGCGGTGGGGAATGGTGGAGCTTGCCAATGGAGACACCGGAGAGAGGAGATGCTGAGTTTTTTTCTCCTTCCCGATACGAGAGACCATGTGCGAGTACCGGTGGACACGACTGTACTGCTGCTAGTCTGTACCCTAAGCGAGCCTAAAACGACACAATTAATGTGACTTTTTAGCCAACCCAAAACGACACTATTTCTAGGACAGAGGGAGTAGGTCTTGGCCAAGCATATTAAATGTGTCCATTCCATGTCGGATGAACCAAAACATGATATTTGTTACAATGCTTGAGAGGTACCTTCGGTACCTTTCTCTTCAATTAATCTCAACCGTTCATAAGAAAAAGGTAAATTACAAGATCAATTAGTTTTAATTAAGGGTACATTAGTAATTGTATCCTCTTTTGTCTCTTCGCTCTCTTCTTCCTTAATCTCCTTTCTTGAGATCCCAAAATCTCATCCTTTCTCTCTTCTCTTTTCAAACGTCCGCGGAGATCCTTGGGCTCACCGGAACATGATCAAAGACAGGAAAAGCCAAAGACTGGGAGATGAACGAAGCTATTTCACCACATCTTCAACACATGTGTCCTCCGCCCATATTCCTTGCACATCGCGAATGGCACACCGCAGAGCCATGCTCGGGCGACGTGTGGGAGCGAGTGTCCTGCGTGGCGCGCGAGACAAAGTTTCGGACGGTGTGAAATTCCTCCCGGCCTCAGGTTGTTTCGGAGGGCTCACCGGTGGCATCATCAGTGCCACCGCGGGAAGAGACTAGGGAAGTCCGGTCTGGAAGGATCTCCTGCGTGGCGGGTAGTGTCAAGTTCTACACCACGCCATGGCCACTTGAAGGGCACGGCAACATTATTAGCGCCGCCGCCAAAGAGAGGCCAAAAAAGGTCAGGAAGTCCTGTCTCAGGAGGGCGAACGACGTGGAATAACGCATAATACCACTGTCAAAAGAAAATATTTAAAATTAAAAAGTATGAAGTTACTAAATTGTCCTTTATTTAATTGCAAAAAAAATAGTTGGTACGAGACCTATCATTTTTTTACCGATCCATAATTTTTAGTAGGTACCTCCTATTATCTACCGTTAGATCTGATAAAATGAGTGGTTAATGTTAATTCCAAACACCATAACAAATCTCTCAAAACATACCTTGTAAATTCGGCCCGGCCTAATTCATATCTAACACAACGTATATATTTTCCCGTGGATATGTGTGGCCACAAGGAAAGAAGAAAACAGACTATGGCTTGCAGTGGAAGCTCCAGGGTTGGAGGATGCACCGTGCACACCTATTCTGTTGTGCACCAACAGAACAGTGGGCGCTGCATCTGGATGGGTCCATTTTCCGTTCCATGGCAGGGCAAGGAGCACGCATCGCCAGCCGCGCCGCGCGTTTCATTTCCGCGGAAAACCTGCGTTCCGTTTCCGTTTCACCTGCTGCTTTGGCACACCATCCCTCAGGGCCAGTACCGTCTCTCCCTCACTTGCCTTCCTCCTCTCTTTATCTGCACCCAAAGGCATCTCTCTCTCAGCAGCACCACAGTCCTATTCTCTTGGACTGCAGGACCCCAAATCAAAGGCTTCTTCAGAGGCCGTGCAGCTTCTTGTGGTATGGATGTATGCCAGCTTCTTTGCTTTTCCATCTCTAGTTCTCTACAGGTCTCGGTGATCTATGGATGATAGCTTTTGCTTTTTTATTCATATCGTATATGTACCTTTGCCTTTGCCCTAGAAGAAGCTTTGGGTGGATCAATCCATGGACACCATGATGACCTCAAAGGACAGCAGCAACACCGCTGCCGGTGCACCTGCCCCCCAACACCACCACCACCACCAGGTAATTCCATGGAAATTTTGTGCGCGGCAATACTTATTCTTAGTTACCGGTTTAACGTTTTAGTCACCATTTTTGGGTCTGATTTTCAGTGAAATGAAAGAAAATATGTGCGTTGATTAAGCTAGTTAGTGCGGGTTCATTGCAAGTAGTCCCCCAGTTCCGATATTCTAGACATCCATGAGAAAACCGACTTTTCAAAACTGAGGACATTTTGAGAGAAAAAATTCTTTTTTTTGACAACCATGCCCTTGCGCGCGACCTGCCCCGGCCGTTTCGAGGCTGGACGCGCTCCCTCCCGAGGACTCGGGAGGCCATTAAATCACGCTGCCTAGCAAAACGCGATCGAATACTACACATGATTGGTACGCTAAATGATGTCCTAAACGTTCCTCTTTCCAGAACCGGAGAGAGTAGTTAATAAAGAGGAATCATATGTAGCTTGATGTGCACTTTACACTCCCCCAACAAGTAGTCCCCACTCATTATCAAACAACAAAAAAAGGTAGTCCCAACTCCTAGCTTTGTCATCGCTTTCCAGGAATGTTGTTATTATCACTGATTAGTATGATTTGAACATAGGTCCTATCTTTCTATCTATATCCGGCCCATGCAAATACGTGAGAGTACACACGCATAATTCTGCTTCCACATGGATTGCCTTTTAAAGTGTAATAATTGCTGCATGCAGGAAGCGATGGGCACAACTCTGGAGGAAGCCAGGAACGACGTGAAGCAGGCACTAGAGCCGCATGCGGCTAGCGGTGGGGGTGGCGGGGAGCGTAAGCCGCGGCCGCAGCTGGAGCAGGCGCTGAGGTGCCCGCGGTGCCACTCCGACAACACCAAGTTCTGCTACTACAACAACCACAGCATGCTGCAGCCGCGCTACTTCTGCAAGGCGTGCCGCCGCTACTGGACCCACGGCGGCTCCCTGCGCAACGTCCCCGTCGGCGGCGGGTCCCGCAAGAACAAGCGCTCCTCCAGCTCATCCGTCGGTAAGCAGATGCCCGCGGCTTACTCCTCCACCGCCACAGAGCAGCAAGGCTTCCTCAACATGCTCCCGCCGCCATTCTTGCCCGCGGACTTCAACAACCGCACCGGGAGCCACGCGCCCTTCCTGCCGCCGCCCCTGACCTGCTTCGTCCCGGCACCGCCTGTACCTTTCGATGACGGGATGCCGTCGTTTCTGGAGATGCTCAGGGCAGGATTTCTTGACTATAATCAGCGTGGCGCCTTCAACGGGCCGGCGAGCAGTGCCATGGTGCATCAGGGGCCCGTTTGTGCCCATGGCGGCGCAGCATCGTCAATGGGTGGTGGCGCGACTACTGCGGTCAGAGATGGGGGAGGGCAATCGCCAACAGCACAAAATGCTAGCGCAAATCAACAAGAGGACACCGCTGATGAGGCAAAATAGTTCATGGCGGCAATAAAGGAGGATCGGAGCTCCTTGGCAGAAGCTTGTTCGTCAGATGTATCCTGTGGTGTCGTGATGGCAAGTCACATCATGAATCACATTTTCTTCTTCTTTTGTAGTTTGCAAACCATGCATGGATACTCCTATGTTCAGCCGGATCATTGCCATTACTAGCAGAGTTCCGTTATTTAGTCGTTAATTATTTAGTACTAGTGTACTTGTTTTGTTCCCTATAAAATTCTCGAAAAAGCTATGCGACGGACCCGGATGTTCGACTGGAACTTCCAATTCCTTGTGAATCATTGAATGCTAAGCATGCTTAGCGATCTGCTAATCCTAGGCGAAGTGTGTTGGTGGCATGGCCGGGTCGGACAACCTAGTATAGCAGTGTTCTATTATCTCTACTCCTTAATAAGTCTTATGGAAACGACAAGCTTGAGGAAGCTTGAGCTGCTCACCGACAAGCTCCAAGACGAGTTTCTTTCAACCACTTTCCCTCAATCCACTACCTTGACCTTTTACACACTGGAGGCAAGACCACATACTCACAAACTTTCCCAAAGCTCACCATGAGCTTGGGAGATCTAGGGCGATACGCAGCCGTCTAGGAGGCTTCATCTCCAAGAGTAACCAATCCACGAGTTGCTTGATGTAGCCCAAAGTGATCAAGGTTTAGATTAGTTCACTAGTGCTCACACAATCAGATATCTCAACCCAACTAAAATATTTTTCTCAAATCACTAAGGTCTCATAAAGACAGGTTGAGGAGAGATCAAATAGTCATTGCAATGCTATAGAGTCGGGCAAGAACCAACAGCGTTCGAAACGTATGGTGGAGGGTTATTCATACCGGTTTCAAGAAACTAGTCATGGGTTGTTAGACATAGGGTGGCCTGGCCGCCTTGAGGCGAGAGGCAAACAAATAGATAACCACAGAAGCCCTCACAAACCACCAACTTGGTTGCTAAATACACTCAAACTAACTACCCTTCACTTCTAAGGAAAAGAACTCATTGATCCGAGAAATTGACCCCGGAAAACTAGTTCAAGATGGCTTGGCCGAGGGAAGAACACGGGGTTTGTGATTTAGGTCACTAGAAAAGGTTTCTCTCCCGGATCTTGAGCGCTTTTCCTTTTGAAAGATTGGCTAGAGGGGAGGGGGGAGGGGGTGAATAGGCAATCTAGATAAAAACCTGAAATTCACAACACTTAAAACGAAATGATCAAACTCGCCACGGACGGAACTTCAGTCGGGGTAGAGGGTGAAATCGTAGGGATTGACAAAAGAGGAGGAATCTCCCGATTCCACTTGAATGAAAACCTCCCTTATCCTCTTGAGAGTGTTGTACCTGCGGGAATTCAATAGACACAACACACAAGTAGATCGGGTGATAAAACACCCAAGAAGAAAACAAACAAGCACACAACAAAACGAGCGAGAGAGGCACGAGGATTTTTCACCGAAGTTCGGACCCCTCACAAAGTGGTTTCTACGTCTCCGTTAAGGAGCTCACAAAGAGCCGGGTCTCTTTCAACCCTAATCCTCCCATGTGACCACAAAGGTCAAACTTGGTTTTCTTCTTCTTCGTTCGATTCTTTTCCTTGCGGAGGCGAATCACATCCTTCACAAACTTCCCACGGCTCTCCACAAGGTTGGGAGCTTTAGGGTAACACCTAGCCAATCTAGGAAAACGAATCTCTAAGAGTAACAAGTGAAAACGAGATTAGTTGCTAGGAGAATATGTGCTCTTGGTTGGGATGATGCTATCAAGCTTGGAATCAAGATGGGAGCTCTCTCAAATGGCCTTGGATCTCAAAGGGAATGGAAGGGAGTGAGAGAGAGAGAGAGCTTAAGCAAGATTTGTGAGTTCAAAAAGCGGCGGCGACTTTGTTCGACGGGTTGGTCAAAGCTATATATAGTGAGGGCTCTCAAAGAGCCGTTGGTAGGTCAATGATTGACCTGACGGAACTTCTGTCATCCCATAGAGTCAAAGGCGAAAGATGCCGGGACGGAACTTCCATTAGAGTTCGGGACTGGAATTGACGGAACTTCCGTCGGACACGACAGAACTTCCGTCGGTTGAGATTTGTCTTGGAAAAAATCTCGGGACGGAACTTACTGTCCGGTTTGGCGATGGAAAGTGGAAATTGGTTGACTTTTTTATCTTTGGATTTTGGTATTTGGGTTCCAAGATGTTTGAAGGTAGCTAGAGCACAATCTTCCCTGTACATAAGATCGTTTCACCCCTCTTAATAGTTTGGCACACCTATACGTAAAAAGCTACAAATCTAAACTTGAGGCTCTTGTTTTTGAGTACTTTGATCACTTTTGAATGAGGGATGTATTTTCTCACATTGTGGGTATTAACTCATTGATATCCTGCACATACACTCACTAACACATTAGAGTTTTTAATTCTTTATCATTTATCACCAAAACCCACTAGGGGGCCTAGTTGCATCTTCATCTTTGTCATTCAACACATGTTGCATCCCTCTTGATAGTATGACATACCTATACTCAAGAAATAGATAAAGGCTAATTTTCTTCCACTTGAGCTCGAGATAGAACCCTATGCTTGAAATACTTCATATTTTACATCTTGAGGGCTGTCAACAATTCTTTACTTGACCATATCCACCTTAAGGCTGATGAGTCGAGGATATTCACTTCATATATTCAAAACATCATGTTTTATCCATGCCACATTTTCTTCTTGATTCAAAGATAATCGACACTTGGAAATATGTAATCCTCCATGGCTTCTTGATTTAACGGATTCAAGATCCACTTGTTCTTGTCCATCACAAAGGTCCTTCGGCGTCAAGCCTCATGCTTTCCCTTCTCCAATGTATGGTTCAACGTAGCCAAGTCCGGCTAACCATTCATCAACTTACCATCATGGTTCACACATTTCTTTGTATCATCCATTAGCACATGCTTCATATTCACTTCATGTTGTATTCACCGCGAGAATTAAGTCACCATTATTTGCATATGGTGATGAATTTAATAAACAACATAAGATATACCATCCAAGCTTCATTTTTCATCATGTAATATATGACATAAGATTTTCATTAGTGAGAATCCAAATAGCTTTACTTTATCACACCCTTTGTCATATGGCATATGATTTTTATCGGTGAGCATCTAAATAGCTTCAACTTCATCACATCCTTTGTCATATGGCATACAAAATATACATGTAAGTGATCCATATACAACCATTTCTCGATACATCAATGTTCATATTAAAATTATAAGACGCTTTTTGTTACAAATCAACAAATTTCATTAGCTCTTTAATCTCTTATCATCAAAATAGCAAAACTCACTATAGGCCTTGTCGGTGTAGGGGGATTGGGGGTCCCCCTAACCGCGCGTGGGCCGCTTTCGGCCACGGACGAAGACGACGGCCGCGGGACGAGGAAGCCCACGAAGCCCGCGAGCCGGAGGAGAGGGAGCGTCGGGGGTAGGAAGCTTCCCGGTAGCTTCCTCCGGCGCCCAACCACCCGGAGTTAATGCGGCACTCAAGTGCACTGCGGCGACGGTCGCAGCCCGACGGGACGTGCGCGCGCCTTCCCCATGCGCCGCGTCTCGGGAAGCCGCGCTGCTACGGTGCTAGGGGGACTCGGGACCAATCGGAGAGAAGATGCTTGGAGTCCAAATCCAGCAAAGAGATTGTAACGGATTTTGTCGGGATCTTGTCGGAATATCCCGAGGAAGGACCGGACCCCCTTGGGTGTCCGGATACCCCTCCGGGTACTTGTACGGTGCCCCTCTCCTCGCTCTATAAAAGAGGAGGGTGCCCCCATTGTAAAAGAGAACAAGCAATACACACAAGCGGGACGTAGGGTATTACGCATCCCTTGCGGCCCGAACACAGGTAAACCTTCTGCGTTCTTCGTTTGTTCATCTTCCGCGCTAGACGAAGTAAATCCGACCTTCCCCGATCCTACCCAAGGGAGCCTTGACGGGCCCCCATTTGGAGGTGTGCTCACACACCGACAGGCCTAGATGAACTTTTAAAATCTACACTAGAAATGGCCATGTTGTGGGCTGATACCCCAATAGAATTGACCTATCCCGCCCATAACGTGTTAACCCACACCCATCGATGTACGAACGTGTCATTCACGGGTAGTCCCTTGGCCTGCTTGTCAATGGTCGGATAGTAATGGGCATTATGTTTTTCATGGTCTTGCCTTCTCCATAGCCGGTTTTTGTATTTCTGTCTCCTCCATCTCTCTCGATAGCGGTGCAGACGCGATAGTGAAGTAGCGATGGCGGATATAACTTAATATTATAGGTATGTCATATTATATATACTAAATTTATATTTGACCATATGTTTTACCATACATATTTTTTATTACATCACATTCTATTTTATATTATAAATTCATATTATAAATAAATAATTTAAAATATAGGTCTAGTCTTAAAAATCAAATAGAGTGAATACATATTGATGTTGTTCCACTAATCATCTTTACGAGAATGTGTTGAAAATAAGGACACAATTTTTATTTTATTTAATTATTTGAATGTGTAGTATCAATATGCTTTATTTTATTATTTCTATATATCATAAGTAAGTTATATGTAAGAAAGCAATTACTACATGTAAGAACCTCCGAGAAAGTAAGTTATACATCTCACATCTATTTATATATAATTGTTTACCTAAAAAAATATTCTATCACTTTTAAAAGTTATATATTACACTAAAGTATAAACATTGCGAGAATATTTTTACTCACGGTCACAAGGATATTTTGGCTGGTAAATGTTTAAATATGAATTACAAATTAATCCACAAAATAAATTACATGTTTTCTTGTTGATTCATGAGTAGAAAATAAAAGTAGCTAACTATGGCAGCCAAATTGAGGTACGACGAGTGCCATACTTGGCCACCATTGTCCTCGGCCACTGGTCGGAGGTGGGGGTTTTGTTTGGACTTAAGCTAACAACGCCAATTGTGTAGCTGTTGACTAACAAGAACACATAGATAACCTTTTTGGATGAAGAAGACACATGGACCAAAGGAACAAAATGAAGGCTTGCAAAAGCATACCTATTGAGAGATCTTTGTAAAACTTGGCCTAATCCATATGGGATTAGGCCAGTTCAACCAGAGTTGGGGAGAGATGAGGTCATCAGCGCTTTCATCCTCCAAATTATAGATTCCAACATCCCGACGACAATGTTTATAATCCAATAGCCAGTACTCCGAGTCATCAGTAAAATAAACACGATTTGGGAGCAGCTTTGCGTAATCTTTTGTGGACAGGCAACATGTATAGTTATGTCCAACGAACAGAGCGTTATCCCCCATACTATCCATACTAACAATGCATTGCTTGTCGAAATCGAGCTTGTAGATTTCAAAACCATCTGTATGCAAGTCAAACGACGATTCTCCAGTCGGGACATCCTCCGTGAACCTCCAGACTTGCAGCACATCGCCTGACGGCGTCCGGGCAATGTACACATTATATGCGATGTACGGCAAAGTTTCCTTGAAGATGGTCTCGAACGAAGCACAGGAGCCAGCTGCAATGGTGTAGCGATGGATTCCACCCCGACGAGTCATCGCGTAGAACGCGCCGTTGTGATATATGCAATCGGCATACTGCGTATAAGGCGGCGAGGTTGTGATCCAGTGCCACTGCTCGCCGCCTACTCTCGCGAACGAGAGCTGCTTGCGGGGGGCGTGGATCAGCATGACTGTGCAATCTTCACCTCGCGACGGGTCACAGGACAAGACCGCTTTCAGATACAGAACGTCCCTGAGCTCAGAGGCGCCGTAGGGCTGCGGCGGCTGGGTCTCTTCCCTGGGAAGAGCAGTGTTGTAAAAGGACAGATCGTACCTGGTGAGCTCGCCGGCGTCGTCGAGGACGGGGGTCACGTGCTCGATGGTGGCCACCGGCGGGAGCGCGAGCTGGTCGCCGGTGACGGGGTTGAGGAGGTGGAGCTCGGACCGGGCGTCCGCTGTAACCAGCCACCCGTGGGACGAACCCCAGATGTACCGATCGGAGATAGGTGGGCTCGGAGGGTCAGGAAGTTTGAAGGACTTGCCGGCGGCAAGGCTGTAGAGCTCGCCGCCGGTGGCTGTGGCGTACAAGAGGCAGGGAGTTTGGGGACGGGTGTAGCTCCGGCCAAGGGCGCGAGCGGTAGCGCGCCATGAGGTGCAGACGGCGGCGGAGCTGAAGACGTCTGGGAACTCGAGTTCGCACAGGATCGAGGTCAGGACGTCGGCCGGCAGTCTGGACCAGTCGGCGGCGTCGGAGGCCGGCGGCTGTTCCATTGGCGATTTCGGGTCGGAACGGTGAAATTGGCGTCGGGTGGTGATTATATTGAGGGGCGATGCCGCCGCCGCCACCGCCGCCCTATCTGCCGCATCAGAGATTTGGGACTCTGGCTCGTCTCCGAATCGGGAGAGATTTGGGACTAGTTCGGGACGGAGGAGCTGAGCCTTTCCGAGAGAATCGTGGGCTGAGTGTTGACTTTGGCAGTCCGATTAAAGAAGTTGACCAAAGGCCGTCTTAAAAAAAAGAAATATAAGGCCCATAAAGGCCCGTGAGTTTAGGAGAACCTAAAAATGTTTATTTTCTTACTCAAAAACGTTATTTTTTAAATCACCGGAATTCAAAATTTGTGTTTGATTCCTCAAAAAATATTGTTTGATTAATTTTATCAGAAATAAGTTGGAAACAAAATACCTCGTTTTGATGGCTTTAGATTTTTACAGCTGCAGCAGAGCAGCACTGTGGTTTGTGGCTGCAGTCGACTAGAATCAGCTGTTGTTATCGTAGTCAACTGAAGCATCAACGGCTGCCACACTGTTGCCAACACAGATGCAGAAATCTAAACAGCCACAGCCACAGCCACAGCAACAATCATCTCAAACAAGATCAGGGATAAAAAAAAACTATAATTCATGATAGATAGATTCATTGAATACTTTATTCAATATTTATATGGTCGATGCTCTTTTCTACTAGCTACATCAACTTTAAAGCAGGTTGACTTAAAGGGGTGAAATCGCTTCGAAAACGAATGAGGGTCATTAGAAGCCTAACTATTTTAGTTTCATATTATTTTCAAAAGTAAAATTGGTATCAATACTGGCAGTTGCAAATATGACATTAGTATTACGAAAATGTCAAGAGCAAAATTGTTGCGACCGAAGAGAATTGGAAGCACACAAACCGTGAGTGTATAGCAATGTTAAAGCACAAGTCAACCAGTATTTTGGAAATAACTTTGGTTTACTAGGGAGGATGTATTTGTTGATTTCAGGCGAGTGATGAAGTCCACTTCTGTAGATGTGAACTTCAATTCGCTGAAGAAACACCTGACTACTGCTCGTTTGTCGTTTGAACCTCAAGAACTCATGAACTCCGACGATGATATCACAAGGCTCCTAAGATAATGCCACGCGCTACCAATCAACCAAATTAATTGTGGATATTACTAACAGCATGAAAGTTACAACACGAATAGTCACACTCATCACGCCCTTTTCTTGTTGCAATCCGGGTTGGCCGCGAGGCTGGTGATCCAGACCTGGTCGGCGACCACGGGCTCGTCGTCATCATTCCTATGCCACGCCCACAACGCGTGCGTCGCGTTCACCACCTCCAATCTCCCGTGCCCGAAGCTGGCCTCCCGGAACTCCGAGATCGCCGGCGCCGGGTCCGCGTAGCTCTTCGCCAGCCCCTCCCGGTTCCCGCCGTCGCCGATGGTCACGTACACGGGCCCGCACGGGTCCGCCTCGCCGCCGCGCACGCGCGCGAACCGCTCGTACGCGTGCACGTGGCCCGCGAACACCGCGTCCACGCGCGCGTCGTAGAGGAGCTGCTCCATGGCGTCGCGCATGGCGTCGCCGTCCCCCTCGTGCGCCTCGTTGCTGCTGTACCACGGAGCGTGCACCAGCGCCACCACGAACGCCGCGCGGCTGCGGTCCACCGCGGCGAGGTCGCGCCGGAGCCAGTCGTGCTGCGCGCTGCCCTCGGCGAAGTCGGCGTAGGTCCCCAGCATGATGACGTGGACCGCGCCGCCGGCCACGTCGAAGGAGTAGAAGAGGTTGGAGCCCGACGCCGGCGAGGTCGCCGAGTCGGCGTCGTACGGCATGCGCCACCGCGCGTTGAACGCCCTGAACGGCTCCGGCTCGATGACGGGCATCTTCTCCACCTCGTGGTTGCCCTGCGTCACCATCCACGGCCGCGCGCTCGCCAGTGGCGTCACCAGCCGCCCGAACGAGTCCCACCGGTCCTGGAGGAAGTCCGCGTAGGACAGGTCGCCGGGGAGCAGGAGCACGTCGTAGTCGTCGCCGGCGATGTGCTTCAGCGTCGAGTCCGTCCACTCAGTCTGGCCCAAGTCACCTGCATGTGTCCACCATTTCAGTTTCGGCACGGATGACATTTATTATTGTTGATCAGAGAGAAACATTTGATGGAACAACAATGGCGGTAATTGTTACCGGCGATGACGAACTTGAGCGGGAGGGTGTCCGGCGGCGTCCGGAACGAGAACTCGCGCGCCGCGCTGGAGCTGCACCGGTAGTAGTAGGTCGTGTTGGGCTTCAGCGGGCCGATCACGGCGTCGTGGATCTTCCCGGACTTGTACAGGACGTACTTGTAGGTCGTCGTGTTCCCCGTCGCAGAGGATGGGTACTCCCTGACTTCGTGCCGTACTCCACGAGCGCCGGCGCGTCGTCGTCGGTGACCCATGACACGCGCATCTTGTCAAGTCCGACCATTGATATATGCACCTGAATTGGAAATTAAATACAGAAACCAAGTGTTACTCAGTTTCATTAAAAGAAAAAAAGAACGTGCACAAAGAAAAAAAATTGTTTGTCATAAGTCATTTTCTTTCGAGAGTTTGTATCGGTTACTCAAACTATGTTGTTACTACTGCTTGTTAGTGAATTATTTAATTGACGGTATGGACCATAGCTGGTCCGTTAATGAGTGCAGCTAGTCAATGGGAGTCACAAGTTTTTTACAACATACTAAAAAGGCTCAATTGTTACATAGATGTGATATGGAAAATAACAACATGGAATCTCTTTAGATACCAAATGATGCAAATAGACGGAAAAAAGGCCTTCGGTACATATTGTGTATCATACCGCATGTAAATTTACAATTTAGGACGATTGGCGGTCCATATAGACCAACATCAACGGTCCATATAGACCAACAACTCTATGTAATATTAAAATATTACAAAACATAAGCATCTAACATAAAAGAGAAAGTATGGTTTTTAGTGCAGGGGCATATGCTCCCTTAGTTTGCCTACAAATTATCATTGCCAACTTGTCACCTTGCTCTGAGCAGTGAGGTATACTAGTGTAATCGATTGAGATTTCACTGTCGTTGTTGACCCTTGAAATAGACCAACTACATTATATTTTATTCAAATACTTTCTAGGCAAAAGAAAACGAGTATGATTTTTGTGAGCGTGGAGCACTTCAATGGTGATTTTCCCACATACCATGTCAAAAAATATCCATTGATGATAATTGTTACGAAACACACTCACAATTCACACGTTTGTCTTGTTTAAGGACAAGAAAAATAAAGAGGAAAGGAATGAGCACTGGCTTTAAGGTTGTCATGATTAGGAATACAACACTAGCTCCGGAGTGCGATTATTTGCACCAGCAGCAACACTAACCTAAAGCTACTTTTGATAGGCTCATGATTAAGCAACAAGAAGAGGACACGATAACGCAAAGGAAAGGCCAACTGCGTGCCGACATCTTCAGTCTTCGGGAACCATAAACGAGGATGATGGAGGTGCATGGGAAAAGCAAGAAAACCCGGAATAGTCCCGACTCCCAAAGCAGAGTCTTGTTTCTTCTCGCTTATCGAGGGTGTGTTCGTTTCCTCTCCTCTAAAATTTAGCATCGTCACATCAAAGAGAATTTTAGTATTTATGAATATTTCGATCAATTTAATGACAAAACCCTATTGGCAGATTGGTGTTAATTTTTAAGATGAATCTAATGAGCTTAATTAATTTATGTTTTGTTAAAATGATGCTACAGTAACCGTCTTCTAATCATGACTTAATTAACCTCATTAGATTCGTCTTATAAATTAGTCTAGGAGCCTATAATTTATTTTATAATTAAACTTTATTTAGTACTCCTAAATAGTAAGATTCTTTTTGATGTGACAGCTATAAAATTTAGACCCAGGAAACGAACACACCCTCAGTCTGGCTGTCAAACTAAACAAATGCAACAAGTGTGAATCCGGCCATGTTCATTTGTTCGTCGGTTAGACTATAACTTGAGTGAGAATCCTGCCTACCCTCGCACTTTCCTAGTACTATAATCATCATTAAGCACCAAAAGCGCCAAGCTGTGCCACATGAAGGACCCAAACGCCAAGCGATCGACTGCGGCAGCATTTCTGGTTGGACGTTTGCAGTTGCAACAAAAACATAAAAATATTTTTCTTCGGGTGATTCGAGTTAGATGACCAACCAAACGACTCAGGAGATCCTAACAAATCTCCGTTGCCATGAGGCTTTCCCAAAAATGACGCTCTGCAAAGATTTGTGCAAGTCGATCGAAATACAGAGAGCAATGCAGGCAACAGGGCACGTTGCCATATTGGGAACACAATACGGAGGAGTTACCGACATGGTAAGATCGATGCAGAGAAACAGAGCAAAGCGGGGGAGTGGGTACCTGCTGCGGCGTCTGGCCGTCGGCGTCGTCATCCTTGAGAAGCGAGAGCGTCTCCCTCGGCGGCGGCCGCACGTACGGCGACGTCACGGCGAGGGGCGACGCCGCGGGCAGCAGCGACAAGGCGGCGACGACGAGGAGCGCCGCCATGGTCCGCGTGGTCGTGGGCATCAGGCACTCTGCTCCCTGAATCTGAAACCGGCAGAATATGCGAGGCGAAATGAGAACGGGGACGAGAATGCGGCCGGGTTCGCGAGAATTTATAGAAGGCTGGTGTCGGCAGGCCAGCTGCTTATGGATAACAGTGTATCGCAAATTTAATGAGGCGCCCTTGAATGCACGGATCAATTGATATTTGGATAATTTCAGGTCGGAATCTGGCTTAGGATACGCTGCTTTTGTCAACTCTGGGTGACCAGTTTCAAAAAAAAAAACTCTCGGTGACTTGTTTGTTTCTCTGCTAATTAACGAGTTCATACCTGATCAGGATGGGAGGTGGGGAACGCCGTGTTCTTCGGTGGGCGGCGGACACCAAGACGGTGATGTCAGTCGCGATGTGTCTGGCTGCGGATCAGTGAGAGGCAGCAAGGCAACAGCGTGGCAAGTGCGATGTCCCTACGTGTCCACAACTGTTCGACTCGGGTCCAGTTTGGCACAATATTTTCTTTTCAAGAATATATCCATGACCGTTTTCCTTCATTTCCTTTTTCCCGTTTCTTTTGAGCATTGCAAGCTACTAGGTCATCTTTTTCCTTTTTTTTTTTTGAAGTACCGCGATCGGTAACTATCCTTGTGGCTGTTCGGGCTGCAGCGGTACAAGCTAACAGCTTATAGTGGATTAGTTTCTCATGCTGCAGCAACAAGGCAAGATGACAAGGATTATCAATATTCCCTCTATCCTAAGATATAAGTATTTGTTCACCTAAAAAAAGATATAAGTATTTGCTTAATTCTGAATATTATGCTTTACAGCCCATCTTATTCAATTTTTTAAATGTATTATTTATTTTGTTATGACCCATTTTATCATTAGATATTTTTAATATTATTTATTTTTTGAAAGATAATATAACTTATTTGTTTGTATTTTTTTATAAAAACAAATGGGTAAATGTGATGTTGAAAAGAAAAATGGGCTACCTCGATATAGGGCTTTTCCGCAGTTACGAGGCCTTTGGTGATCCATTTGGGCTTCTACCGACAGAGCCGCACCACGACATCAGCCAGCCCACGGCCCAGCTGGCCAGCTTCCACACGCCGTTCCATCTCACCAGGCACCAGCGCCGCTGCTCTCCGTGCAGATCACCACATCACTCGGGGTCACCGCCAAGCTGTCCATGGCATCGCCGTACCCCGCTGGAGTTCCCGGACCTCTTCCGCTCCTCCGCCGTCTGCCGGTCCTGGCGCGCCACCGCGCGGGACCTCCGCCGCCTCGGCGTCTACTCCCGGGCCCAGACCCCCTGCCTCTTCTACACTGCGGGGCGCGGCGCGCGCGCCGCTGAGCTCTACAGCATCGCCGACAAGTCCACCTACACGCTGCGCCACCTCCCCGACCCGCCCATCGGGGACCGCGTCATCATCGGGTCGGCCCACGGGTGGCTCGTCACCGCCGACGACCTGTCGGAGCTCCACCTGCTCAACCCGGCCACCGGCGACCAGATCGCGCTCCCGTCCGTCACCACCGTCGAGCAAGTGCGTCCTCGATTCGATGAAGCCGGCAATCTGGTTGAGTACCAGTACTTCTTCTACGACGGCGATCTCCGTAGCAAGGGCCTGAGCACATCCATGACCTATTCCCTCGAGTCATTCAGGGAGTACTTCTACCTCAAAGCCGTCCTCTCCTCCGACCCTTCACAAGGGGATTACATGGTGATGCTCATCCACCACCCGTATTACCAACTCTCCTTTGCAAGATCGTGTGACAAGCAATGGAACTGGGTCAAGTTCAAGGGCAGCACCAAGTTCTCCGACTGCATCTATCACGACGGTGTCTTTTACGCCATGACTTTCCACGGAGCCATCCATGCTATTGAGGTTAGTTGTGGTTCCTTCACCCAGAAATTGGTCGTCAAGCATCCAATGGACAAACTTTGGAATGTCTATATTGTCCGCACCCAGGACGGTGAGATCCTACAGGTGTTGAGGGTAGCAGAAGACAGAAGATAATGTGCAGCCTAGAGTGCTCCGTACAATTGAATTCTGTCTGTACAAGCTAACCAACGAACGTATCTATGGTTTAGGCGACAATGCATTTTGTTCGTTGGGTCAAGCTGTTCATCCTGTTTATCAGTGAAGGATCACCCGCAATTGCTGCCCAATCACATCTATTCTGATGATGACAATGAGTATTGGCTTCCCGAAAAGGGTGGACGGCGGGATATTGGGGTATACGATTATGAAAATGACATTGTCAGTGACATAGTTTCTCCTCAGCCATGGCCTAATTGCCCCCCTCCCGTTTGGATCACTCCAAATTTTAGAAAAATGACAAAATAGGTATCAATGGTTCCTCCCCTTTGCACATTTTGTTGCTATTAAATGGATCACTATTGGAAAAACTTGCATTGCTTCCTGGTCAATTTGTTCATGTTGACATTAGGGGAAAATTAAATCCTTCATCTTCATTTTATAAACAGGATGGCAGGTCATTTAGTTATTGCCGTCTTTATAATTGATGAAATCAGTCTGAATTTTTGTTTTCTAGCATGCAAAAGTTCAGACATTACTTCGTAACGCTATGCAATTTACCATGTAGATGGAATGGAACATAAGATCAACTTTCTTATTTATGCATTTATGTCAGTACGTTTAGAAAAAAAAATGTATTCCAGAAGCAAACCTTTTTTCCCCTTGTCGTAGTCTTTATATTTGAATTATCTCTGATCAAGAACACCATCCAGATCGACCTAGAGACACTGAATTTTGTACACAAGACTTGTTTTGAGCCGATGAGTTTTATCACACTCATAGTACCATTTCTACACAGAATAATTCTTACTGAAAAATTAATGTTTTAATTCTTAGTTTTTAGTTGGTGAAGTACGGTAGTTGCATGATCTATCATAATTGCTCAGCTTGTTTGCATTATCTGCTTTGACTATTGCAATATGATGCATAACCTAAAGGAGTTAGAAGCAATTTCATGTTTGATATATAACTGGTTTCCATGGCACTGATTGTACTCTTCAATAGGGCTTAAGGAGAGAAGGTTTGTCTTGCTCTGGCTTGCTGACCTACTGTGTTGCAAGATGCGACTGTAACTGCTAAACTGAATAATGTTTGGCCTAGGCACGCTGTATGCATATGTACACTGTATTTGGTGAAATGGTAGTTAATGACAATCATGTTCAGGAACTTGGTTTTCGTGTAGAGCTGAATGTAGATAGCCTGAATGAAATCTCATGGCACAATTTACATTCAATTTCATTTATGTTAATTCATTTCTGGATTTCGTTTGATCAGCTATTATTGACCTATATACCTTCTTATTTTTAAGATATCATTTGTGGGTATCATGTATTGATCATTGCATCAACAATTAGTCTTTCTAGTTCCTCAAATGACATTATTGTGGAGCCACAGTGTATATGTTGAGTGTTGCTTATTTGTGTACACAACGATATGCTATATGGTTGTCATTTTTATCTTTGCTGAGAATTGTTGCTGTTGTTTTCATTTCTGAAAAAGTTGTGTAACAGAGTGCATTGTTTTTATTTCCTCTCACTTTCCCGTGGCCACAACACTTTATCACACCCTACTCTAATTCCAAGATCGAACTCAGCAGTCCTTCATATGCACTGAGCACCCATCCTGTGCCATGCGCTGTATGAATTTCATGGTTTGGTGCCTATTATGTGGTCCATTCCATTCCCTCCATCTTGCTGGAAAACTGCTACATAAATCGATCGGCACGTTGCCAATCCTTCAATAAGCAATTTTATGTTTGACATATAACTGGTTGCCATGAGGGATTGATTTTACTTCTCAGTAGGGTTTGAGGAGAGAAGGTTTGTCTTGCTTGCTGACCTTCCTGTATAGCAACTTTTGTGTTGCAAGATGCGACTATAACTGCTAAATTGAATAATGTTTGGCCTGGGTACGCATATGTACAATTGTACACTGTATTTGTAGAAATGGTAGGTACTTTTCAAGAACATAGTTTTCTTGTAGGATTTGAAAGTTACATCGCTTGAATGAAATCCGATTGCTCTTACATTTGAATTTCTTTATGTTAGTTAATTTATAAATTCCATTTCACCGGCCATTATTGAGTATCTACTTTCTTATTTTTAAGATATCATTAGTGGGTAGCATGCATCATTAATTGCATCAACAATTAGGCTTTCTATTTTGTCAGTTGACAATATTGTATGTTTAATGTTTGCTGGATGTTGCTTATTTGTGTACACACAACGGCATGCCATATGATTGTCGTTTTTATTTTTGCTATAAGAAGCGTTGCTGTTTTTTTTTTCGTTTTCTGAAGAAGTTGTGTAACAGAGTACATTGTTATTTTATTTACTACTTGCCCGTGGCCATAGCACTTCATGCACATCCTACTCTTATTCCAAGATATAACTCGCAGTCCTGAACTTCAATGAGATTTTGGAGTCCCCTATATGCACTGCTCATGCCACATGCGCGGCATGACCTGCATATTTTGGTGCCTTTTATGTGTTCCAATTCCATTCCGAAACTGCTAAATAAACCTATGAACTCGTTGCTAACCTTCAGTAAGCATGTTTAAAAGGAATCGAGTTTCTGAGTCCATGTGGCTTGCTTACGACCACAAAAATAACTTGTGGTATTACCAAAGGGAATTTCTAATTTTCAGTCAAAACTTTCCATACATTACTAGATTGAAATCGGATTAAAAAAACAACTTTCCATACATTACTAGATTGAAATCGGATTAAAAAAATAACTTTTTCTATACCCGTACTAGAATAAATAACAATACAAATTTTTACTTAAAAATTATGTTGAGTAAATAATTACAATTTTTACTTAAAAATTTATGTTGACTCAAAGTTTTCTAAACTTTTAGTTGAAGAGGAGAAAAAAACTATCAAATGCTCCTATGTTACTGTCTAATAATGTGTTCTAGCGACAGTGTCTTGCCACAAAGAAGCCCCAAAAGACGGGAAACGGAGCCGATTCAGAAAACCGTTCCTCAGCGACGATGCTGGCCTCAACCGCCCTATCCCCTTCCTCCGCCCCAATCCCCACTGCCGCCCCCACACGCGGCCTCCTCTCCGGCGGCCCCGGCCGCCGCCGTTCTCCATGGCGGATGTCAGGTATCTAGAATAACTGCACGTACGGCGCACCTCCCAGAATATGCCGCTGCCGATCCCTTTGCAAAGTCTTATTCAAGCTGAATTTGTAATTAACGTGCAATCATGTTCTTCTGCGAACGTGTACCACCAGGTCGTCGCGTCCTCCACGCCAGGCTCGGCGATGTTGACGGAGACGGAGTCAGCGAGCCGTCGCGGCGACACGCGTAAGCAGCTCCAACTGGTAACAATGTTTCTCATCATCTACACGCTACTACTCGTTTGCAAGACGATGTCCCGCGTGGCCGCCGCGCTGATCCGCGTCATGTTCCACGTCGCGGTGGCCGTCCCCGTCAAAAGCCTGCTGGGCGTCTCCAAGCTCGCGTTCGCGGTTATAAACCGGCGGTGCCTGGGCTACATGGACCAGGCGGCGCGGGGGGCGAGCTGCACGGGGATCCTGTGCGGCGACCTGGTGGTCGGGGCCATGGCGCACTCGTGGAGGGTGCTCGTGCAGGGCCTCACGTCGCTCGTGTTCCTCTGCGTCCACGCCGACGAGTACGTCCGGCCGCCGCCCAGCCCGTTGGTGCTCGTCGCGCACGACAAGCCGGCCAACCATCCGCAGCAGGTAAGCCTTTGATTGCCAGGATTTGTTTTGCTTTCTGTTGGGTTCACCTGGAACTCGACTGAATCATGATTGTTGCAGTTGTTCCCTTTTGTTGATTATTCAATCTTCTTTTGATTCAATCACACGATAATTACTCCCTAATTTCTGCCCCGTGAGAAAGAATTGCCGGTTACTGAATCTGATGCTCCTCCCTGCACCTGTCAAAATACTGAACAGAGTTCTACATTTTGCAACCTATATTTTCCATTGATTCTCGAGCTGCTAACAACAAAACGTAAATCGAAATTGCCATATACTGGATGAAACTTGTGGTACGTACTACATTGAATTAAAAGGAATTAATTTGGAGTAGTTCCCTACCTACCTGTCAAAACGCATTGCTTGCACAACAATACCAGTACGAGAAGTAGGTGGCTGGTGCCCAACGAATTACTCCTTGGTCCTGTCAGGTGCACATCTCGGTGGTGGGGTCGAGCCACATGCGCGTCTCCTGGGTCACCGACGACCGCAGCGCGCCGTCCGTGGTGGAGTACGGCAAGTCGCCGGGCAAGTACACGGCATCGGCCGCCGGCGACCACGCCACGTACCGCTACTTCCTCTACAAGTCCGGCGCGATCCACCACGTCACCATCGGCCCGCTGGAGCCGAGCACCACCTACTTCTACCGGTGCGGCAAGGCCGGCGGCGAGCTCAGCCTCCGGACTCCGCCGGCCACCCTGCCCATCGAGTTCGTCGTCATCGGTCAGTAGCACCCGGTGGCCATTGCAAGCTCTCTCTTCACAGCTCACAATTACTGACATTTGTGATCGATTGATGAAGGTGATCTGGGGCAGACGGGGTGGACGGCGTCGACGCTGTCGCACATCGGCGCCGCGGACTACGACATGCTCCTGCTCCCGGGGGACCTGTCCTACGCCGACACGCGGCAGCCGCTGTGGGACTCGTTCGGGCGGCTGGTCTCGCCGCAGGCGAGCGCGCGGCCGTGGATGGTGACGCAGGGCAACCACGAGGTGGAGACGCTGCCGCTGGTGGAGTTCGCGCCCTTCGCGGCGTACAACGCGCGGTGGCGGATGCCGCACGAGGACAGCGGGTCCCGCTCCAACCTCTACTACTCCCTGGACGCCGCCGGCGGCGCCGCGCACGTCGTGATGCTGGGCTCGTACGCGCCGTTCGAGGCCGGGTCGGAGCAGCACGCGTGGCTGCAGCGGGACCTGGCCGGCGTGGACAGGAGCAGGACGCCGTGGCTGCTGGTGCTGCTGCACGCGCCGTGGTACAACACCAACGAGGCGCACCAGGGGAGGGCGACGCCATGCGCGCCGCCATGGAGGACATGCTCTACCGGGCACGCGTCGACGTCGTCTTCGCTGGGCACGTCCACGCCTACGAGCGATTCGTGAGTGCGGCAAACCTTCAATTCTTCTCTGCCATGCCAGTCCGTGGAATTCTTGAATTGCGTTGAACTGCATTGTTGTTGGTCAGACGAGGATCTACGACAACCAGGCTGACAGCCGGGGCCCGATGTACATCACCATCGGCGACGGAGGCAACAGGGAAGGCCTGGCACTCAGATTCATCAAGGACCACAAGTCGTCGCACCTGTCCGTGTTCCGGGAGGCCAGCTTCGGGCACGGCCGGCTCAGGATCGTCGACGAGACCAGCGCCGTCTGGACGTGGCACCGCAACGACGACGACCAAGCCACCGTCCGCGACGAGGTCTGGATCCAGAGCTTGGCCGCCGCAAAACCAGGCCTTGTTGCAACAACCTCCGGACGCGGCGACGAGTTGTAGGACGCATTGTGCAGATCTTAGTATTTCTAGGGTGGACAGTTTTCTTTATAAAATTTTTTTGCCTGAAAATGTACATGGCACACAATGCAATCCTGGTACAGAGGAATAATTTATTGGACCGTATCGAACAAAATGGGCCGATTGGAATTGGATGACACTTATACTCACACGTGCCATCTGTTGCTAAATGGTCATCGCATTTTTCATCATGCCATTAAGACAATATTTCTAGGCTTCTAGCTTGTTGTCCCATCATCATTAGTTGCAAGAACAGAGGAAGTATTACTGTATCCCTGCAGTTTTAGTATCCTCCATCTTCAGTTCTTCATGACTTCATGTAGTGGAAGTGGCTAGAGGGATCAATTTTAATTGGGGTATCACTTTAATGTGATGTTGATAAAAATCGTTTAGCTCTGTGTCCGTGATTGAATCAAATACTTATTATTTTTCAATGGTTGGCGGATTGGTTGAGCTGTGGTCCTTGCTTCAGCTAAATTTCATACGGTTTATTTAGCATATGCTATATTCCTAGAGATTGTAAGTTTGTAACATGGCTGCACATGAGTTGGCAAGGTTGGGTTAAGCTTGGATGAAGAGTAGAGGTTTGCTGTTTACTTAAAGTAATGCTGTGCTCGTGAGGGGGTGAATGCTCTATTTGGCCACAATATATAAAGCTTCATCCTTGTAGGTGACACTACTGGAGGACAAAGATATGTTAATTTGGCTAATTGCTATACAAAACCTAATACTTTTATCTTTAAAATACAATTAGCTGGTTTGGCTTCACATTGTTGTACATTTATTACACGATGAGTAGCATAGGAATCTGTATCGTTTTCGGCTATAATTTGCTCGTCGAACAACCACAATACTCAAAGTATGTGCGTGTGCGTGGAGTCGGCGTAGGCTCATCACTCATTCACTTTTGCCCAAAACTTGAATGAGAAATATATATTTATATATTTGTGCTAATCAAGGGGGCAATTGCCCCTTTGGCCACAATAAAGCTTCACTTTTGGTTACGAGTTTACCTTAGGGATAATTTTTGTGTTGCATCCAATGGATACATGCCTCCGGAGTATGCCATACGAATACATTGCTATGCAAAATCCAACATCGTGATGCTCTCGTAGACCAACGGCGCGTTGCCATAAGCCCACATTGGTTAAAAAGGCCACGTGGATTGTCCTGTGTCTTCTTCGGCTAATGAGACCTCAATATCGAAGCCTTTAGAGTTTGAAAATGCCATATCACATATGGTTAAAATTACCATTTGATAGATCACTTTAGCGGAATTCAAGTTCTCTTTAACTAAACAATTACCATCCACATATGACATTTATTTCATGAAGACCTACTTTGTTGCGCACCTTGTATACCTACAACATTATGCATTAATTCTATCTGATATTGGCGTGAAATGGTTGTCGAAGTGGAAAGTTTGACTTGGTAAAGGCTTTCATCACGAGAGGAGAAGGTCTCATTAGCCGAAGAAGTGGAATAATTTCCAATGGAGAACTCATAACTGAAGCAAAAGGAATAATATTTACCCTTGATTCATATTTACAGATTTTGCCATTCCTTTTGCTTTCCACTCCTACCCTATGATACCCATGAAACCAGGGATCAAAATCCTGACTGGATCCCAGCCGGTTTCCGCAGTTTTCGGAGATTTCAGACCGGACCGGTTTCACCGGGATACTAGGATCTCATATTTGAATTTTTGTTTGAAATTTTGAAAGAATTTGATATAAAAATATGTAAAAAAAACTAGATGAAAAAACATGATTTATGGTGAAATCAAATGATGAAAATAATCAATTTTGAGTTCGGGGAAATTGAACAAAGGTAAAGGTGAAGAAAAAATGAGCAAGATATTTTTAAAAAAACCTTATCTTATCACCTCCCTTCCTCCACCGATGCCGAGTCCTCCGCTCTAGTTCTCCTCTACCTCTGCCGCTCTCAACCAAACCGCCATTCGGCCGCCTTCGGCGTCCCGTCGCCGCTCGAGAAGATCGGGATCCCGCTCGGGAAACTCGGGTTCCTGGTGCAGCCGCATCACTCGAGCGCTTCTTGACTCGGGAAGCCAATCTACATATGCGGGAACTCGGACATCCCAGCTGGGATTCCGATGTCCGACGGCGCCCCGTGTAGGTGATGTGTATTTCTTTTTTGTTATTTATAGATGAATGTATAAGTTGAATAAGATATTGAATTTTTTTTAGTCTACATATTTCCTTATTAGTAAATAGAAATAGATGAGTTAGAATTCAGATTAGAAGTTTGTTAAGGATTATAGAATTAGGAAAGTAATTTATGCATGATTTATGTTTGTGAAGTCAAATAACAATATGTGCCAACGACCTTGGTATTGACTTCATGTTCATTTATCATATTCTATATCTATCATAGATTTATTAGTTGTGGAATTGACATATGGACTTGTATTAGAACTATGTGTGATGGATGAATATTTCATGTCTTTATCATGGATTTGTAATTTTTTATTATATGTTTTATGAATATTGTTAGAAATATTATGGAAAAATCATGCCAATATTATGTATATTTTTTTTGAGATTTTCGTTTCTGTTTTTCCTCTTGCCGGTTTTTCAACTAATATTACCGGGATTCAGATCGGGATTACCGATTTCTGCGAATTCCGACGTCCCGATCTTGACTGCGGGACAAACGTGATTGTGAACCTTGCATGACATTCTGCTGTGTACCGGTGGAAGAAAAAAAGCATCGTATAGCCAATCTGAACTGTTGGATAGAAAAAAGACATGCATTTGTTTGGGTCCACCATAAGTCCTTTTATTTCGGGAACTTACGGCATTGCTCCCTCCATTTATATTAAAAGGTCAATTTGGTATAGCTCCTCAAAGTGCTTCTAAGGGTTAAAAAAATCTGCTCCTTCTTAGAAGCGTTTCTCAAATTTACACAGAATCTAATTATATGAATAATTCATTTTTTTAGAGAGACCTTAATGTGATGTTGAGAAAACTGTAATTATTCGCATGTCTTTGAGAGCCACAATAATCAGCATTTCCGGGCAAATAAAAATCAACATCGTTGTCGAAATTGCAAGCGGTGAAAAAGGTTCTGATTAAAGGTGGCCATTTGAGCCGTGCTTTTGGGCTGCCCGAAAGCCCGCAAGCTTGGGCCGATGGGGTGGCCCGACGGGCGGCACGGACACGGCCCGTTTAAGCCTTGGCCGGTAAAGCACGAAATTGGCCTATTTAGGCACGTCCCGAAAATAACTTATTTAAAATATATATGGTTTCTATATAAACATCAACCCATCAGTGGCTTGGTGGTAAGTCTCTTGTCTAGAAACTAGAAGACCTAGGTTCGAATTCCACTAAAACTTCATATTTCTCCACCATTTTTGCTCCATTTAAACGTTAATGGGCCGGCATGCCTAACGGGCCGGCGTGCCTAGTTCTGATGGTCTCGGGCCTCGGCCTTTCCTCAAAAGCCCAGAAGAACGAACTCATATCGGCCCAAGAGAGGAAGCGTGGAGACTGGGGACCCATCATCCTCCTCC
>JAUNZO010000790.1:0-13138 GCA_031894775.1 Chloris gayana
AGAACATTGGTCTAGTAGACGTTTCAATAAAAGGGGCGAATTAATGGCAAGCACCACGCCTACCAGGTAGCCGCGTACCGGTGAGGCGGTGACTCGGTCATGTCTTCGCGTACTCCATCTGAGCCCAAAAATGCACATGCCGGAGGTCGGACAGGTTTAAGGCAGTGAACCGGCGGCGGCCGCGGCCATGGCGTTCTTCGCCGGCGGTGGGGGCGGCCGCCGGCATGACGGGGAAAAGAGGAATGACAAAAAGATCTGGTACAGAATTTTACATTTAACCGCCTAAACCGGATTGCGATCCAAAAATTTACATAATTATCCTGAAATTGGATCGCGACTATTATTCTCCATCCACATTGTTTGCATTTAACACCCCTGATTATGCAAATAAGACCCTCGTCGTGTGTGTCCAGCTGTCGGCGGGGAACGGGGACGGCGAGAAATCTCGACGCCGGCGGATGGAATGGGCCCACGACCTGAAGCCGTTGATCTGAACCACCGACTAACTAGCGCTTCTAGGCCGCAGTGACGGCGGCGGCCCTAGTGCCCCACGGGCACCAGCCGGCCTTTGCCGCCTTGCCCTTCGGCGGCCCCGCATAGAAGTTGGTAGAGTTCAAGCCGATGCGGATACCAGGCGGTTCAGGGCCAATCTGTGGCAACGTTCCTCGGGCCTACCGCATCGGCGACGAGCGCCTCCACCCTCGGGTACACACCTTTTATCTGCATGCTTGCATCTTCTCACTCCAATCCTAAATCAGTTATGCAAAAAATTGATGCAAATTAGGATATTTATGTTAGTTGGACCAGATGAATGTATTTTTTCATCCTAACACTTATTGACAACATTACCTGATCTGGTTGTGGCTACATGTTTGCTGAAACCAATTTGCAATTGAAGTAGCCCTGTTACATACAGATCTTGCTTTATGCCGATGAAATTGCCAGTTTCATTGTACCAACTATTAAAGCATGATGGCTGCTAATTGCTACATGTATTATGCAGTTCTTTGGAAAAGCCCTGGGATTTGAAACTAGTTTCAAACCTGGAGAAATGTGACATATCCGATAAGGCTGGCCTCCATATGGAGGAGATTTTGCAAATCTTCCCAGCTCGAAAGGAGATTAGTGGCTGGGAAGTTGGATAGGCAACAATTACTCAACAAAATACCAGGAAAGCTTTCCAAGGCTGGAAGGCAAGCTTCTCAACAAAATATGCAACAACTACGTAGTGAATAGATTCAAGAATTTGGATACTTACTGTTTCGAAAATATGAAAATCTGCAGATTTATGCAATCATTTCTGGTGAAGTACTCTCAAGAGCAGGTTATGAATGTAGGCTTCTTGACTTCTCTTTTTTTTTTCCAATTCAGTCCTCAATATTTTCAGGCTAATCTTTTATCCTTTCTGAAAAACGTAGTCCCATTTGTTATTGAGTATTGACTAATTATGTTTACTTTCACAGGGAAAGGTGCAAGGGTTCATTGTAGCCGACTAGCCGTGCAATCCATATCGGGTGTTGGTGAGCACGGAATGGGAGGCCAAATTTCCGTTGTCAACAGATACGTGCTCTTAACCGAGATATCTCGGACCACACCCCACTACTCTTAGACACCGGGAATGGTACCCATTCCAACAACCAACCGCTGTTCAAATTTGAGCTAGGTTGGCTGTTACGGGATGGTTTTCATGAGTTGGTATCTCGAACCTGGCAAAGCGAAAGACGAATTGGTACTCCACTGCAAATTTGGCAGCGGAAAATACAACGTCTTCGCCGGTTCCTCGGAGGCTGGGCCAAAAACGTTAGTGGTACGTATAAGAAAGAGAAAGCAGAACTAATTAGGAGAGCGGATGAATTAGATAAGAAAGCCGAAAAACAAAGCCTAAGCGCTTCGGAGTTGGATCTTAAGAATTGCCTAAAACAAAGATTAGCTCAATCTGCTTCGGGAAGAGGAAGTCAAATGGTATCAACGAGCCAAGACAACTAAGTTGTTATATGGCGACTGTAACACCAAGTACTTCCACCTTGTAGCCAATGGTAAACATCGGAGAACTAGAATTTTCCAGCTAGAACAAGATGAGGGGATTATTGAGGGAGACGAAAATCTCAAACGATATATCACAAATTACTATAAAGGCCTATTTGGCCCTCCGGATAGAAGCAACTTTGCTCCGGTGGAGTCGGTAATTGAGGATATCCCCCAGGTCTCTAGTGAGGAAAACGAGGCCCTCACATCCGTTTTCACCGAGGAGGAGGTCAAGAAAGCCATCTTCCGGATAGAGCATAACAAGGCTCCGGGCCCCGATGGATTCCCTGCGGAATTCTATCGAGGCGTTACGGGATGTGATTAAAGAAGATCTTATGGCACTCTTTATAGAGTTCCACAAAGGTGACCTTCCACTTTTTAGCCTCAATTTTGGCATTATCACACTACTACCCAAACAAAAAGAGGCAAAACAGATCCAACAATTCCGACCGATCCGCCTGCTCAACGTCGGTTTTAAGATTTTTACCAAAGTCATGACGAATAGAGTGGCCAATGTGGCCCATAAGGTCATACGACCATCCCAAACAGCTTTCATGACGGGGAGGAATATAATGGAAGGGGTTCCGATCTTGCATGAAACAATCCATGAGATTCATAGGAAAAAACTAGATGGCGTTATTCTCAAACTAGACTTTGAAAAAGCTTATGATAAGGTCAATTGGTCCTTCCTTCAACAAACGTTGCGAATGAAGGGATTTGCACCTATCCGGTGCAAATGGATTGACCAAATCGTGAGAGGGGGCAGTGTTGGGATTAAGGTAAATGATGACGTTGGTCATTACTTCCGGACTAAGAAAGGCCTCGGGCAAGGCGACCCGCTGTCACCTTTACTTTTCAATCTAGTGGCGGACATGTTAGCCACCTTAATTGAGAGGGCTAAATCGAACGGTGATTTCCGCGGGCTAGTCCCGCATTTAGTGGATGATGGTTTATCGATCCTACAATACGCGGATGACACTATTCTGTTCATGGAGCATGATATAGCTCAGGCCAAAAATCTCAAACTAGTGTTGAGCGCTTTTGAGCAATTATCGGGACTTAAGATAAATTTCCATAAGAGTGAACTGTATCTGCTACGGCAAAGCAAGGGAGTGTGAAGACGAGTACGCACGATTTTTCGGTTGTGCGACTGGGTCCGCTCCTTTTAAATATCTCGGTATCCCTATGCATCACCGTAGATTATCCAATAGTGACTGGAATATGATAGAGGAAAAATTTCAGAAGAAATTGGCTAGCTGGAAAGGAAAGCTCCTTTCAGTCGGAGGTCGATTAGTCTTGATTAATTCGGTCCTTTCCAGTCCGGCAATGTATATGTTATCGTTTTTTGAAGTGCCAAAAGGGGTACTCAAAAACTGGATTATTACCGGTCGAGATTCTTCCGGCAAAGCGACGAACACAAGAAAAAATACAGGCTCACTAGATGGAGCATTCTTTGTCGACCCAAAGATTTTGGGGGACTTGGGATACGAGAACCTTGAAATTCAGAATAGGTGTTTACTTAGTAAATGGCTTTTCAAACTCATAAACGAAGAGGGAACTTGGCAGGACCTCCTACGGAGGAAATATTTAACAAATAAGACTCTTTCTCAAGTCAAAAGAAAGCCCGGGGACTCTCACTTTTGGTCCGGGCTTATGGAAGTCAAGGACCAGTTCTTTGAATGCGGCCATTTCCAGGTCCAAAGTGGCTCCGAGACTAGATTCTGGGAAGACACTTGGGTTGGAGACAAACCGTTGAGAGTACAGTACCCTAACCTCTATCATATTGCCAGGCGCAAAGACACAACAGTAAATCAAGTCTTGAGTGCAACACCTCTTAATATTTCCTTTCGGAGAGCTCTAGTTGGGAACAATCTCAATTCTTGGCATGCATTGGTGTCTAGGATTTTAGAAACCACCCTTACAGAGGAAAAGGATGTATTTGTTTGGGATCTACACAGTAGTGGAACCTTCTCAGTAAGGTCTATGTATAAGATGATTATGCAGAGTGGAATTATTCCACTAAAATGTCCAATATGGACCATCAAAATTCCACTCAAAATTAAAATTTTCTTGTGGTATCTCATCCGAGGTGTTACGCTTACTAAAGACAACTTAGCAAAGAGAAATTGGAATGGGTCTCTTAACTGTTGTTATTGTAGTCACATAGAGACTATTCAACATTTATTTTTTGACTGCCACTTTGCTCGATTTGTGTGGAATACTATCTACATCACTTTCCAAATTCAACCCCCTGCTAGTATCCCAGATATATTTGATTCTTGGATTTATGACTTTCCACCAAAATTCCGGAGTCAAATTTTAATTGGGGCAGCAGCACTTTTGTGGGCAATATGGTTGAATAGGAATGACATGATATTTCACAAGGCTAAGCCTAACACTTTCTTGCAGGTGATCTTCAGGATGACTTATTGGACCCGCACATGGTCATTGCTGCTTAGAGATGATGATGCTCAAGACATGATCAAAGATGGATGCATAAGTGTGGAGTCTGTCATTATGCATATCTTCGCCAAGTTTGGATGGCGCTTTGCGAACAGAATTGAGGCCTAGTGTTCAAGGCTTAGGCGATTAGCTTTTGTATCGAACTTGCTTGTCCGTTTTATTTAGAGACTTACTCGTATTGAGTATGGGAGCCTAGTGCTCGTTGCGTTGTATTAAGACATCAGCTGCGTATACCCAAAAGGTGTAGAGGCTGGGACGTTTCGTTCCATTATCTAAAAAAAGCTACGTTATTGGCACCTCTATTATGGTGAGCCCACTGTTAACATTATGCCTGTAGACAAACTTTTCTGCAGGTTACTTTTTATAAATAAACTTCATTCTCTATCTTGTTTTCATTCTTTTATCTACCTCCTTCAGCGGACTTCATTTTACAGGAAGCCCCTCCTCATCAATTGTCAAGGATTCAGTTTCTTTGTGGCTGGTTTCTTCTTGGTAAGTCCTGTTCTTCATCCCAGTGTGATAGAAAAAACCGAAATAAACGGCACACACAGCTGTAGAACTGTAATCTGTACTTATAGATTTTCTCCAATGCTAAATACTTTACAGGCAATCTCCTTGTGCTTTTCTTGGATGCTTAATCCAGAAAAGCAGGGAGCAGTGCTCCGAAGTTGCAGTTTCAGACGAGCCTGGTAAGGAGAGCAAGCAGATATTGGCTCAGCAGCCTAAAACTTGAGTCCCTGATGTTAAACAAAAACCTCCACACATCACGTGGAATACAAAATAATTTTTGAATTGAGCGATCTGCTAATTGTACATTTATGCTATCAATTATGATGTCTGGCTCACATACCTATGAAAACAAGCAGTGAGACATTTGTGTGAATCTGTTTCTGCGTACAAATTAGTTCTATATATGTAGTAACAAGCTCAGTGCATGTCGATGATAGTTTGACATCACGTGAAATTGTGCACGTGCAAAGTTGCATTGCTGACAAGGGTGAAAACGGTAGCTTGTCTTTTGTCTCTACCAAAGTGCATGTATCAGTTTGAGCAATGCTTGATAATGATCTTGTCAGTGTTGAAGTTGACAACTGGTGTGAAGTAATTTTTCCTAAGTTTGCGTCCATCTGGTGGTAGAAAAGTCATACTGCATGATAAAAAGTCAATTATTTTTCTTGTTGGATAGGCTATATTGAAATTTTGTGACGTGCTTCGCAAAAATTTTCAATTTGAATGATTATATATATAACAAGCAATATGATTTGCTCACTAATGTATACAATTACAATGTTCCCTTTCCTAGCTTTAATTCAAAGCCATCTCCACAAATTAGTATTCATCATTTTGCATCATTCATTTCAAGTGAAAATTTTCTGTGGTCTGAAAAGCTGATGGAGTGCCTGGCTCTAGTTTGTTTAATAGCCTTTCTTCTTTCTGCTGCGTCAGTAACAGCTCAGTCATGGACTCATGGGCTGTATAAGATTCATGCATGCTTTGCATTACCATTTTTATAGGGCCACCTTGGTCCGACATATTGAGTCACTGATGGAATCAGAGAGACACAGAAGAGCAGCAAGTCAATAATTAATAGCTTTGTCTGATGCTAGCTGATACTATGGCCAACCTCTGACAGATTTGCAACGTGCGAGATATCAAATTTTGATATTGCCAGCACAACAAGAATCGATATCAAATTTTGAGCCACAAGTTATATTATACTACTGGTCAAGCTGTCCGCAAAAGATTACAGTATGATCCAGCCACTTGCTCCAGAAGATAGCGTCCAGGTGCAGCGTGGCATCTGCGCTGCTAATTGCAACTGATCAGCATTCATTTTTCCATCTGTAACTTGCTCAGGCTTCTCCCCTGTTTCTGTCAACTAGCATAAAGAGCAAAGAAAAGACGTCCGGCTCCTCTACTAGTAGTACCACTATGATTTTGTCGGTCGGCTGCTTGTTCACAACTCGCATCTTTTAAAAAGATTGTAAGAAAGTTGATACGATGCATGCTTGGAGCAAGATTTTGCGTTGTTTCCATCTTTCTGTAACTATCTGCACTCCCATATGCGTCTTTTTCGTTGATCATAGCGAGACATAGTCGATGCTGTTTTCAGCCTGGCAAATAAAATGTGATTTGCTTCTCAACTGGAATGCGGCATGGCAAAACCTAAAGCTTGCACTACTAGTTCACATGTGTTTGTTGAGTTTGTTCATCCTTGTGTGCTTCAGAAGATTAAGTAGCCTGAACCTGATGAGTGGGGAGTAAAAGGAAGCACTCACTCCTCAGTTCGGCGCCGCTGTCGTTGTGTATGCAGTCCAAATGAACAAACTGGTTTTTTCCTCGCCTCACCGGCATAAGTTAGTTGGGCAAAACAAATGCCAAATCCACGCCGTCACTACTGTTTGCTCCACAGGAAGAGCATCCAAAACCGAATTGGAGAGTAGTAGTGCATTTGGCGGACCGTGCTTCATTCAGGTGGCCGACATTGCAGCATGTTTGTTGTGGTCTTCGTTGAGCGGCTAATTTTAAATATATCGTTGTTGTTTATACCGAGTTGAAGAGATTGTGGTCTGTGCTCCCAGAAGGATGATGCTTCGGCCCGGGACCAGCCAGATTTCCTGATCCCATCTTGGGATGTGTTATTTTCTGCAGACGATAAGATAAGATAGTTACTGGCCAGCCTGATGCTCTGTACTGGTACCAGATTATCAGTAGCTATAGCACATTATTGTCGCATGCATGTGAGATGCTAGTTGTCCTTCCTCCAATACAGATATGGTTATATGAAATAATCTAGCCTAATTAAAAACGTGATTACTTTTATACGACCTACAAATAATAGTAGCTTGGATTTGAACAATGGGCATGCAACATGCTACACATTTCAAAGACATCTATATATAGCGCTCTTGATTCAAACATAGTACAATATGACGTTAGGGTAATTTTCTTCAATTAAACCGTAGCACAGCTAACATGTCTAGTAAAATGCTTAATGTATATGCTTCAATATTTGTCTAGCGTACTAACTTTAAGATTCCCACAATACGATAACAAATTATAGAGAGTGACTTTTGTGAGCATAGGGGCATGTGTCCCCGGCCTAGTTTAATTAATTGGCTATGTTTTGATATAAATATTAAATATGTGATTATACTATTAAACATATCAAATTAGTTGTAGATATGTCTTATTAACTTGGGTAGGCTCATGCCCCGTGTTTATTGAAGTATTTCCCCAAACGAACATTGATCCAAATGCTGGTCTTTTCCTCTTTTTTATGAAATACATATAAACAGACACTTAGGATGTGTTGGGTAGAACTTATTGTAGTTTATTGAGCCACTTATTCTACAATGAGCAAAACCTGTACCAAATAGTTTGAAGTCATAAGGAGCATGCATATTAGCATAGCATTCATAAACAGTTTTGCTTCATGCACAACAAAAAGATCTTACTTTTCCAGCTTATGGACCATTCCTTCCTAAAAGTTCCCTATGAGTACCATAGCAAAAACTGAATAACTTGGTTTTGAGATTCACAAAATCAGCAAGAGGGCCTCGACGGGCCATCGCCTCATACTAGAAGCGGCTTTCGGCCACAGAGGACCTACCTATCAGTAGTTCTCTTTCCATGAAGCAGCACATGCAGCCTAGCTAGCCTCATGCGACATGCCGTACGTATGTGATGGTAGCCTGCCGCCGACGAGAGGCGACAGTGACGACGAAGGGCCTCTGCTTCCATCTGCTTTTGTACGACGACGCGCACGAGCACAAGCAAAACCACATGCTCGTGTCGCTTTTGCCGTTTTGCGGCGCGGGGCAGGGGGACACTGGTGTCGCCAATGGCCGTCGAGACCGATGTCCTGTACGCGTCGGGCGTCGGCGGCGGATCTACCTCGCGCCGTGTCGCCGTCGAGCGAGAAACACGGCGGCCGGGCCGGGGCTGGTTTTGTTGACGGCGACGTACTACGGGGACCGGGAAAGACGACGGAAAAGGTTACGGTTACGGATGCCGGGATGCGTACGACACGTCTCGTCGCTCTACTAGCCCGCCGGACGTCGACGTGCGCGGGAAAAAAAAAGGAGCGTTTCTACTTTCAACGGCCACGTAAAGTGCGTTCGTTTCGCACTCGTAGCTAGTGGTGGGGGATAATTGAGGAGAAGGGTTTTATCGCTTTGACTGGGTGCTTAATTCGCATGAACTGACCATCTCTCCTTTTTTACCTCTTCTCCGTCCAGACCTCCCTTGCATTCCGGCACGAGCAAAATATGCGCTACTCACTTGGGTAATTACTACTTCGTCCGTCCCATTGAAAATGTCATTTTAGACTTTTAGACATCGTCCTTTGATTGTTCGTCTTATTTATAAAATTTATGCAAACGCTATTTAATTTTTTTCTAACTTAATTTATCATTAGTGATACTTTAATAATAATATATTTATTTTAGTATTTTTATAAAATTTTTAAATAAGACAATGCGATCAAACATGAAATCCGAAAAGTCAAAAACGACACTTTCAATGGGACAGATGTAGTAGTAAGCAGAAGTTCATGTAAGTTGCTGTGGAATATTCCAGGGAGAGGCTCGAGACCGACAATGACTTCCGCAGCTAGTAGTGAGCACGGCAAATAATTTTCAGAGCATGCAGTGCCTTTTTCTTTTTCTTTTACTTTTAGAGAGTATCCATCGACCGGGTACACAGTTGCACGGTCGTGTCATCTTTTGTGATAACTCCGATCCAATTCTCCACCGGCGGCCGATAGATTCGCCATGCATTTGCATGATGAGTCTTTGCTAATACTATCCCCCAATTCACAAGCTATGGCATTTAATGTGGAACAACAATATTCTTCCTCTTTTTTCAACTCTAAGTACTCAATAATTTTAAGATGCTTGCTGCCTAAGCAAACCAAAAGTCACATGCTGGTTCCGGTCGAAATATAAGTAATAATATAGCCAAATGGACATATGTGGTATATTTCCAACTTCTTGTCTAGCAACCATGCATTTGGCTTCCATATGCTTATAAATATTGTATTGCAAAGATATACTACCGAGAAGACATGGATACTAGCGTCTAGCTATAGAGCAGTAGGTTAGTTCCATTTTTCCTAGGGATGGCAATGGGTACCCGATACCCGATGGGTAATTACCCTATCTCGGGGCGGGTATGGGATAATTTTTTACCCGCGGGTATGAAAACGGGTAAAAAGTTATACCCATCGGGTATGGCGGGTTCGGGTATGGGCAGGTATAACCCGAACCCGTCCCACCCGCATACCCGATTTTGGCCCACCATAGTCCATTATATAGTGTTTTTAGTCCATCCCAATTAGCAATTGATATAAAAACTTCTAAACCCTAACCGAAATCCCAGTATCCCACCGTCTCCCGTCGCGCTCCACCCGGGTATGGGATACCCGCTGGTACCCGTTACCCATTCGGGGTCGGGTATGGGAATAGATTTATACCCGGGTGCGGGTACGGGGCGGGTGCGGGTATAAAATTTTCTTGTCGGGTACGGGTTTGGGACAGCAGAACCCGCGGGTTTTCTACCCGCTGCCATCCCTAATTTTTCCGGGTACAGCTTGAAAAACACGGCGGGTGACATAGTCGCATGTGTATGGAACAAATAAACTAGCTCGCTCCGGCCATCACCTAGCAATCGGCTCACTAGATTACTTCAAGGATGTATTTATGAGCACGTTGTATATTTCTTATTGACTGAATAAAAGATTGGCAACGACTCATGCAGCATGCTTCATCATTTGATTTTTAATTCGGCATTGTCAACAAACAAACACACCATGCATCTAGAGCTATAGGCATAACTTTCATTCTTTTGCATATTGTTCTGTGATGGAGAATTTTCTTCTTTTCCTTCTTTTATTTGGTCGGTGATGCAGTCATTCTGGCAGAAACAAAGACCACAGTTATAGAAGAACAAACGAAAATTATAAACGTGCTGGCATGAACCGAACAGACGGCAGTTTTAGTTGCCGGCACGGTACTATATACTCCGGCCTTGGATCCAGAAAGCACACTAGACGCATGGCCGGAGAAGAGCTTAATTTAGTTGCTATTAAATTAAGTTTCGGTTTGGTTTTGGCCGGCCTCGAGAACCTTACGTAAAGAACTACAAAGGTTGTTTCCTTCAACCCAAAAAAAAAAGAATATAACGATTGGTCCACAGACACGTTTTGCTTTGTGGTGAGTTGGTGTCGCAGGATGGCAACAAATGAGAATAACGGTCGCCGCCAGCCTTCCTCCTCCTCCTAGGAACGATGTATGTATGTGAACATAAGTTACCGGAACAGACGACAGAATTATTATATATATAGATCGGGTAGAGAAATTTGGAGACCACGCGAGGACCGCTGCGCCGGTAGCTAGCTGTGTGCGTGCTGTGTACTAGTACTACTGTACTGCAGCAGCTCACACCACACAGGTCACTCTCCGGAGCTCACCATCACAAGACCAGTAGTTCACACGGTGCTCACGTCGCAGCAAAAGGGAGGGAAAAGGACGCAATCACACACAACCACCACAAATATCAACGTGCAGCCGCGCTGGATCGATTGAAATACACATCATTTTCGTTCCCGGACGCGAAATTGCGAATCAAACGGCGGAATACACGCCAAATCGACACAGATTATTGATGACATGGACGCCTTTGGCTTGCATCACTCTGCTTGCTCCAACTCTTGGTCCTATGTGTGAACATCAATTGAACAATCACAGCACGACCGCAACCGCGCACGTCAGTGTTCCCAAGATTCACTGATTTAACCACCGTATGTTCGCGCCATCTTCATGAGAAAGTTGTAACAGCATATGTATCTTCAACATGTATTATCCACACTATCATTATTGTTATGAGATTTGTGCCAAAATATACACGACAATAATCCAAAGATCATACGATGAAGTACATGTGGGGATTGGATTTCACCAATCTCAATGCACAACATATATTATGGTATATATAATACATGTTGAGCATCCACGTGTGAAAATTTAGGTTCGCATTTCCACCTGACGTTTACTGTAAGAGGATGTAAGAGAGAGGCAGACCAGCCAGAGTCCCTATTTATTCTAGTACAAGAGTCTGACGAAGATTTTGCTGGAACAAAACAACAAACATTAGGTCTAGTACATGGATCGATGGATGTGCTTCCTCCAGCCATGTAAACAGATCTCCATGGAAGCATGTGCGGTGATATTTTTTATGTGCTGCACGCGATGCGCGCGTTTTGTGCCCTTTGGGTTTAATCAAACCGGCCGTGAGATTGTGTACCTGTACGTTGATCTAGATCTAGCTATGTGTGGAGCGACGGGTTTTGCGACCAACCAGATACTATTATTGCTAGGATGCCAAGTTCTTGGAGCAGAGGGTGTGTTAGTGCTTTCAAGAACACGATCGATATAGGATAAGATGCATATATAGTAGCAAATTGGTACTTGGCTGGCCGGGCATCACTGGCGATTGGTCATAATCTTCTCGGTATCCCAGCGCTATCCATCCCAATCCCGTGTATCAGTATCATGGCGCACACTGGCCCATTTGTGAAGTAGAATATATGTAGCACTAGACCTAGTTGTTCAATAATGAAGTGGTTTTGGGAGGAACTGACCCAAGAAATTTTTAACAACATGCATGCAAAAGTATCTAGTAGATCATTTTCTTGACTCAACTGAAGAACTTGGATACGCAAGTTGCTCTACATCTACTGAAGAACTTGGATATGCAAAAGTCTCATTGAAGAGTTATATATGCACACCACTATATAGGCTTGCACTCAGTCACTCAGAAATTCCAACAAAAAAATTGTCTGCACTCTCAGTATGTGCATCCAGGGGTGTATCAGGTAGCTATATATAGCTATATATAATCACTATATGAATCGACAAGACCTAGTGAGCACAATCGACAAGCTACCCTTGGTGGCCGACAACGATCGATCGGCAAGCACATCATGGGCCTAGGGTGTTCGGACGCGCAGCACTTTCATATATGCGGGGAAACACATGCGCATATTTTCCGGCGGCACCGCGCCGGACGACGTCCATATATCCATCTAGCTTCTAGATGAGTACTGGATCGTCATCACTAGCGATGGGCGATGGCTAGAGAGGCGTCACATGCATGCATGTCTTGATATGCATGAGTTCGAGTTGCACGGTCCCTGTCGCCGAATCCGTGCGTGGCCGCCACACGGGATTTCCTCGACGGGGACACCGTGTCCGATCGGCGGCGGCACACGCGCTCGAGGAAACTAAAGTGGACATGTTGGCAAAGGCTTCTGGGAGGGCCACACAACAAGTGTAACGCATCTTGGAAGGATAAGAGAGATATATCGATTAGATGGGATGGATGTCTTTGACCATCTGGCCAGATCTCTCCTTTATCTTCCTGCCTAACGCCAATTCTCTTTTTTTTTGACGAAAATAGCGGGTGCCTTTTCATTATAGTAGAAGAAAATGTCTCATTTTAAGGAAAAACGAGGCCAAACCGAAACAGAAAAAGGACCTACCTACCAAGGTTGTACAACAACTAAGCTTCCAAGACGGTTGGCCAACAATCCAAACCATCGGAAGCACCAACAACAAACAATCCACAGGTGGCAGCATCCACCACAAGC
>JAUNZO010000791.1:0-19113 GCA_031894775.1 Chloris gayana
TTCATAAAGAGCAAAATGAAATATACCATAGGGTTAAAAAAATGTGACTATGAATTATGCCACAAATACACTACCATTCATTAGATTACCTTTGATTATTTCAATTATCCGAACCCGTACGTTATTAGTGTTTCGGTACCTTCATCTGTTAATTTCACAACATAACGCAACATTGCGAGAACACAGATCATAGTACCAAAGTACAGAAGACTTTTGAGGTGCAAGAATGCTTTTATGCTTTGGAGGAGGAATGGTGATTGTGCAAGTTTCGATCAGTTATTTGAGGTTGGTTATGTTCATAGAATTCAGTTTTGCACCGCACGGAGAAGCCGTGACATGCATGTACCATGACTGAATTGTTGTTGTTTCTCACAAATATGTATTCAGAAAGAGCAAATTAAAACAGGACAAAAGGGCACGGTTCAAGCAATGTGACTGAATCATTAGACTAGCCATGCTTCCAGTTATCTCTGAACTACAAATTCTGATCAACTCGTACATTGTTAATGTTTGATGGGTCGCTAGCGAGCAACAAGGTGGTGGCACTCAAGATTGACGCCAGGTTACGTAATTAGTCCGTAGCTGAGCCAGAGAACACACTTTGTTATGTTGGGAGAATCCAGCCAAGAATGGAGCAACGGTGATGATATTTGATCAGTTCTTTGTTTTGGTCATTCCTAGCTTTCGGTTTTGCAATAGGCGGTGCACGCACAAGCGTATCATACAGCGACCAACTCTTCGGTTTTTGTTGCATGTTTTTATAGTTCGGTTCAGATTTCAAGGAAAAGCTCATAAAGCTTGGGAAGATGCATTGTATTGTGGCTCACCTCCGGCATGCAGAAACTAAGGCCAGTCTCAATGGAGAGTGTCATCACACAGTTACCAAAAAGAATTTTTTAAGAACCGTGCCAGTGGAGGGTCATGGTGATGACACTCATCTCTCATTCTATGACACTCTCCCTCTTCTCTCTCATGTCATGTCAGCAAATTTAATGCTCATGACACTACCATGACACTCCCATTGAGACTGACCTAAGAGGTCTTCAACCATTATCTAAACACTAATTCCCAACAACAGCATTGTCAAAATCCAACCAGTAGAAAAAGACAGATAGGTCCATATTCACATTGTCCAATTCAAATCACATAAGACCTATGGCACAAACAGTTCTAAATATATTGTGAAATGTGGGTAAACCCTTCATGCCTAATATTGTTTAAAACAATATCACATAATGTAACTAGTTTCTATCTTATCGAAGAGCAAAGCAACATATTCAACATATCAATTGATGGTTCATTGATCAGTGGCATTGTTACGACCTTGATGGCCATGGCAGACCTGATGCGCTTGACGCCAGAGCACGGTCATCACACACGCATCACAACAAGAGCACGGCAGTTAGTATAGCGTGTTCCGGGAGTTATAGTGCATAAAAAGACATGAAATTTCGCACAATCACAGTGCACACGGTGCACATCAATGGACACAAGATGGAATCCATTTTTAACACAAGAAGCGTTAGAATCAATATCAGAAGTATGTCTCGTTACATGTTGAAGAGCCACAAAAAAGCTCAACAAAAATGGAGTGTCTCGTTAATTACATGTTGAAGAACCGCAAAATGTTGAAGAACCGCAAAATTCTCAACAAAAGAATAGGTGATAATCGATCACCTGGTATGTGTAGGAGGGTCATTGCACAGTCAATGTGTAGATGCCGTCGATCTCACGGGCGTCGACCCAACGCCGTGGGCCATCGTCTCTGTGGTTGTCCAACACGAGCACATGCATCTGGTCACCGCAGCGTCGGAAGCCCAAGCAGACGACGGCATGGGAACTCACCTTTTTTCCATAGAGAAGCTTGCTCCTATCCCTGTTTTCTTGGTTCCGGCCACACCCCCTGTAGACCCAGAAGTCATTGCGGCTGGCGTCGAAGAGATAGTACCACGGGCAAACCCATAGCGTCCCGACACAGGGGCCGCCGTTCCGCAGCAGTTTCGCCATCAGATCCTGGGTGAGATGGGCACCCGTGTATTCCTGCCACCCGGTCAGTGGCAGGACAGTCTGTGCGTCAGATGGATTGGAGAGCGGCACGCCACCCCACTCTCGTATCACATCCAGCACATGGCACACAGAGGCTCCTGTATCCTTGTTCCAGATGCGTCTGAGTAAGCATATCTTCAGTAGCTCAAGAGGCTCTGCCGCGACCCAAGGGAACGGTGTGTCCTTGCCGTGTAATAACATGTACACAAACCAGTTGATCGCCTCCACAGCCACGGTGCAGGCGACGAGCGCACAGGTAGCTGCAGGCCATGCCAACGCGGCATACATACAATGTTGTTAGTTATTTTAGTACTAGTAGTAGCATTAAGCGAAGACAAGCACGAACTATCGGCGAAATGCTCTATCTCTCACCCTTGAGTCGCTGCCTCATGGGCCGACCCTCAAAGATGACGTGCTCCGTCACTGGCCCAATGGGCTGCCCCAACACCGAAAAATCAAGTTCGAATGTGTTTGTCCACCTCCAGAGTCCTAAGGTGAGCTTCGTCCACCAGCTAGGTCCGGTCTACAATGCACATGGTTCATCAGGACAGAAATGAAAATTCTGCGGATATGAGGGCGGACACTAAGGTGAGGGAATGTAGAGCTGACCTGGACTCCACTACAAATGGCAGCATCCGAGACAACAACGTTGCTTTTCTTGGATCCATCTGATGTTTCGGCCACAATGTTATCACCTGCAAGACATCTGCGGTCAAAATACTAGTGAAAACTGCAAGCAAAATTACATGTTCTTCTTCCATATTCTCATCTCATCACAGTTCGGTCAAAAGAAGATTATTGCTGAAAGCTGCAAGCAAAGTTAGCTACATCTCACCTGCATCTCCGGTGCTGCGAACCAGGTCACTGGTTGGAGGGGCTGTCACCGGTTTATAGACGCTCAGTAGGACGCATACCACGGCGCCCAAGAAGATGCCACACGAGATAATGTAATCACCTGCAACTAATGAGCACAGTATGCGCATGTTAATTTCTACTCTCATCTCTACTCAGCTGCAATGCATGCAAATGACTAAGATGATGGATAATGGAGGGCAATGCATTTATACTCTAACAATCACATCGGTGATCAAAAGAGGACTAATGAAAAGTACAAGTAAACTTTGTTCTCACCTGCATAAACATATATTGCGATGCTGGCTGCCACAGAGAGAATGAAGTTCCCAAAAGGGCCACCTGTTGTGCCCTGTCTCAAAACAAAATTATTAAGGAACATGAAGTCTGGCACCTTTTTGACAGTACGAGCAGCATCCACTATATCTCCCGTCGTCTTCAACCCCATCCCCCTTTGACTCCCCACCGTGCAGACCTAGTTTCCTCAGGCTGTCTCCACTCACCCCTGCCCAACACCACTCATGATGCAGTAATGTGATGATGATCATACCTGACGGGGCTTCTTGATGGCGTTGTTGCAACATGTGACGAACTTGCAGAAAATGCCATCCATCTCCTGTGATTTGTGAAGGTCAGTTACTCATATATAACATTCAAAGCTACAAATGGATCATATAACATTTATTAATAAATGACCTATAGGTCTAAAAATACATTACAACAACAACAAAGCCTTTTATCCCAAGCAAGTTGGGGTAGGCTAGAGATGAAACCCAAAGGAAGCAAGTTGTGACAGTCTAAAAATACATTCATCGTAATATTATTGAATCACATAAACGAGTGTCCAATTGTCCATCTTGGGTCTAGAAAATAATTTGATTTGTGAGCAACAGTAGAGTGTTTACATATCATAAATATTGGTAAAAAATGCAAAAATATATGCCACTAATAAAATGGCAAGCATTGCTAGAGGCTTACGCAAATCAAAATTTTGATCTTTCAACCTAATTTCAATCAAGATCTCTAATAATATACTTCTCAATCTCAATATAGCACAATGTCAAAGTTAGTAGAACTTATCGAATACTCTTATCTCTTAAATCAGCTTTGGTTAATTTGTGGAGGATTTCCTGATCGAGGTTCAATTTGGGCACGAGAAGAGCATATACCTGGCGCCCCTATTTCTAATTTATCATTTCTAGTCCTGTGTTTCCACTATTGTTTCAATTGAAATTGCTAACCCAAAAGGACCATGTCGCCAGCGCCTTCCGTTGGCCTAGAGGCCGAGGCAGGGGCACTCCGCGAGGTACAAATGCTAGCACAATCGGGAAAGGAGCTCACAAGGAATTCCGCGGTGATTATAGCGGAGATACGGCACGGGTTAGGAGGGGCGGATCTCGCCCGAGTTCCTTTGAGCTCCTAGCTCCGGGGTTCGGGTCTCCACTTTTCTACGCGCAAAAGGAGGATGGTTGATGCTAGTTCTTACCGTGCAAAATGCCGGATCCGGAAGGATCTCTGATGGCTGCGCGACGGGAAGCGGCGGAGAAGTTCGTCGAGCTTGTCGCCGACACAGACCCGGGGGCTTGGAGCCCGTCGATGGCCGGCGGGGGTGTTTGAGGGACTGAGATCCCCCGTCGCACAGATCAAGAACGAGGGAGAAGCCGGCCTTCCCGGAGTTCCCGGAGGCCGGAGTTTTTTTTTTTTTGATAGGCCCGGAGGCCGGAGTTGGGAAGGAAGGGGGAAGAGGGCTTTGTCTCTCTTCTCTATTTCTCTCTCTCTTGTTTCTCTTTTTTCGAGCCGCGCGCTGCGTGGGACGTGGAATGGAAGGCTGTCGGCCGTCAGATCAGCGCATCATCCTCGTGGCAGCAATCGGGACCGTGCCACCGTGGCCCAACACGTCCCGCGTTGTTCGGTTCGCGTTCTGCTAACGTAAATTCTTCCTTCAAATAGTATACTCGAAGCAGCATTCATAAATTTCATTTCTCTAACACAAAAAACCAATATTCTATATTCTTTTTTAAAACGAAACACGTCCATAAAAGAGTACTTCATTCATATGCACGAGATTGGGAATTAATAAGTTTATTTATGATTTTCAACAAAACTGGTCTAGTTCAATTTCTTTGATACACCAGTTTTCAAATTTAATTTTGGTAGGACTTCAAAATCATTGTTGGATAGCGACGGAAGGTTCGTTTGATGATTAGCACTTTTTTTAATAATGATTAGCATTGGATAGCGACTGACCTGACCAATTCTTATACCGGTTGATTTGATGGCCAGCCTCGTTCTAACAGTGATTAGTTGAATAGCGTTGGATAGAGATTGAGGTGGCCAATTCTTATATGTTGGCATCTCCCAGAATATTGCACTATCTTTGTTCTAGTTAAAGTGCCGTTTTGACTTATATTGCGGCGAAATGAAGTTCAACCAGTGAAACCAATTCTTTCCTTCTTCACTTTTGGATTTTTCCAGGTGTTCTCGAGCAACGCTTTACCACGGTTCTCCACCGCCAGTCGCCCTTGGTCAAAACTCAAAAGGCTATAGCGTGTCATTTTCGGTCGGAGGCTCCAATTCCAGTGGCGTCGCTCTTGGTCAAAGGTTATGGCAATCACCATGCCACGCGTCGTGTTTGGTTACACGTGTCCGCGCTTGGGTTCGACGAAAGCAGCGGTTCCGCCGACAAGTGACGCTGCTTCTTCCGGGACTCGCGCCCCACGCTGCCACGGCCTCAAGGCGCTAGCCCTATTCCTAATTTCTTTTAACTAACACTGAATTATGGTAAGACATACTGAATTATCGTAACATATGAAGTAATGAACATTAGCATGACAGCTCTAGAAGTGAAGGAAACAAAAAGAAAACGATAAGGTTTTTTTGTTCAGTTGGGCAAACAAAATATAGTTCGTCGTAATCAAGTTATGTTTTGTTATCGTCCTCTCTTGGAAAGCCCGTTTATGAATCAGAATAGCTGTACGTCCGACTGGACGATCCGACTTAATCTTCCGACTGCTTGATAATCATTGGATGTTAATCACGATTTATGATACTTGCATTATCGTTTGTCTCTTTACACCGGGTGAAAGGCTGGGTCGGATGGTCGAGTCGCACGTAATATAAAGCAGCGCTCCTTATGAATATGGTTGACCCCACGCATATTCCTAATATAGGTATTGTGTTTTGTTCTTAATTTTCTCAAGACTTTTATGTGATTAACATTTTCTGTTGTGTATTTGCATGTTTGTGTCTTAATTGTCTGAATAACTGAATGGAGCAAACGTACATCATAAGAAATTTGATTGTGATGTTCTTTTTCATTTTCATATATAAATAGCGAGAGAGAGAGAGAGAGAGAGAGAGAGATGTGAATCATGCTTAATTGTTAGATCTGTACATAACCAATTCTACTATTTTTTTTGTGTGTATCTCTGGAAAGAATCCAAAGTACATACCACTTATACAACCGAATGTTTGTTTAGAACAGTTGTGGATATAAGTGCCTTCTATGGGCTAAGGTGATCTCTAAATAAACATATTACAAGCTTTTTTTTCCCATTACATGCAATTTTTCTTTTTCCAGAACATAGCTGCAATCACTACAGCATTTTGAGCCTGCAGTAACGGGCAAAAAATACTGTAGTATCGGGCATTCGCCTCGATACTACGTAAACATTATTACAAGTTGTATGTTTTCACTATCGGTCAAACCGTTCGTTATTACAGTGACCTAAAAATAATAAAAAAAGACAAGTGGCACCGGACCGAGCCTAGACCCGGCCCGCTGCTAGGCCCGGAGCCTAGACCTAGCATCAGGCTGCCGCATGGAGCTGGTTCCGACTGCCTCCACGTCGAATCCGACCGTGGGCAGGGGCCCGTGCGTGGAGGAGCCAGATCCGGCCGCCTCCTCGCCGGATCCGGCCATGGGGAGGGACCCCTAGCGGAGGAGTTGGTCGGATCTGCCACCACCTCGTCGGATTGTCGAGGGTCGGCCGGGAGGGGTGGAGTTCATGGACATCGCGCCGGCCATCGGATTATGGCTTCATCAAGGAAACGTACATACTCTCCTCTCAAAGACTCGAGCAATGTCTTCTATACTAGTTATATCATGGTCTGTGCCTGCCTGATAGTTGTAGATGGAACGATAGATGTTCTTTAGGTGAGACACGACAGAACGAGTGAAACGACTGGAACGTCGGAACGAGGTTGACCAACACGCCGACGTGCAAGTAGAGGGGGCGATGCACGTGGTGCCGTCCATCTTTGCGTCCGCGGACACAGCAGAGAGCCTCACGATGTTGATGGCGATGGCAGACCTGTTGTGCTTGACGCCAGAGCGCGGTGATCACGTGCGCGTCACGGCAAGAGCGCGACAGTTAGGATAGCGCGTTCCGGGAGTCATAGTGCTTAGAACAACATGAAATTGTTTAGAATGATAGGGCACGCGAGGGGCATCAAGGAACACGATATGAAATCGGTTTTTAACACGAGAAGCGCGTACGGAGGAACACGAGATGAATTCAGATTTTATTAGGAAAACATTTCCAGAAGTATATATGTCAAAGAGCCGCAAAAATCTCAACAAAAATTGGAGTATGTCTTTGTTAATTAATTACAAGTTGAAGAAGCTCAAAAAGCTCAACAAAAGAATACAGTAGATGGTAATGGATCACCTGGTAGGAGGGTATTTCACAGTCAACGTGTAGATGCCGTCGATCTCCTGGGCGTCGACCCAGCGCCGTGGGCCATTGGCTCCGTGGTTGTCCAACACGAGCACATGCACCTGGTTGCCGCAGCGTCGGTAGCCCAGGCAGACGACGGCGTGGTGGCTCACATCTTCTCCGTAGAGAAGCCTGCTCATGTGCCTGTTTTCTTGGCTCTTGCCGCACCCCCGGTACACCCAGGCCCTGTCGCGGATGGCTACGAAGATATGGTACCACGGGCAGACCCAGAGCGTCCCGACGCAGGGGCCGCCGGTCAGCAGCTTCGCCACGTCATCCTCGGTGAGACTGAAACCGTTGTCGGCGCTGTATTCCTCCCACCCGGTCAGCGGCAGGACAGTCCCTTTTTTCTGGCGTCCGGCACGCCACCCCGCTTCTGTATCACCTCTAGCACACGACGCACGGAGGCTCCCGTGCTCCGGTTCCAGATTTCCTCTTTCAGGCACGTCTTCTTAAGCTCATGAGGCTTCGCCGCCGCCCGAGGGAACGGCGTGCCTTTGCCGTATGACAAGGCATGCACATACCGGTTCATCGCCTCCACGGCCACGGTGCAGGCGACGAGCGCACAGGTAGCTGCAGGGATCGCCATGGCAGCACACCAAGAACATACAATGCCGTCAGTTATTTTTATAGTACTATAAAAATATATAAGAGAAGAGACGCGCGCGTGAACAATCGATAAAATGCTCCATCTCTCACCCTTGTCTATCTGCTTCATGGGCCGACCCACATAACGCACCCAGCTGACCTGCTCCGTCACTGGCCCGATGGGCTGCCACAACGCCGAAACATCCAGTTCGAACGTGTCGGTCCACTCCCGGTATCCGAAATAAGCGGAGATGACCCCCGTCATCCAGCTCGATTTCGTCTACAGTGCACGCGCGATGTTTATCGGGACAGAAATTATTAAAGTCCTGCTGATTTGACTACGGCGAAGGGACCAAGAGCTGACCTGGACTCTACTGCCAATGGCGGCGTCGACGCTGCTTTTCTCGGTTCGATCACACGTTTGGGCAACGATGGTATCACCTGCAATGCATGACCACTTTCACTCGACGTCAAAAGTCTTAGGGTGTGTTTGTTTTCTGGGTCTAAAATTTAGAGCTGTCACATCAATTAGAATCTTACTATTTATGAGTACTAAATAAAATTTAATTATAAAATAAATTACAGGTCTCTAAACTAATTTATGAGACGAATTTAATGAGGTTAATTAAGTCGTGATTACAAGACGGTTACTGTAGCATCACTTTAGCAAAATATAGATTAATTAAGCTCATTAGATTCATCTCAAAAATTAACATCAATCTGTCAAAAGGGTTTTGCCATTAAATTGATCGAAATATTCATAAATAGTAAGATTCTCTTTGATGTGAGAGTGCTAAATTTTAGAGGACGAGAAACGAGCAGGCCCTTAGTGATTGTTTATTGGAAGTGTGTATACTCGATAAGTAGTTTCGACTGCTAAACAACAAAATAACAAAAGTACTTATATAGGACAAACACTTAACAAATTTGTACTACCATAAGTAGTTTGAAGCAGCAAAACGTAACTTTTATGGGTGAGATAATAAGTAGTTTTAATATATAAGCGTAAGTAGAATAAACAATTTTGAGAGAATAAAAACTATAAACATAAACTCTACCAAATGCATCCTTAATTAAAAGTGCAAGTAAAGTTACATGTCCTTCCATAGTCTCATTTAATCGTCATTCAGGTCAAAAGGAGATCAATTACTGAAAGCTGTGAGCAGAGTTAGCTAACTCTCACCTGCATGCCCAATGCTGCGAGCTAGTTCACTGGCTAGAGCGGCCGTCACCGGTTTGTAGATGCTGAATAGGACGCATACCACGGCACCCAAAAAGATGACACGCAATACAGTGTAGTTACCTGCAACTAATAATGAACACAATATATGGGGAAAATATGTAGTGCAAACCACTAACTAGGTGGAAACATGCAAACTCAATTTAAAAATTGATTTTGGAGTTTTCAAAAAATCTGAAAACTTGCATGTGCATAGATGAGATGAGGATAAATATTCATACCAAATTGCAAGTCCAAATGCAACATGATTTAATAGAAACAAAACTGACAAAATCATGTTGCATGTGAGGAAAATGACAAAATAGTGAATAGTATTGTAGTTTTGTCCTCTTGCACATGTTTTGTTATTTTTATATCTTGTAAACCAATAGGTATTTGCACTTGAAATTTGGTATGCATATTTATCCTCATTTCATCTATGCACATGCAAGTTTTCAGATTTTTTCGAAACTGCAAAATCAACTTTTGAATTGAGTTTGCATGTTTCCACCTAGTTAGTGGTTTGCACTACATATTTTCCCCAATATATGCATGTTACACTTTCTAACCCATTCCCATAATCCACCTGATTAGGATAACATCAGTAAGAGTATAATCTAGCAGTAGATGGATAATGACAGGCTGCTTGTACTCTAACAAAATCTCATCAGTATCATCTGGCAGTAGATCACCTCGACATGATAATTTATGATCAAAAGAAGACTAGTGAATGATACAAGTGAATTTGGTTCTCACCTGCATACCTACTGTTCCGAAGAACAAGAGTCGACTGTTTGCGAAAGTAGGATACCACGACCCTGACTGCCACATGGAGAATGAAGTTGCCAAAAGCCCAACCTATTGTGCCCTTTCTCAAACAAAATTACAAAATTAGAGAATGACTTTTATGGGAATAGGGGCATGTGTCCACCCTAGCTTTTTTATTAATTATGGTTAAATTTAAACATCAAATCTCTTATTATACTATTAAACATGCCATACTAGTTATAGATATATTGTCAAATCATAAATCGAAGTACAAAAATATCAAATTCTGACAAATTTATAAAATTTAATAGAATTTCATGAATTTGTCAAAATTTGATATTTTTATACTTCAATTTATGATTTTATAACATATCTAGAACTAGTCTAACATGTTAATAGTATAATCAAAGATTTATTATTTATGTTTAACCATAATTAATAAAAAAGCTAGGGTGGACACATACCACTCGCCCCCTATCCTGATTTATATGTCATCCTAGTACTCCATCATTTTGTCAAATATTTTTCGTTCCCAGAAACAGAGGCAGTATGAAACCATCCAAACAAGCGTACCTAAGTGTGTGTTACCATAAACCACCTGATTGGGATAACATCAGTAAGGGTGGTCAGTTTAAGTGTGTGTTACCATAAACCACCGGTGTGTTTAATTGAGTACATGAGGAGAGATGGAAGGTGGTCAGTTTTTTTTGTTTGGATGGGGTCATCCAGGGACAGCGTCACCACCAAGCAAATTTCCTCAATATTTGGTGGCAATGCCATCCTCCGAAATCGAGCGGATGGCACAGCCTCCATCCCTCACCTGCTCTCACGGGACTATCCCGTGCGCTCGCGCTGCCTTGCGCGCGGTTCATCGTATGCTACCACGCTTTCTTTTCTCCTCCCTCACCTTATCTTCACCTCCTTCCATAAAATAAGAAAAGAAAAGCAAAATTGAAATATGGAGCTGGACCAGGCGAAGCAGGCAAGGGTGAGATTTCTCCACCATCGGAGGCGGTGCCGGATTTTATACTCTCCTCCTATTTTCATAGTGGTGCAGCACCTCCTCCCTTTTCCTCACTAGTGCGCCGCTGATTGTTACCCCGTTCCATTCCTGTTTTGTAGCAAAGCCGGTTGAAGCCAACAAGCCATTGCCACCTACTTCCATAAGTGATCATGTTCATGTGTTCATCCATATTCATCCATGCAAACAAAAACAGGGACGGTCTAGCACTCCATTCATCCCTGGTACGAAACAGAAAAATATGGCTCACGCCACCCGTCAAACAAACAACAACAAGGGCCACCCTGTACCAGAAAATAGGGATGACCTGGCCGTGTTCCTCTTGGCTCCAAATCAATCGCACTAAATGTGACAACAGGCCTTTGCCACCCTTCCTTGGTTCCCATGAATATTTCAAAAGCGACAACTAAACCGAGGTCGAGGAAGATTAAGAAATGACATGTATAAAATACATTGACTCTAATATTATTTAATCACAAACGAGTGTCCACCCTAGGTCTATCAAAAAAATCATAGGTAGGGTGGACTTTTCGAAGATGAACTTATACCAATAAAAGAATGAAATATAAAGACTAATCCTACTATTTCAAAAAATAAATTGATTTGAGTAGTAGTAAAGTGTTTACATATCATAAATATTGGTGATTGTGAAAATATATACCACTAATAAAATAGTAAGCATTGCTAGAGGCTTCGACAAATCAAAATTTCGATCTTTCATAGCTTGAAAATTGCACTTGATTACAATCAAGATCTAATAATATACTTCTCAACATAGCAAAATGTCAAGTTACTGGAACTCTTCCGACATTCTATCACTTATGTCGACCCCCAAATTTGGTTGATTTGTGGGGGATTGCCTTCTTGAGGTTCGATTTGTGCAGGGAAAGGGCATACACCGGCCCGTGTTTCTAATTCATCATTTCCAATCTTAGGTGATGGGCCATATCATATACTATTTACAAATTAAAAGCTTCTTAATCATAGAAAATCCTAAGCATTTGTAAAAAAGGTAAATCACCTGGTCAGCAATTATGATGTTCAATTAGTCCCAACTATAGCTCAAAAACTAGATGAAGAAACGTAAGGTTAACGTGAAGGCAATGATACATAGGATTTAAATTAACAACATGCATATTTACAAAAAGACAAAATTAGTATAAGTAGGAAGGAAATTCATCAAAGACACTTGCCTTTTCCCATTTGCTTCTACTGCTTGAAGTCGTCAACTCTTGCTCTTTGAGATTCTCGAACCACTCATTCTCTAATGATGTCACACCGAAACAACAAGCGAACAAGCATATAAGTAAATTAAGTAACAGTATGCCAAACAATATTCAATGACTGCAAAAATACCGAGATATGATACTACACGACACTACAGTGACTTGAGCGCAAGAATCACTATTAACGAGCTATAGCCTATAGGCTAAAAGTTATGCTGTTTTGAAGGTTCAGGAACTAAAACCATAAGAGCAGAAAGGTTCGAGGATCTAAATGTAATAAAATAAAACGTAAAGATGTTTCTACGAATAGGATTCATGGACCGGGCTTGGACTTTTGCCCACAGGTCTACGGTGGACCGATGGCACACCCCGATGGTATGGGTTCAAATCCTCTACATTGGAGTTTTTAATGTAGAGGTGCTACAAGAATCTGGCATTAGCAGTCATCCTGAGCCATCCGTGCAAGATCCAATGGATGAAATCTAGAGTCTACAGTCATGGATAAAACAATAGAAAAGAGTGCTACAGTAAACCATACCCTGTCGCTACAGTAGTCGCTACAGTGCTAATGCAGAGAGCTTTTCCCATCTCACGAATTACTGTAGCAGATGCTACAGCTCTCTGCATTGAGACCTCTACAGCAGAGGATATGCACCCCGATGGTATATAATTGGTCCGTCGATCTCTGATCGGCCGGATGAAAGGGATTCGTAACTGCCGGCGGCATGACTGGAAGGTCGCCGTAGTCAAAACACGATTCAGAGAGGAAATCGAGCGGAGTCTCACCATTGGGTAGCGCGCGGTTGAGGAAGGGCAGCAGGGAGTCGCGACGGAGAGGAGCAGCGGCGGGTCTTCGGCGGCGTCGGGGAGGCGTTCCGATCGTCTGTTTCCAGACATAGAAGCATGACAGGCGCGGCTCGGCGTCAGGTACCTCGGCATAGAGTCGGGGGCATCCGCGGCGGCTTGATTGCGCAGCTCGTCGAGCTCGATCGGAGACGGAAATAACGGCGATGGCCGTGATAGGGCTTGGGGTGCGCGGCAGGCTGCGGGGTGAGAGAAATTGGTGGCGCGGGAAGTAGGGTCCGATATTTATAGGCATCAGGCCCGAGTTTGGCGGCGGCGCGGACGCCTAGGATGGCAGCGGCTGCGGCGGGGTCACGGCTGAGCTGCGCGGGCTGTTGGGTGGAAGCAGGCCGAAGCGGGGAGAAGACTTCGATTTAAGAAGGCCACCTCAATCATTTGTACGAGCTAGTAGTGGTTGATGAGTTAAGCTACTTATTCATTTGAATATTTTAATTTTCTCTCAAAAAATTGAATATTTAATTAGGTACTCTCTCCGTTCTTAATTGTTGACACCGTTGATTTTTTTAACGTTTGACAATTCGTCTTATTCAAAATATTTTTTTTTCAAATATGTGAAATTATAAGTCATGTTTCAATTTTCGTTCATGATAAAACAAATCATAATAAAATATTTGATGATTCATATTTTTTTGAATAAGTCGAATGGTCAAACGTAATGAAAAAAGTCAACGGCGTCAAGAATTTAAGAACATAGGGAGTACTTTTTATGCATTAGAGAGTAAATGTCTTATTGAAAGTAGTATCAGTTTTAATTTTTATAAATCTACTTTGATCATTTGTTTTATTCAAAAAAATTCAAATGCTATTTATTATTTTAGAGATATTTTAATTATAATATTTTTGTCGGTCCTCAATCGCACGCCTCCTCCTTCCCCAAACCGGCCGCTGTTTCACGTGGGCAAACCCGTTACACGTGGGCAAACTCGGTTTTTTTCTTAAGTCATATTTCTTTAATTATATGTGTGACGAATATTGTTAGAAATGTTATGAAAAAGTCATGCCAATATTTTTTTAAAAAATCGAGTTTTTTGAAAACTTTTACCTGAGACTAGTTTTTGTACTGAGACTACCGAGATCTCGGTCATCCTGGTTGTCCTAGTCGGAATCCCAACCGGGATTACGGTTTCTGTGGATTCCGGCATCCGGTCTCGATCAATTTTACCAGGAGAAACGGGATTGTAATCCCTGCTCATCTTACAAATATAGTGCATTTATTTTGGAGTACAGTAAAAGTCGAGGCGGCGGCGCAGTTCATGACCATTATTGGTGCCACTACTTCAAATTTAATCATATTACAATCTTGGGGAAAAATTATTGTGTTAATAGCGTGCAAAGTATCAGTAATAGTTTAAAAAAATTATTGTGCATACTGATTCATCAGTAATATATTCACCATACAAAGTATCACAAATTAGCATGACAATGAACAATCCCTACGATCCGTTAGATTCGGTCGATTATTTTTTGAGACATCACAATGCTACAAGTGCTTCTCATATATAGACTAAGCCACTATGGTCACACCATACTGTACTGTCCAGCTAATATTTCCGCCTAATAGTAATTTCTGGGAGGCCCATTATGGCTAGCTTGTATGATGTACCTTAATCCGCCTAATAATTGCTGGGAGACCGAAGATTAGTATCAAGGACCAGAAGTGTTGGAACAACTGTATAGAGAACCGAAGCACATAAGCACATATTGCAGGTATTGTAATTCCCAGTCCTCTAGTACAGGCCGTGTATGCCGCACAAAAGATCTGCCAGGCTTCCAAATTTCCATAGACCCACGCTGTAGAAGTAATCACACATACCGCGATTGCAATGGTGTGAGCAACCGGAGACAGCATCAGGTATAACCCCAGGGCAAAAGCGGCCACCAAGCTTCTTACCGAATTCTTGAGGAACAAGAAGGAGAAATTTATACACCACATGCGGATAGAGCGGTCCATAGCAGCCATCCCAGCAAAGACGAGGCTGAAGGTAGCTAAACATGAGCACATGAACGCCAAAGCGTCGGCGAGAATAAACGCATCGAAAGCATAGCTGCCGGAGAGCAGTGGTGTGCCAGGGATTCCGTCGGTTGCAGATTGAACATAGCCGCCAGGCAGTGTGAAAGCCGACGCAAATGTCACTGTCGCAACAAGCACCGAGACAATGCCCATCACCTGCGTCGCATTTGTCAAATCCTGTGAATTCTTCTCCTCTTGTGCTTTCGTATCTTCTTCATCTTTGATAGAAATATGTTCTTTGTAGAAGAGGTCAGGACGACTTTCACCATGTGGAGCCCCCAGCCATAATAATGATGAGTGTATAACACTTCTTCGATTCTGCAACAACAACAACGTACAATTACATGTATATGCATTAATTAAGTAGCATTTCTATAGTACCACCAGAGAGCATAGTCGTCATGTCCTATTTCTATAGTACCAGAGAGCATAGAGACCACCAAAACAATAAGGCCGGATGGCAAGCTTCCACTTACCGATTTATAATAAAACCTTGGAGGAATCATCCTCCACGCAAGATCAAGAGGTGTGTGGGCCTCCTTATTTGGTATATCCAAACGTACATGCCGGTTCTGGATTAGAAGGTTGAAGATGCCCAAATTCCCAACCTCAATAGCACGGTGTAGCGCGGTGTCCCCTTTACTGTCCTGCAAATTCAGAACCGATGAAAATTTTCGCACATACCGAACCACCCAATAACGCTTCTTCTCCACGGCAACATGGAGGAAAGTCCTTCCCTTGGCATCTCGGAGAGTGGCGCAGTCCGGACACATTTCTAGCAGAACCTTGACAGCGCGAAGGCTTCCATTCATGGCAGCTACATGTATGGGGTACAGACCTTGATTGTCCGGCTGGTATGCCGAGCATGTGTTAGCGCCTAGCAGCAGTGTGGTCAGTAATTTTGGAGAAGGCCAAACATGTGGAACGAATCTGGAAAGAAAGCCCACAAGTGGCCACCCCGCCAGCGATGCAGCCAAGTGAAGAGGCGTGTTCCCTGTCTGCTTGTCCATTTGCGCAGTGAGGTGTGAGACAACAGGCACGCTGATATGATGATCGTTTAAGTAGACTTTGATATCCTTGAGCCATTCCAATAGCTTAGTCAGCACTGCATGCATGCAGTTGTGAGGTCATTGCCTCTTCTTTATTTTTTTGTGCATTAAACACAAGATGAAAATGTGAGACATATATACAAGTGCAACTAACAAAAAATGAACCCAAAAATATTATTTTGCAGGCATCATGTCATTTAGTAATGGCACTTGCTAATTTGCTACTTTTCAGGTGCGTGACTGAAAGCTATGAACCACACAATTGAAATCGGATCATTCTTATGCGTAGTTGTTTTGTGCACTTATTTCCTTATAGGGTCTGTATAGAGACCCGTTATATCAAATTCAAACAATAGCTGATCAGTTAACAAATTCAAAAAAAGTAACAAATTTGTTTCATAGAAAATATATTAGATAACTTTTTTCAATGTATGTATACAAAAGCACATAACCTGTAGATTTTTTTATCTACAAATTTATACATGATATATAATAGTCTTTTTTCCTTATAGAAACTAGCATGTTCGAACTCAATCCATTAAGCAATGCAGATCCGTAACCGCCCTGCATCGACTGAAAGTTATGTTGCTTTCAATCGATTGACACAATAGGAAAAGTGTTTAACAATCGATTTTTTGTTAATTATTCAAAAATGATGAATAGGTCTCATAAAAAATCTCCCTTTCAAAAAAAATTATTGGACTACGGACAAAATATGTTATTTGAGAAATGATTTATGAAATTCAAAATAAAATGTGCTTGTTAAGCGCAATTATTTTTTATGAAATTCAAAATAAAATATAGAGGAAAAGTAGAAGTTAAATTTCCATAAGGATTACAAGCAAAACACGTGAATAAATAGTTCTTAAATAAACTAAATATGTTTACAAAATTTATAGTAAAATAAATGTAATAAACATTTGATTCAATCAAACAGAAAGTAAAAATCTAATAACTAAAATATTAGTTTCAATGCGATAGAAAAAGAAACTCCACATTGGCTCTCAGACATAGAAATTATCATATTGAAAAGGATAGAGTTAGAGCACTGGTTGTACAATAATCTAGTGGTGGTTTGGTCACCACATTGGCTCTACCATTGAGAACAAATTTTTTTTAAAAAAACAAGAAGTTCGAATCTGATACAAAGGATTGTGAATGAATAAAAGAAATAAAGTAAGCATATAGTAATTTGTATTTTTATATGATTCAGGACGTACAAAAATTAAACAAAGTCATGTTAGGCCATTTTCAATAGAGCCTTTCATAAGCATTAAATGGTAAGCCACGTATGCAATTTTTGCTGATATGCAAGAGAGTTATGAAGAGAGAGAATAAATCCTTTCATCTCTTATGAGAGGCCTTTCATCCTAATGAAAGGTTCCTAACTCACTTACCTAAAACTTTGCTTTGAAAAAAGTGCAATGAAAGACCCCACTGGTAGAAAATAATTTGTAGACTAAAAATATGATAAATGTGTGTAGAAATCCTATTTCGTTCTATACGGATTGGAAAGGGTCTATGTCAAATAGAACAAATAAGATTTTAAAAATTAGTATTAAAGTTACCATTTGAGACTAAAGAAATGGGAAACAGCTAATCGAAGTGGAAAGCTCCTATACATACTTATATATACTGTACATACCTTGACCGCGAGAAACAGCTGCGTGCAACACATTTCGTCCACCTGGTCCGGAGTAGTAGGACAGCATCCTCTTGGTTCGGGGTTTACTTTTGTGGAACAGATGCTGAGCAATTTCCACCTCACCTAATAAGATGGCCAGGTAAAACGGGGATGCGCCCTTCTCTTCTTCCTCAGGTGGAATGCAGACCATGCCTGAATCAAGGGACATGAGGTTGTCTATGCATGCTTTGTTGGCAGTGCGGATGGCCTGGTGCAAGGCGGTCTCTTGATCCTTGTTCCTCATCCTCAAGAACTCCGTTGCCGCCGTCTCGCCACCACTGCGCGCGAGCACATAGAGGTAGGAGATCATGTTGATGTTCCCAGCGGCAGCGGCGCGGTGCAAGGGCGTGTCGCCATTGTTGTTGCGCGCGGTCAAGAGACTTCTTTTCCGGTTATGGATCATCATGGCGCAGTCGAGGAAGTTGTCGCCGTCGCCTGCGGCGGCAATGACGTGGAGGATGGAGTCCCCGTTGGTGGTCACCCCATCAAGGAGCGAGGACGGTGCAGCAGGAGCAGCATCCACCGCCACCGGCACTACTTGTTGTGTAGCAGGAGCGCCATTCACCTGCACTACTTGTTGTGCAGCAGGAGAGCCATTCACCTGGACTACTTGCTGTGCAGCAGGCGGAGCAGCATCCACCTGGGCTACTTGTTGAGCAGCAGGAGCAACATCAACCGGGACTACTTGTGCAGCAGGAGCAGCAGCAGACGGAAGATCGACATCCAAGACGACCTGTTGTTGTGCTGCCGGCACGGCGACGGTAGTGGGCTCCACCGTGCGAGCTGCTCGCTCAAAGCCGTGCAGCTGGAGCAGTTCCGTAAGCCGGCTGATATTGCCGCGGCGAGCTGCCATGAACATCTCGGGATTCATCGTCGTCGTTGGCCCGTTGGCAGCCATCATTGCTTGGAATACAGATGATCCTCCGTAGGTTGATCAATATGTATAGTCGTTGATCGTCGTGATCGACCTAGTTGCATTTTATTATTGGTAACCACTCAATAATGGAGTAATGGAGTAATTTTTTCCCTCTGTGGGGTATCCAATGCGGTTGGCCAATCCACCTCAG
>JAUNZO010000792.1:0-64223 GCA_031894775.1 Chloris gayana
ATATTATAAAAGTGCAACCCACTAAAAATCATCTACTCCTATTTCTCTACAACCACATTGAGCCACATTATCAGTATTATATAAAACGTCTGATCCTTTTATTGATTTATCATCAGCGGTCAAGATAACAAATAACAGTGACTTGCTGCCTCCGAACCACCACCTTTACATCTCTCTTTATTCCACCGGGACTGTTACCTCTTTAACTTCATTAACTAGCAAGGACTGATGCACTAAAATGTCAACCTCATGTCCATGTTGTGAACTACTCATCTGTCTTCTGCTACCGCACTTTATTTTTCCTAATCCGACAACACACATATAAATCTGCCAGTTTCACAACCATAATGAAGTGAACATAATTTGTATCTCAAATATGTTATTCTATAGTTGTTATATGGAAAGATGTCTTAATTTTTCCTTCAAGATCAATGTGATCCGATGAAGTTTTTCATCGTCCCTGAAAGTATCTACCTATTTTTCAATTTTAAATGTTAACTGAAAAACTTTATGTTGTTAATTAAGAGCGATGAATTATTTTCACATTAGAGTATTATTCTTTAATATTATCATAAGATATTTTAGAAATGAACTCTACTTATATATTTGGTTACTTTATCCATTAATCCTATTAAAACATAATTTGAGTCCCCGCAGCAACGCATAGGATATCTTTCTGGTGTATATATATAATATATGACTGTGGCTGAGGAGCCATGGCAGACACACGGTAAAGTTTGGGTTAAGATGTCAGTTGTTGATGCTCATGTAGCAAGGAGCAATGTTAATGTTGAAACATGCATATCTGACTCATACGTACGTAATTTGTATAACAACTCTGTCAATACAGAGTACGGTTTTCCTAAGTAAATAATAAGGTACCATGAGGCCTCGATCAACACTTAGACTGTCTACACTCGTGTTATTTATTTTCATCCTCTAAAACGAATATTTCGTAAGATTCTCTTCTATATATTTAGTTTTGCTACATCCGTTTATAATCTATATCTATCCTCGATATCAACTACCTAATATTTTATTCAACCATCTCCAACTACCATATTCTTTCATCTCTCCTCTTCTCCTTTTTCTCTTTTCTTTTTTACAATAGTTTACCAATCCAACTTTTTAATTATTAATAATATTATTTCTTTTTTCTTTTTTGTCCCTATTTTCTTTACCTTTTGTTTCATTTCCCTTCCCTTCTTTTTCCCTCTCCGCCCCCACCTTGCACCCCATGTCCTCTCCTCCTCCCCGCCCTACCACCAGGGCCCACCTCCATCGCGCCTCTCCTACTCTTCCCGCACGCTGCCGCTGCCGTCGAGGCCGCCTCCGTCGCGTCTCTCCTTCTCCTCCCTGTGCGCGCCTCCCTCCCTCCCTTCCTCCTTCCCTGCACGCTGCAGCCGTTGGAGCTCGCCACCGCCGCGCTCGCACTATCGTGCCTTTGTTAGTGGAACGGGAGCGAACAGATCTTGGGTTGAGAGAGAGAGAGAAAAGGAATTCCGAGAGAAAGATAGAGAGGGAGAGAGGAACTCAAGAACACAAAAGTCTGTCCAGATCTGAGTCGTTGCAAAGCGTAATACCCAACGTCCTCCTCGTCTGATTGTATCACTTGGGTTTCGGGATCACAAGAGTGTTCTCCCTTTTACGTGGGCAGGACCTTCGCTTTTACAGTTGAAACCACATTTTCTTAGTACGTTTTCCTACTAAAATGACCTCTGTTATCGATCAATGTTTCCAACTGCATTTGCACATATATGCATACGACAAACATGAGCAGAAAGTAAGGGGTAGAATTAAAGCTGTATACATCGATCACATATGAACGAGGTTAGCAATCCTGACCATGTCCTGTATGGCAGCGTCAGCGAGCCATTCTCTCCTGCAAGCAGATGTGGGATCCTGCGAGAGAAGGAGCAGAGCGGTTTGCATCCCGCTTTTCCTTCTTCCCCGAACTGCGATTTCGGCAAATATAGGTTGTGTCTTATCTTCCTCACGTCTTACAATTCTTGGAGTCCGGGGATTCCAGCAAACCATTCCTGTCCTACCAGCCACTGAAACTCCCCTGATTCATGCCTTGAACGAGTTGTTTGAGCTGGCCATGGATTTGAGGTCCTTGTACGGCCCTGGCGCCAGCTCCTGCACCATCACCCCCTCCCGCCGCCGCCTCTTCATCCAGGTCCTGTGCCCCGTGTACGCTCCCGCCACCGCCAAGCCCACCAACACCAGCGCCAGCACCGCCGTCGCCGCCCTCACGCCGGGCGCCATGCCTCTCCGCTTCGAAGAACCCGCCTTCTTCCTGACCTTGAAGTACCCCACCTTGGCGTCGTCGGCGTCGTACAGCATCGTCTCGACGGGGAAGTCGATGAGGTAGCAGTAGCCGCTGGCGCCGTGGTGCACGGCGCCCCAGCAGCTGCAGTTCCCCGCGCACGCCGCCTCGCACTCCGCCGCCGTCCAATTCGTCGCGAACGGCAGCCGCTCCTTGTACGCCACGGAGACTCCTGTCCGCCGCACCACGTCGAAGTCCGCCGCGTGCTCGCCGCCGTCGAGGCCGCAGAGGTCGGCGGTCTCCTCGTCTCCCGCTTGGCACGGCGGGGAGGTGTTGCTGTCGGTGGAGGTGAGGCACTGGCACTGGGCCCCGTCACCGGGGACGCAGAGCCCGTACGCCCCGCAGGCCGTCGGCAGCTGGCACCGGCCCGAGATGGCCTTGTACTCCGCCGTCCAGCCCGTGGACCCGTCGGCCCAGTAGTAGGCCCGGAGGTTGCCGTCGTCATCCAGCGTCAACCGCCGGAAGAACGCGCCGCCGGTGAAAGTCTCCGCGAACGAGTCGAACTTGAGCACGTCGACCTGCGCCTCCTGCCCGCCGGCGTCGACGTACAGCCCGAAGAACCCGCGGTGGTCGACCCGGCCGTACACCGGCGACGCGGCCTGCGAGACGTTCTCCATGCGGGCCGAGTACTGCCAGTACACGGGCCGGGCCCGCCCGCCGTAGAACTCCATGTGCAGGGACATGGTCATGGCCCCCTCGCCCATCCGCAGCGCGAACCGGCGGTCGGCCGAGATGAGCGGCGGGGAGCCGGCGGTGAAGTTCTGGCCGGCGACGAGCGTGTCGGCGGGGTGGTCGAAGCTCTGCCACGCGGGCAGGGGCTTGGCGTAGCGCCGCACGACGAGGTTGGACGAGTTGAGCAGCGCGACGGTGTCGCCCACCGTGTTGAGCGTCTGCCACAGCACGTCGCCGCGGTCGGCGCCGGTGAGCACGAGGCTGCTGTCGAAGGAGAGCGTGGCGGCGCGGGACCAGTCGCCGAGGCGCGCCGGCGTGGCGCGCCACAGCGGGAGCGACGAGGGGACGTGGACCACGGCGAGGTCCAGCGACGCGGGGCCCACGCGGAGGAAGCCGAACGCGACGGCGCGGCTGGGGGCGTAGAGCACCGGCTCGAACGCGGACGGCGCGTCCGGCGAGTGCGTCGCCGTGAAGCCGTTGATCAGCAGCGTCGGGAACTCGTCCTCGTCTCCCTTGGCGCCGTCGACGACGACGAGCAGAGCCGCCGACGCCACGCAGAACGCGGCGATGAGGACGGCGATCGCCGGATCGTAACAACCCTTGCCGTGCCTCATTGCGGCGAGAACAACTTGGCGGTGGTGGGCAAATGTTTAGAACAGGAGCGCATATTAGCCAGCACTACATTGTTGTATTGCCGTGGCGGCATAGGGATCGGTGTATACAGTTCCGGTAAGGTCAACGGAGTGAGCGGCAGGCAACGCCTTCCTCCATTTGGTCAGGTCTGTCTCATCATGTAGTATAACCATTAACCAGTGGCCAATAAATAAATTGTTCTAGTGTGCATATAGAACTTGCATCAGCCGCAAGCTGTAAGTTGCAAGTACAGCCACAAAGTAGTGGTATATACTAGTGCAATAAAAATAGAGCGGTATGAACAGCGCCAAAAGTCAACGTCATGTGTTCTGTTCTAAAGTCAACTGCATGCATCTGCCCACATTCTTCACCGTGGGACGTCGTCATGGGGGTATTGTAACGTGGAGATCGAAGGATATACGGTGACACGGCTATCTTCCTCGACATTGGCGGATTGGTGCTGTACCCCTTACTACGCAGTACTACCTGGCAATTAATCTTTGAACATTCTTTTTTTTTTTTGCGAGAAGAGAGTTGAGATTTTATTAGATCAAATTTGGGTTGCAATCAGGTACAGCTAAGCGTGAGCATTCAGGTGTCACAATCCTTCAGTTCGTCAGGTTTGGTTTGAATCGCTCAGGGCAGGCGTTTACTTGGATTATTTCACTTGCGGATGCAGATGGATGTGCCCATGGTTTGTTGATCTTTGGGTTTGACCGTCAATTGCTTAACAAGAACTGAAAGAATGTGTATGATACTAGGACTTTTTTATCGTCAAGTGGCTATCAGTCCCTTGTTATTGGGATCTGATCAGCAGATTGAACGGTTAGCCTTGTTATTGGGATCTGATCCGCAGATTGAATGGTTAGGCCGGTCTGCCAATTGGAATCTGACCACCTCGCATGGAATTTTAGCATTTTACCTAAAAAAAATAATTAGCAGTCAGAATTCCAAGATCATAGCAACCTCATTCTCAGTGAAAGTCTTTGTTGGTAGTTTGTGCAAGAATGCACCATATAGTCTAGAAAAAATATCGTTCGTCCGTTCATGTAGATATAATACTCATATGTTCCTTTCCTTTGCTGTGATTATCCACAGCTGATCCTGCAGGGAAGAAACAAATTATCAAGACAACATCGAGCCGGAAGTAAATCTGTTATTTACTGGTAGATCATTTGACTGGCATTCTAGATCGTATATTTTCAAGGAGAGAAGAAGCTGACTTTTTGGAAGTAGAGAGCTTGTATTGGCCTCTACTTTTCTAGAGGAGGAGCAACATCTAGGGTGTGTTCGTTTCCAGGTATATAATTTTTAGAGGGTCAAATCAAAGAGAATTTTATCATTTTGGAGTACTAAATAAAGTCTAATCTCGAAACTAATTGCAGACCCCCTATCTAATTCACGAGACTGAATCCAACGAGGGTAATTATGGTGTTATTAGAAGATGTTTACTGTAGCATCACTGTAGCAAAACATAGATTAATTAGGATAATTAGATTCGTCTCGCAAATTAGAGGGGGTCGTGACATAGGTTTTGTCATTAAATTAATAAAAAGTACTACTAAATAAGTAAGATTCTCTTTGATGTGATGGGTATAATTTTTAGAGGGCAGGAAACGAACAGGGCCTTATTCGGAGGGCGTGTCGACGGACGGCTTTCTCCATGTGCCTTGAGAGGGTCAATCATTTTGATAAATAAAATTCATAATCCTTGTTGCAGGTCAACTCAATCACAGTGGGACGAAAACATTTTTTTCTTTATTGACCGTACAACAAATTCCATGACCTTTTAGTAAACTTGACCAGGTGTTCTTACATAACAAGATTCCAGGAACGATGCACACTGCTGCTCTGCAGGTGCTAGGTGGGCTTTGGAGTTTGGAAGAACTGGATGTGGAATGGGGTCAGATTTGAACGGAGGAAAGGGCCGGGGGAAAAGTTTTTCGGAAAAGAAGAGTGCCGTGTCCACAACCAGCAATGCCCGTCCAAACTGCTTCGAGTTCACTCACTCGTCATCATGTCAATCATCCTTTTTTTTCCTATCATTATATTAAGGAGGATAACAGATGTTACAGTGCCATACTCTTGCCGAGGTTAGTATCATGTCAGTCATCCTCACCGCTACTGCTCCATCATCGTCGGCGAGCTCGGTAGTTTCTCCTGGGCGCTCCAGCTTCACGAATTCTGGATCCTCGGCTGCCGACATGAGGCAGCCGTATTGCAGCGTTGCTGCCAACACGTTCCGCCGCTTCGTCGTCGTCCACACTGGGCAGAGCGTGGCGGCAGCACGGGCACACCCGGCTGTGCGCCAGCCACTCCAGCAGGCAGCCCTCGTGGAACCGGTGCTTGCACGGCATCACGGCCAGGTGGTCACCAACCGCGAAATCCTCAAGGCAGACGGCGCACACCACCGCCGTCGTGGCGGCTGCTGGTGCTGCTTCACCGCCACCGGTGCCGCGGCGTCTCTTCTTCCTCGGCCGCGTGTGACCGTTGCCGTACTCCTCCCTCTCGAGCGCGGCGATCGCCGTCGCAGAGGCGGGGACGCCGCCGAACCCGCCGTTGCTGGCGTAGGCTTCGCCGGAGTGGTCCGGCGCGTCGTCGTCGTCGTACGTAAGCTGGAACTCCCGAGAGAAGAAGTCCGACGCGCGAGCGGAAAGGCGCCGCCTTTCGTCCTAGGGGAAGCTGTCCAAACGATCCCGGAAACGATGCAGGAGATTCAGGAGGTCATCCGAATCCCAGCCGTCGTCATAGTCATAGTCACCTGCGAACTGCTGATGAAGATTGTCTACTTGTTCGGCGTCGTCTACGTCTCCCATCATTTCTTCGTGTGTGGTTTGTTGGAAAACAGCGGCGCGCCGTTTCAATAATTTCGGGACGGGAGCGGCCGGTGCATCTCCGATGTACTTGTATTTGATCGACTGATTTGCAGGTCCGTTCCACGCACTGTCGTTGTTTTATTAGGAGCTTCTAAGAGGAGGATACTGGAGTAGTGATCGATTGGGTGACGGACTCCTTTGTAGTTGTAGTTGTAGCTGCCGAGTCTGATTCAACAAGCCACACGACGAGGGCCTTCGTAGTTTGCAGGCTTGGAGTCCGGGTCGTATCAGGATACAAACACCGGGCCGTGCTAACCAGCCAGACGACGGCCCGTCTCCAAAAGGCCCCAAACGGCCGAACCATCTGCAGTCGCCACCTTTCTCGGCATGCGTGCTACGCCGGGATCAACCTAGCACGTCGAATCCTATAATACCCCACACCACACCGCCCTGGCGTTCGGTCAGCCCCCGCCGCCTCTCGCTCCCACCCCACCGAAACCCTAGTGGAGCAGCCACCGCTCACTACCACAGAACGGAATTTTCGTGTGAGTCGAAAACCGTCACGAAAATAGCTAAAACCGCCACGAATATGATTCCCGTAGGTGAACCGTCACGCAAAATCACACATGATATTGGCGCCACGGAAAATCAATTTTGGTGGCGGTCGGCCTACAGGAAAATATTTCGTGACGGCAATCCGTGGCAGCCACCCTCACGGAAAATAGGTTCTCGTCAGATTTATTCGAGGAATTTTCATGAAGGTCAACCCTCACGGCAATACATTTTCATGAAGTAGTTTGCAACCGTCACGAAAATGTGTTAATGGAAAATGAATAATTATTCCTTGTTAGTTTTGTAATAAAATTTTTGCTTAATATTAATCTGAGTTCACACTTTGAGCTGGCAACCATATCTCAACTCTCGATTGCTTAGAAAAATGTTCACGAAATCCTGCAGCTCGATTGCAAATGTACACGTCATTGTTACATTGCTATTAGCAAAATACATCAGCCACACAAGAATGTAATATATCTTAAAACTAGTCTCACATTTGCCAATAAGAAAAAGCAAAAAAAGAAAAAAACTACTCTGAGAAGTGGCACCGCCGCCAGGGTGCTGCATCTTTTCCCAGAGGATGCCGCCGCAGTGACACCTCTTCCGAGCTTGGTGCTGCCGGGATCCTGCCTCCTCTTCCAGAAGTCGCTGCTGCCGGGATGACACCTCGCACCATCGGGTGTCACCTCCTCCTGCAAGGACGCTGCCTTCGGATGCCGCTCCTCCTCTTCAGGTCGTGGCCCCTAGGATGCCACCTCCGCTGCCCAGGTCGAGGTCGCACCCTCTGGATCTGGGGATGGAGACACGGGACTTGGCTCAGGGAGATTGAGGTGCATGCGGATTAGACACAGGCTGCCGGGTGATTAGAGCGCTGGAGCTTGCACGCGAGCTGAAGATGGAAGATAAACAGGGTCAGGCCAGCCTGCAGTGGATCTGGAGAATGGAGATGGCGAGAGAGCAAGTTCGTTGGAGAAGGAAAGAACTGCAGCACTGAGCTGATTCGTTGGGACTTGGGAGCGCTGGTTTTCGTTCTTGTTTTTGAATGAATTGTGACATCCCCGCCTCGCAAAGCGAGATGGGATTGTCGAACAGGATCGTATCGGGAGACATTCGACGAAGCGAACGTTTATTACACATACGTTAACGATACATCCACCATTTTCATATACATGTTTAGATACATGGGTGACATATTTTATATCTGAAGTTCAAGTTATTATTATACATAGAGTTCGAAATTCAGATTTAATATACAATGAGCGGAAGCGTAAAGATAATCTCGACGATAGTTGCCTAAAATGTGACACATCAGCCCGTAGATGTGCCCATTCTTCTCGACAATCTCACCTGCACAAAATGTTAACAACAAAGCCCTGAGTATCTAATATACTCCGCAAGTCTTACCCGACAAAAATGGTTTCTAAAACCGACTCCTAGTATGCAGGGAGCTGACCGGGTTTGCAGGAAATAGCCAAAAACAGCACCTATGTTTTTCTGAAAATTCATGTTTTAGCCAATTTAAATGGGTTGGGACATGAATATAAATTTAGTGAGCATTTCTAACAAAACATGGTTGCAATACATGTAGTAATTCTTCAAAATCAGCAAGCTTAATCATCATATTCACTTGTTACTACGATGCAATCTGCTCGAGACAAGTGGTACTCATCACCGCGAGGGACGGCGATATATATCGATTTACACCCTGCAGGGGAAACCCAAATGCACGACATACGCATCATTTAAGAACACGTATGACCACCTTAGGGAAAACCCAAATGCACGACATACGCATCATTTAAGAACACGTATGACCACCTTTCACAAGATCACCATAGATATGAGCCGGGTCCACCCTCCGAGTGTGCATTCCACATGCAACCACAGTAGCGTCGGGTCCAAGGGTAATAACACACCCTCCGTCTACTCACAAACCCGTGCATCCACCGTGACCAACACTTTGCACAAAGGGTGGAGAGACCGTCCAACACTACGACTCTCAAGTTACATCAGTTTACCAACTCCCATACGAAGGTATGCATTTGGTACACAACTCAATACTTGCTCGCGGAGTCACAACGAACGGTCCTTAACCGACACGCACGGGGCTATGGCGAACAAGGGCCAACCTTGTCACCGCTTTCCAACACATGCACTTCCCCATACGGTCTCCAATTTAATCATGTGAGGGTAACCGAAATTTAATCCCTAGACCGGGTGGTCTCCAAACCACTCGGTGTTGCTACCGATGACTCATTTAAGCATAGCCATTCTATCGAAAAAAAGATTATACCTATCCAAAGACCATAGGCAATAGGGATCATAATGCAACTAGGGTTACGATCAACTCCTAAACGTAAGTGCACAATACATAAACATAGACATATGTGAATTTAAACCAAAAACTAAACAAGTGGGATTATGCACCGGGGCTTGCCTTGGCTTTGCTCGATGTTAGCACTCTCAACCAAGCTCCATTCGGCGGGATCCTTCACGTGATTTCTTTCTCCGGCCGGGGTCCCTATATGGATGCAATGCATGATGTGAGTATGGATGCATACATAGATATTTTGTTCATGGAACCTTCTCAATAACGAAATCTAATGCAATGTTTGCATAAAATAAATATGTTCATGTGGAGATGAAGATGATTTCTTATGATGATAATTTATACAGGATATGTCATGGGGACAACCTTCTAATTAAACGAAACATAGACTCGTGTATCATAAAAGCACATAGTCTAGGTTGAAAATGAAACATGAGTATGGCAAGTAGTTTGTATAAGACTTAGCTAGTGTACTATATGGCAACAGGAGCATGGCATATGATGTATTGAAGACAAACCTAAATGAACTACCTTGCTGCCATGTACATGAAACAGGGTATGGTAGATGATGATTATGCATGAAGTGCAAAGCTTAACATGAATTATGCACATAATGGTATATGGTAATACATGAGGCAATGGTTATGACTTAACATTCCTAAACATTAATTCTATGGTAGAACTTGATTTGCTCATAATAAACACCAGCAACAAATAATATGATATTTTTGTTTGCATCTTTCCTAATTAAACCTTTATATGCAAATATGTGCTAGCTAAGCATATAATGATAAATATGATGAAAACATGTATGAATGCACAAAAGTCCTGTACCAGAGGGTCCAATATGTTATGTAAAGTGCTCATGTCAATTCTCATAAATTTGACATTCTTCAAGATTTTAATATGGGTTTTAAAAGCTTAACATGATGCCATTTCTTTTTGCATAAAACTTTATTTTATTGTACAGAAACATAGGTAAAACATTTGACCATTGCAAAGTTCATGCTTCAAGGATGCCAAAACATTTTAGTTTGCATTTTTCTCTTTTTTTTATTTCAGGAGATATGAATTTGTTTAAAATAGTTAACAGATTTACCGTTTTTCTGGATTTAGGGTGTGTGAACAATAAAACAAAATCAGAGCTCACGTGTATCTTTGGATCTTATATTTCCCTAGGCTAGGGCTGTGATTTGAGCATGAGAGATAGTTGCAAAAGATGAATAAGGAAGTGATACAACTAGGGTGAGCTTAAGTTCAAGTAAGAACTCACCGGAGAAGCAAAATCGACGGTGAAACTAGAAGTAGTGTTCATGTCATACCTAAGGGAGAGCTTGAGGATAAATGAAAACAAACCATGCCAGGGTTGGAGGGAGTCCAAGTGAAGTCTTTTTCTGCCCTTGCCCATGCCAAGGTGAGCCATGGCATGGAGCTTCATGGTGAGTAGCCATGGTGGTTGCTTTTGGGGAGGATAAGGAAAAGGAGGAAGAAAGAAAGACTTGACTTGGCTCTTGACCAAAGAGAGGATGAGGGAGGGGAGTCTCTGGACGTGGTGCTGGCTTTGTGCTGGCTACTTTGGGTGTTCCTTGGTAGAGAAGGAAGCAAGGAGATAAGAAAGAAAGTGGGTCCTACAAAGTTGAAAATTCTGCCACTGGTACTGTTGCAGTCAAGAGAAAATCAACGAGATTTTTGTTGGGGTTGCCAATTTTTGTGGTGGTGTAGAATGAAATTTGGGACAACTTTTATATAGAACTTTTCTTGAGATTCAGCCTACAAAAATTAATAAAAATCCTACACCAGAATCTGTTTTCTGCTTTTACTGAATTTGTTGGGCTATTTAACCTTTACCAAAAATTTATGGTAACACAACTAAAATTCCTATTTTTGAATACCCTTTGTGATTATGTAAAAATATTGGTATGGTCATGTTAACATTTTGTTTTTTTTTAAGTGTGTGCATAATAACCTATAGGAAATGTTGAGAGCACTTGCATTATGAGTTAAATATTGCAATATGGCTATGTGTCATTCTATGCATATTTTAACATAGCAACTTATAGACAGCAATTAAGCAATAAAACACTTCTAAATAAAATCCTCATGATGGAACATAACTTTTCTTATGATTGAGCACCAAAAGCAAATATGAATTTTCATAAGCCTTTCCTATGATGCAAGCACAATGCAAAAATAGTGTACTTAAGTAAAATGTTAAAATTTATCATGACATGCTCAAATGCACTAGAACCATGTGTTATATGATGAACCATGCTAACTGAAATGGTGTGTTCAAATTTTGTGAAGTTTTATTTACAAAACCGTTTCATTTTAAGTCTAATCTAGGGCTTATCGTGAAGCCTTCTTAAGGGGCCTAAAACTTAACATTTTGCCATAGAACATGGTTAAACAAATTAGGGTCATGTAAAGTACACTCTCTACGGATTCCAACGGATGTCCATTTGTCTCATTTGGATTTGTATATCACAAGTTATTGAATTTTTAAAATGCAAAGTTGTCACGGGCCCTTAACAGGTTAGCACTTTAAAGTACTTGGATCTTTTATTTTTCCCATAGAAAGTACTTGGATTATGCTACCATGCCAAAGTACACATCCTCTACTTTCCAACAGATGCTTGGTCAAGTACTTTGGATCTATAATATGAAAGTTACGCAATTTCTAAAATGCAATCCTGTTAAGCTTCGTGGCCGTGATAGCATCTTAAGGTTGTTCAAATTTGTATTTTCGACATATAAACATATACGTTCATTTGATTCATCTTAAAGTGCAAGTTTCAAACTTTCTAGAATGTCTTGAATCGTTCAAATCCGAGCTCTAGAATTAAGGTTGTGCAATTTTTTTAAATGTTTGAAGTTCACTGAAATGTCACATGCCAACGCGTTCGATTTTTGCCTAAGTGTTGGAGTGCGGCCGGTGCAGAGCCGTGGCGTGCGCGGCGTGCGCCGTGCGCGGGAGGTGGCGAGGCTGCCGGCGGCGAGTGGAGGCGAGAGGAGAGGAGAGTGCGGGAGGGCGAGTGCCGGTGGGGCACCGCACATGCGCCGCGGGGCCCCAAAGCTCAAGAGGCTCACCGAGGCGGCGTGTCGACGTGGAGGTGGAAGATGGCCGGCGGACGGCGGCGCGGCTCGACGGCGTTCCCGGCGAACCACTGCACCAAACAAAAGGCCAAGCTCACACGGTGTAGATTGAGGCCATGCGAAGCTATTGGGGGAGAGGAATCGAGGGATGGCTCACCGGAGAGGAGAGGCGGGCAACAATGGCGAACGGAGGTGCCGGCGAGGGAAACCCGAAATTCTCCCGAACCGCTGCGAGGTAGAGTGGCGCGTGCTCAAGGAGGCTAGCTAGGGTTAGGGCGAAGCTTTTGACGCGCTAAGGGGAGGCGGAGCTGGTCCGGACGAGTGGGGCGGCGGTTAGGGTTTGTGCGCGGCGGCGGCGTCGAGCTTCCTCTTATGGCGGCCATGGACGGTGGAGGTTCCTGCGTGATTCCAACGCAACCATGGCGATTGACGACGCGTGGGGCGGTGCTGTGCAGGAGGACGGCGCCTCGTCCAGCCGGGATGGGCACGAACGCCGGAGTGCTCGCTGGCGGTGGCCCCGTTCTCCTGGGCGAGTCCCGTGTCCGGAGGTTCCCCATATTTACGACTTTGCCACTGCACTGCTGGTTCTGGTTTGGGGCATAACATTCATTCTGTTAGGAAATTTTGCGAACCAAAATTTTGGTGTGTTCAGTGAGTTGTGACGAGCAACTTTCGTTATAGGAAAAAGTTTAAATTTTGCTTGTAAAAATTTACAAAATTTCATGGACAGGTGCTGTTTTAAACCTAGTTTGGATTTTTCTAGGAATTTGTGCCACTCCAAAAATTCAGGAAAAATGCCATAAAATCATGTTTGGATCTCCTCTACAAGGATATGCAAAAAATATTGGCATACTTTTGTTGAGGATCACTGAGTTTTAAATTGTTGGGTTTAAACTAGATTTAAATTTTAAATTTTTCAAATACTCTAATTCATCATTTCATGTGTTCACTCCTCTAATTAGTGCTCAATTCCTGTAATTAAGGTTTTGACATTGCTTACATGCTATTATGTGACATGGGATGTCACAGCCCTTCCCCTTAAAGAAATCTCGTCCCGAGATTTGCAAGGAGTTATGGGGGCGGTAAAGATGGCGGTAACATTGGGACAAGAATGGTTCAGAATTTTGGGGTACAACCAGAAGCTTCCATCATCATGGCAGACCATGTCGATTTCAATGTGTAAGGGTCGTGGGATGGAGATACAGCTAATAGTGCCAACGAGTCTCCAAACACAACATTCTTCTTTCCGATTGCGTACCTCGAGTTATACGCCATCCGTTCGGAAAAACATCATATTTGGATTCCCTCGCCAAATTCTGATTTAGCGGCATGCATTTCCATATAGCCTATCTTTGGCTTTGAGAAGCGCCCGGGCGAACCGGCACAATTCAGAAACAAAATGGCAATTTGGAATCACATATCCACTAAATTGAATTCTGCTCTCGGTACAACTTAGCACAATAAAAGGTTGGATGATAACTAGTTTCAGGATTCACTCAGGAGGATTTACTAACAAGGAAGGTAATAATCCCAAGTGAGGGGAAGACTAAAACAAGTTGAGTCGAGACCAAACGGTTTCCGATGATTGGTTCGCGGGGTTGGAAATTGGTGCCGACAATTGGGATAGCACCTGAAATTCATCCGTGTTGCGAAGCTTTCGGTTATGACATTTTGGATTACTTATTAGGATGCCTTAAGTACAACAAAAGAGAACACCACCTATTGTTTACGCGATTACAAGCCACTAATTTAATCTAGCCTACTACATTCATTTGCATATGCTACACATAGCCAACAACAACACTTACCCATCGCTATCGGTGTCGAAAGGCACGACCGGGTTGTTAACGTCGGGAGCGTCGGTAGCGACATCATCGTCATTATTTGCCGGGGTGGTGGATTTTTACAACAAGTCAAATATCATGGCCTCCTAGTATTATTCCAAGTGAACTAGCATAATCTATGTAAGATGAAATGTGTATTAAAAGAAGGCAATTAGACTTGGCAATGACATTGGCAATTCAGCCCACTACCGACAATGCCAAAAACAGGTTACAAGGTCTTGCTGTTTTACCTCTGGTATGAACATTAAAAAATTTACCCAAACCTTATCAAAAGGCTAGAGAACTTTACAAGCTTTCCAACGCATCTTAAAACACATAAAAAGCTTAAGGGGATCAAAAGTTACGGCGATTTCCGACTCTACCGGGTTCTGCCAAAATTTCTGGCAACTCTGGCAACTTATGACAATTCGACTTGCTCTCTGTTTTTACCTATTTCATCACCTTAACGAATTTTCCTGACCAACTTGATACTAGAGAAGTTTTGAAGCATAACATGACCTTTCCAGAATGGGGTAGATCTCTTAATTTGGATAAGTAACGCAAAAGTTATAGCGATTTTGGTGAAACACCCGAAATCTGCCAATCTGGCAACTCGGGCAAAAATTTATAGGGCTTTCGGGTAGGCTAAATTGGGCCGACTTAACCACTTTTTCATGCTGGAGTGTGAATACAGGGTTGTAGCACATATCACAAGCTTTCCATATTGGTGTCAATCATTTCATTTGGATTAGTAACATAAAAGTTATGGTCGTTTTCGCGAAACTGATTATCAGGTGGAAATTTACTGGCAATCAGGTGGTATTTCTCTGCCCGATTCACGTTTTCTGGCGTTTTCGACACGGTGACTTGATGAGTTATTTATGTTTGATAAATTTGAATTCGTGCACATGTGTGATATGCATATGTTATGAATGGCATGAATGATGAGATGAACATGCCGGAGCCTACGTCCTTTCCAAAATTAAAAGATGTGATCGGTATATAGCCGACCAACTTGCAATTTTAGTGGCAACACACACACGTTCTCAACACGATTGCTACACGTTCTATGGTTTGTGGTTAGCATACCTGCAGAAGATTCATTGCAGAAACAGTACATCAAATTCAAAAAGAAACTACGAAACAAATCACAGTTCTACTATATTCATATAGTAACGATCCATTGAAAGGATCGCCTCGTGGATTGCCACGAGCCAACATTGTCCCGTATTATTACTTTCGCGGGCACGGAGCGCTAATTTAAATTGCAAACATACCTTGGCCAAGCCGTAGATGCAAGATATTAAACAATCATAACCCAGGGTTAGTTTGCCACTTTCTACTTCTATTATAGACCTTAATTGGGCTTACTAAGTCGTTCCTCACCGTATAACGTGTTTGCAATTTTTACGAATGATCATTAACGTATGGCATATCCCGATTTAGCTCTGATACCAGCTGTGACATCCCCGCCTCGCAAAGCGAGATGGGATTGTCGAACAGGATCGTATCGGGAGACATTCGACGAAGCGAACGTTCATTGCACATACGTTAACGATACATCCACCATTTTCATATACATGTTTAGATACATGGGTGACATATTTTATATCTGAAGTTCAAGTTATTATTATACATAGAGTTCGAAATTCAGATTTAATATACAATGAGCGGAAGCGTAAAGATAATCTCGACGATAGTTGCCTAAAATGTGACACATCAGCCCGTAGATGTGCCCATTCTTCTCGACAATCTCACCTGCACAAAATGTTAACAACAAAGCCCTGAGTATCTAATATACTCCGCAAGTCTTACCCGACAAAAATGGTTTCTAAAACCGACTCCTAGTATGCAGGGGGCTGACCGGGTTTGCAGGAAATAGCCAAAAACAGCACCTATGTTTTTCTGAAAATTCATGTTTTAGCCAATTTAAATGGGTTGGGACATGAATATAAATTTAGTGAGCATTTCTAACAAAACATGGTTGCAATACATGTAGTAATTCTTCAAAATCAGCAAGCTTAATCATCATATTCACTTGTTACTACGATGCAATCTGCTCGAGACAAGTGGTACTCATCACCGCGAGGGACGGCGATATATATCGATTTACACCCTGCAGGGGAAACCCAAATGCACGACATACGCATCATTTAAGAACACGTATGGCCACCTTTCACAAGATCACCATAGATATGAGCCGGGTCCACCCTCCGAGTGTGCATTCCACATGCAACCACAGTAGCGTCGGGTCCAAGGGTAATAACACACCCTCCGTCTACTCACAAACCCGTGCATCCACCGTGACCAACACTTTGCACAAAGGGTGGAGAGACCGTCCAACACTACGACTCTCAAGTTACATCAGTTTACCAACTCCCATACGAAGGTATGCATTTGGTACACAACTCAATACTTGCTCGCGGAGTCACAACGAACGGTCCTTAACCGACACGCACGGGGCTATGGCGAACAAGGGCCAACCTTGTCACCGCTTTCCAACACATGCACTTCCCCATACGGTCTCCAATTTAATCATGTGAGGGTAACCGAAATTTAATCCCTAGACCGGGTGGTCTCCAAACCACTCGGTGTTGCTACCGATGACTCATTTAAGCATAGCCATTCTATCGAAAAAAAGATTATACCTATCCAAAGACCATAGGCAATAGGGATCATAATGCAACTAGGGTTACGATCAACTCCTAAACGTAAGTGCACAATACATAAACATAGACATATGTGAATTTAAACCAAAAACTAAACAAGTGGGATTATGCACCGGGGCTTGCCTTGGCTTTGCTCGATGTTAGCACTCTCAACCAAGCTCCATTCGGCAGGATCCTTCACGTGATTTCTTTCTCCGGCCGGGGTCCCTATATGGATGCAATGCATGATGTGAGTATGGATGCATACATAGATATTTTGTTCATGGAACCTTCTCAATAACGAAATCTAATGCAATGTTTGCATAAAATAAATATGTTCATGTGGAGATGAAGATGATTTCTTATGATGATAATTTATACAGGATATGTCATGGGGACAACCTTCTAATTAAACGAAACATAGACTGTGTATCATAAAAGCACATAGTCTAGGTTGAAAATGAAACATGAGTATGGCAAGTAGTTTGTATAAGACTTAGCTAGTGTACTATATGGCAACAGGAGCATGGCATATGATGTATTGAAGACAAACCTAAATGAACTACCTTGCTGCCATGTACATGAAACAGGGTATGGTAGATGATGATTATGCATGAAGTGCAAAGCTTAACATGAATTATGCACATAATGGTATATGGTAATACATGAGGCAATGGTTATGACTTAACATTCCTAAACATTAATTCTATGGTAGAACTTGATTTGCTCATAATAAACACCAGCAACAAATAATATGATATTTTTGTTTGCATCTTTCCTAATTAAACCTTTATATGCAAATATGTGCTAGCTAAGCATATAATGATAAATATGATGAAAACATGTATGAATGCACAAAAGTCCTGTACCAGAGGGTCCAATATGTTATGTAAAGTGCTCATGTCAATTCTCATAAATTTGACATTCTTCAAGATTTTAATATGGGTTTTAAAAGCTTAACATGATGCCATTTCTTTTTGCATAAAACTTTATTTTATTGTACAGAAACATAGGTAAAACATTTGACCATTGCAAAGTTCATGCTTCAAGGATGCCAAAACATTTTAGTTTGCATTTTTCTCTTTTTTTATTTCAGGAGATATGAATTTGTTTAAAATAGTTAACAGATTTACCGTTTTTCTGGATTTAGGGTGTGTGAACAATAAAACAAAATCAGAGCTCACGTGTATCTTTGGATCTTATATTTCCCTAGGCTAGGGCTGTGATTTGAGCATGAGAGATAGTTGCAAAAGATGAATAAGGAAGTGATACAACTAGGGTGAGCTTAAGTTCAAGTAAGAACTCACCGGAGAAGCAAAATCGACGGTGAAACTAGAAGTAGTGTTCATGTCATACCTAAGGGAGAGCTTGAGGATAAATGAAAACAAACCATGCCAGGGTTGGAGGGAGTCCAAGTGAAGTCTTTTTCTGCCCTTGCCCATGCCAAGGTGAGCCATGGCATGGAGCTTCATGGTGAGTAGCCATGGTGGTTGCTTTTGGGGAGGATAAGGAAAAGGAGGAAGAAAGAAAGACTTGACTTGGCTCTTGACCAAAGAGAGGATGAGGGAGGGGAGTCTCTGGACGTGGTGCTGGCTTTGTGCTGGCTACTTTGGGTGTTCCTTGGTAGAGAAGGAAGCAAGGAGATAAGAAAGAAAGTGGGTCCTACAAAGTTGAAAATTCTGCCACTGGTACTGTTGCAGTCAAGAGAAAATCAACGAGATTTTTGTTGGGGTTGCCAATTTTTGTGGTGGTGTAGAATGAAATTTGGGACAACTTTTATATAGAACTTTTCTTGAGATTCAGCCTACAAAAATTAATAAAAATCCTACACCAGAATCTGTTTTCTGCTTTTACTGAATTTGTTGGGCTATTTAACCTTTACCAAAAATTTATGGTAACACAACTAAAATTCCTATTTTTGAATACCCTTTGTGATTATGTAAAAATATTGGTATGGTCATGTTAACATTTTGTTTTTTTTTAAGTGTGTGCATAATAACCTATAGGAAATGTTGAGAGCACTTGCATTATGAGTTAAATATTGCAATATGGCTATGTGTCATTCTATGCATATTTTAACATAGCAACTTATAGACAGCAATTAAGCAATAAAACACTTCTAAATAAAATCCTCATGATGGAACATAACTTTTCTTATGATTGAGCACCAAAAGCAAATATGAATTTTCATAAGCCTTTCCTATGATGCAAGCACAATGCAAAAATAGTGTACTTAAGTAAAATGTTAAAATTTATCATGACATGCTCAAATGCACTAGAACCATGTGTTATATGATGAACCATGCTAACTGAAATGGTGTGTTCAAATTTTGTGAAGTTTTATTTACAAAACCGTTTCATTTTAAGTCTAATCTAGGGCTTATCGTGAAGCCTTCTTAAGGGGCCTAAAACTTAACATTTTGCCATAGAACATGGTTAAACAAATTAGGGTCATGTAAAGTACACTCTCTACGGATTCCAACGGATGTCCATTTGTCTCATTTGGATTTGTATATCACAAGTTATTGAATTTTTAAAATGCAAAGTTGTCACGGGCCCTTAACAGGTTAGCACTTTAAAGTACTTGGATCTTTTATTTTTCCCATAGAAAGTACTTGGATTATGCTACCATGCCAAAGTACACATCCTCTACTTTCCAACAGATGCTTGGTCAAGTACTTTGGATCTATAATATGAAAGTTACGCAATTTCTAAAATGCAATCCTGTTAAGCTTCGTGGCCGTGATAGCATCTTAAGGTTGTTCAAATTTGTATTTTCGACATATAAACATATACGTTCATTTGATTCATCTTAAAGTGCAAGTTTCAAACTTTCTAGAATGTCTTGAATCGTTCAAATCCGAGCTCTAGAATTAAGGTTGTGCAATTTTTTTAAATGTTTGAAGTTCACTGAAATGTCACATGCCAACGCGTTCGATTTTTGCCTAAGTGTTGGAGTGCGGCCGGTGCAGAGCCGTGGCGTGCGCGGCGTGCGCCGTGCGCGGGAGGTGGCGAGGCTGCCGGCGGCGAGTGGAGGCGAGAGGAGAGGAGAGTGCGGGAGGGCGAGTGCCGGTGGGGCACCGCACATGCGCCGCGGGGCCCCAAAGCTCAAGAGGCTCACCGAGGCGGCGTGTCGACGTGGAGGTGGAAGATGGCCGGCGGACGGCGGCGCGGCTCGACGGCGTTCCCGGCGAACCACTGCACCAAACAAAAGGCCAAGCTCACACGGTGTAGATTGAGGCCATGCGAAGCTATTGGGGGAGAGGAATCGAGGGATGGCTCACCGGAGAGGAGAGGCGGGCAACAATGGCGAACGGAGGTGCCGGCGAGGGAAACCCGAAATTCTCCCGAACCGCTGCGAGGTAGAGTGGCGCGTGCTCAAGGAGGCTAGCTAGGGTTAGGGCGAAGCTTTTGACGCGCTAAGGGGAGGCGGAGCTGGTCCGGACGAGTGGGGCGGCGGTTAGGGTTTGTGCGCGGCGGCGGCGTCGAGCTTCCTCTTATGGCGGCCATGGACGGTGGAGGTTCCTGCGTGATTCCAACGCAACCATGGCGATTGACGACGCGTGGGGCGGTGCTGTGCAGGAGGACGGCGCCTCGTCCAGCCGGGATGGGCACGAACGCCGGAGTGCTCGCTGGCGGTGGCCCCGTTCTCCTGGGCGAGTCCCGTGTCCGGAGGTTCCCCATATTTACGACTTTGCCACTGCACTGCTGGTTCTGGTTTGGGGCATAACATTCATTCTGTTAGGAAATTTTGCGAACCAAAATTTTGGTGTGTTCAGTGAGTTGTGACGAGCAACTTTCGTTATAGGAAAAAGTTTAAATTTTGCTTGTAAAAATTTACAAAATTTCATGGACAGGTGCTGTTTTAAACCTAGTTTGGATTTTTCTAGGAATTTGTGCCACTCCAAAAATTCAGGAAAAATGCCATAAAATCATGTTTGGATCTCCTCTACAAGGATATGCAAAAAATATTGGCATACTTTTGTTGAGGATCACTGAGTTTTAAATTGTTGGGTTTAAACTAGATTTAAATTTTAAATTTTTCAAATACTCTAATTCATCATTTCATGTGTTCACTCCTCTAATTAGTGCTCAATTCCTGTAATTAAGGTTTTGACATTGCTTACATGCTATTATGTGACATGGGATGTCACAGCCCTTCCCCTTAAAGAAATCTCGTCCCGAGATTTGCAAGGAGTTATGGGGGCGGTAAAGATGGCGGTAACATTGGGACAAGAATGGTTCAGAATTTTGGGGTACAACCAGAAGCTTCCATCATCATGGCAGACCATGTCGATTTCAATGTGTAAGGGTCGTGGGATGGAGATACAGCTAATAGTGCCAACGAGTCTCCAAACACAACATTCTTCTTTCCGATTGCGTACCTCGAGTTATACGCCATCCGTTCGGAAAAACATCATATTTGGATTCCCTCGCCAAATTCTGATTTAGCAGCATGCATTTCCATATAGCCTATCTTTGGCTTTGAGAAGCGCCCAGGCGAACCGGCACAATTCAGAAACAAAATGGCAATTTGGAATCACATATCCACTAAATTGAATTCTGCTCTCGGTACAACTTAGCACAATAAAAGGTTGGATGATAACTAGTTTCAGGATTCACTCAGGAGGATTTACTAACAAGGAAGGTAATAATCCCAAGTGAGGGGAAGACTAAAACAAGTTGAGTCGAGACCAAACGGTTTCCGATGATTGGTTCGCGGGGTTGGAAATTGGTGCCGACAATTGGGATAGCACCTGAAATTCATCCGTGTTGCGAAGCTTTCGGTTATGACATTTTGGATTACTTATTAGGATGCCTTAAGTACAACAAAAGAGAACACCACCTATTGTTTACGCGATTACAAGCCACTAATTTAATCTAGCCTACTACATTCATTTGCATATGCTACACATAGCCAACAACAACACTTACCCATCGCTATCGGTGTCGAAAGGCACGACCGGGTTGTTAACGTCGGGAGCGTCGGTAGCGACATCATCGTCATTATTTGCCGGGGTGGTGGATTTTTACAACAAGTCAAATATCATGGCCTCCTAGTATTATTCCAAGTGAACTAGCATAATCTATGTAAGATGAAATGTGTATTAAAAGAAGGCAATTAGACTTGGCAATGACATTGGCAATTCAGCCCACTACCGACAATGCCAAAAACAGGTTACAAGGTCTTGCTGTTTTACCTCTGGTATGAACATTAAAAAATTTACCCAAACCTTATCAAAAGGCTAGAGAACTTTACAAGCTTTCCAACGCATCTTAAAACACATAAAAAGCTTAAGGGGATCAAAAGTTACGGCGATTTCCGACTCTACCGGGTTCTGCCAAAATTTCTGGCAACTCTGGCAACTTATGACAATTCGACTTGCTCTCTGTTTTTACCTATTTCATCACCTTAACGAATTTTCCTGACCAACTTGATACTAGAGAAGTTTTGAAGCATAACATGACCTTTCCAGAATGGGGTAGATCTCTTAATTTGGATAAGTAACGCAAAAGTTATAGCGATTTTGGTGAAACACCCGAAATCTGCCAATCTGGCAACTCGGGCAAAAATTTATAGGGCTTTCGGGTAGGCTAAATTGGGCCGACTTAACCACTTTTTCATGCTGGAGTGTGAATACAGGGTTGTAGCACATATCACAAGCTTTCCATATTGGTGTCAATCATTTCATTTGGATTAGTAACATAAAAGTTATGGTCGTTTTCGCGAAACTGATTATCAGGTGGAAATTTACTGGCAATCAGGTGGTATTTCTCTGCCCGATTCACGTTTTCTGGCGTTTTCGACACGGTGACTTGATGAGTTATTTATGTTTGATAAATTTGAATTCGTGCACATGTGTGATATGCATATGTTATGAATGGCATGAATGATGAGATGAACATGCCGGAGCCTACGTCCTTTCCAAAATTAAAAGATGTGATCGGTATATAGCCGACCAACTTGCAATTTTAGTGGCAACACACACACGTTCTCAACACGATTGCTACACGTTCTATGGTTTGTGGTTAGCATACCTGCAGAAGATTCATTGCAGAAACAGTACATCAAATTCAAAAAGAAACTACGAAACAAATCACAGTTCTACTATATTCATATAGTAACGATCCATTGAAAGGATCGCCTCGTGGATTGCCACGAGCCAACATTGTCCCGTATTATTACTTTCGCGGGCACGGAGCGCTAATTTAAATTGCAAACATACCTTGGCCAAGCCGTAGATGCAAGATATTAAACAATCATAACCCAGGGTTAGTTTGCCACTTTCTACTTCTATTATAGACCTTAATTGGGCTTACTAAGTCGTTCCTCACCGTATAACGTGTTTGCAATTTTTACGAATGATCATTAACGTATGGCATATCCCGATTTAGCTCTGATACCAGCTGTGACATCCCCGCCTCGCAAAGCGAGATGGGATTGTCGAACAGGATCGTATCGGGAGACATTCGACGAAGCGAACGTTCATTGCACATACGTTAACGATACATCCACCATTTTCATATACATGTTTAGATACATGGGTGACATATTTTATATCTGAAGTTCAAGTTATTATTATACATAGAGTTCGAAATTCAGATTTAATATACAATGAGCGGAAGCGTAAAGATAATCTCGACGATAGTTGCCTAAAATGTGACACATCAGCCCGTAGATGTGCCCATTCTTCTCGACAATCTCACCTGCACAAAATGTTAACAACAAAGCCCTGAGTATCTAATATACTCCGCAAGTCTTACCCGACAAAAATGGTTTCTAAAACCGACTCCTAGTATGCAGGGGGCTGACCGGGTTTGCAGGAAATAGCCAAAAACAGCACCTATGTTTTTCTGAAAATTCATGTTTTAGCCAATTTAAATGGGTTGGGACATGAATATAAATTTAGTGAGCATTTCTAACAAAACATGGTTGCAATACATGTAGTAATTCTTCAAAATCAGCAAGCTTAATCATCATATTCACTTGTTACTACGATGCAATCTGCTCGAGACAAGTGGTACTCATCACCGCGAGGGACGGCGATATATATCGATTTACACCCTGCAGGGGAAACCCAAATGCACGACATACGCATCATTTAAGAACACGTATGGCCACCTTTCACAAGATCACCATAGATATGAGCCGGGTCCACCCTCCGAGTGTGCATTCCACATGCAACCACAGTAGCGTCGGGTCCAAGGGTAATAACACACCCTCCGTCTACTCACAAACCCGTGCATCCACCGTGACCAACACTTTGCACAAAGGGTGGAGAGACCGTCCAACACTACGACTCTCAAGTTACATCAGTTTACCAACTCCCATACGAAGGTATGCATTTGGTACACAACTCAATACTTGCTCGCGGAGTCACAACGAACGGTCCTTAACCGACACGCACGGGGCTATGGCGAACAAGGGCCAACCTTGTCACCGCTTTCCAACACATGCACTTCCCCATACGGTCTCCAATTTAATCATGTGAGGGTAACCGAAATTTAATCCCTAGACCGGGTGGTCTCCAAACCACTCGGTGTTGCTACCGATGACTCATTTAAGCATAGCCATTCTATCGAAAAAAAGATTATACCTATCCAAAGACCATAGGCAATAGGGATCATAATGCAACTAGGGTTACGATCAACTCCTAAACGTAAGTGCACAATACATAAACATAGACATATGTGAATTTAAACCAAAAACTAAACAAGTGGGATTATGCACCGGGGCTTGCCTTGGCTTTGCTCGATGTTAGCACTCTCAACCAAGCTCCATTCGGCGGGATCCTTCACGTGATTTCTTTCTCCGGCCGGGGTCCCTATATGGATGCAATGCATGATGTGAGTATGGATGCATACATAGATATTTTGTTCATGGAACCTTCTCAATAACGAAATCTAATGCAATGTTTGCATAAAATAAATATGTTCATGTGGAGATGAAGATGATTTCTTATGATGATAATTTATACAGGATATGTCATGGGGACAACCTTCTAATTAAACGAAACATAGACTGTGTATCATAAAAGCACATAGTCTAGGTTGAAAATGAAACATGAGTATGGCAAGTAGTTTGTATAAGACTTAGCTAGTGTACTATATGGCAACAGGAGCATGGCATATGATGTATTGAAGACAAACCTAAATGAACTACCTTGCTGCCATGTACATGAAACAGGGTATGGTAGATGATGATTATGCATGAAGTGCAAAGCTTAACATGAATTATGCACATAATGGTATATGGTAATACATGAGGCAATGGTTATGACTTAACATTCCTAAACATTAATTCTATGGTAGAACTTGATTTGCTCATAATAAACACCAGCAACAAATAATATGATATTTTTGTTTGCATCTTTCCTAATTAAACCTTTATATGCAAATATGTGCTAGCTAAGCATATAATGATAAATATGATGAAAACATGTATGAATGCACAAAAGTCCTGTACCAGAGGGTCCAATATGTTATGTAAAGTGCTCATGTCAATTCTCATAAATTTGACATTCTTCAAGATTTTAATATGGGTTTTAAAAGCTTAACATGATGCCATTTCTTTTTGCATAAAACTTTATTTTATTGTACAGAAACATAGGTAAAACATTTGACCATTGCAAAGTTCATGCTTCAAGGATGCCAAAACATTTTAGTTTGCATTTTTCTCTTTTTTTTATTTCAGGAGATATGAATTTGTTTAAAATAGTTAACAGATTTACCGTTTTTCTGGATTTAGGGTGTGTGAACAATAAAACAAAATCAGAGCTCACGTGTATCTTTGGATCTTATATTTCCCTAGGCTAGGGCTGTGATTTGAGCATGAGAGATAGTTGCAAAAGATGAATAAGGAAGTGATACAACTAGGGTGAGCTTAAGTTCAAGTAAGAACTCACCGGAGAAGCAAAATCGACGGTGAAACTAGAAGTAGTGTTCATGTCATACCTAAGGGAGAGCTTGAGGATAAATGAAAACAAACCATGCCAGGGTTGGAGGGAGTCCAAGTGAAGTCTTTTTCTGCCCTTGCCCATGCCAAGGTGAGCCATGGCATGGAGCTTCATGGTGAGTAGCCATGGTGGTTGCTTTTGGGGAGGATAAGGAAAAGGAGGAAGAAAGAAAGACTTGACTTGGCTCTTGACCAAAGAGAGGATGAGGGAGGGGAGTCTCTGGACGTGGTGCTGGCTTTGTGCTGGCTACTTTGGGTGTTCCTTGGTAGAGAAGGAAGCAAGGAGATAAGAAAGAAAGTGGGTCCTACAAAGTTGAAAATTCTGCCACTGGTACTGTTGCAGTCAAGAGAAAATCAACGAGATTTTTGTTGGGGTTGCCAATTTTTGTGGTGGTGTAGAATGAAATTTGGGACAACTTTTATATAGAACTTTTCTTGAGATTCAGCCTACAAAAATTAATAAAAATCCTACACCAGAATCTGTTTTCTGCTTTTACTGAATTTGTTGGGCTATTTAACCTTTACCAAAAATTTATGGTAACACAACTAAAATTCCTATTTTTGAATACCCTTTGTGATTATGTAAAAATATTGGTATGGTCATGTTAACATTTTGTTTTTTTTTAAGTGTGTGCATAATAACCTATAGGAAATGTTGAGAGCACTTGCATTATGAGTTAAATATTGCAATATGGCTATGTGTCATTCTATGCATATTTTAACATAGCAACTTATAGACAGCAATTAAGCAATAAAACACTTCTAAATAAAATCCTCATGATGGAACATAACTTTTCTTATGATTGAGCACCAAAAGCAAATATGAATTTTCATAAGCCTTTCCTATGATGCAAGCACAATGCAAAAATAGTGTACTTAAGTAAAATGTTAAAATTTATCATGACATGCTCAAATGCACTAGAACCATGTGTTATATGATGAACCATGCTAACTGAAATGGTGTGTTCAAATTTTGTGAAGTTTTATTTACAAAACCGTTTCATTTTAAGTCTAATCTAGGGCTTATCGTGAAGCCTTCTTAAGGGGCCTAAAACTTAACATTTTGCCATAGAACATGGTTAAACAAATTAGGGTCATGTAAAGTACACTCTCTACGGATTCCAACGGATGTCCATTTGTCTCATTTGGATTTGTATATCACAAGTTATTGAATTTTTAAAATGCAAAGTTGTCACGGGCCCTTAACAGGTTAGCACTTTAAAGTACTTGGATCTTTTATTTTTCCCATAGAAAGTACTTGGATTATGCTACCATGCCAAAGTACACATCCTCTACTTTCCAACAGATGCTTGGTCAAGTACTTTGGATCTATAATATGAAAGTTACGCAATTTCTAAAATGCAATCCTGTTAAGCTTCGTGGCCGTGATAGCATCTTAAGGTTGTTCAAATTTGTATTTTCGACATATAAACATATACGTTCATTTGATTCATCTTAAAGTGCAAGTTTCAAACTTTCTAGAATGTCTTGAATCGTTCAAATCCGAGCTCTAGAATTAAGGTTGTGCAATTTTTTTAAATGTTTGAAGTTCACTGAAATGTCACATGCCAACGCGTTCGATTTTTGCCTAAGTGTTGGAGTGCGGCCGGTGCAGAGCCGTGGCGTGCGCGGCGTGCGCCGTGCGCGGGAGGTGGCGAAGCTGCCGGCGGCGAGTGGAGGCGAGAGGAGAGGAGAGTGCGGGAGGGCGAGTGCCGGTGGGGCACCGCACATGCGCCGCGGGGCCCCAAAGCTCAAGAGGCTCACCGAGGCGGCGTGTCGACGTGGAGGTGGAAGATGGCCGGCGGACGGCGGCGCGGCTCGACGGCGTTCCCGGCGAACCACTGCACCAAACAAAAGGCCAAGCTCACACGGTGTAGATTGAGGCCATGCGAAGCTATTGGGGGAGAGGAATCGAGGGATGGCTCACCGGAGAGGAGAGGCAGGCAACAATGGCGAACGGAGGTGCCGGCGAGGGAAACCCGAAATTCTCCCGAACCGCTGCGAGGTAGAGTGGCGCGTGCTCAAGGAGGCTAGCTAGGGTTAGGGCGAAGCTTTTGACGCGCTAAGGGGAGGCGGAGCTGGTCCGGACGAGTGGGGCGGCGGTTAGGGTTTGTGCGCGGCGGCGGCGTCGAGCTTCCTCTTATGGCGGCCATGGACGGTGGAGGTTCCTGCGTGATTCCAACGCAACCATGGCGATTGACGACGCGTGGGGCGGTGCTGTGCAGGAGGACGGCGCCTCGTCCAGCCGGGATGGGCACGAACGCCGGAGTGCTCGCTGGCGGTGGCCCCGTTCTCCTGGGCGAGTCCCGTGTCCGGAGGTTCCCCATATTTACGACTTTGCCACTGCACTGCTGGTTCTGGTTTGGGGCATAACATTCATTCTGTTAGGAAATTTTGCGAACCAAAATTTTGGTGTGTTCAGTGAGTTGTGACGAGCAACTTTCGTTATAGGAAAAAGTTTAAATTTTGCTTGTAAAAATTTACAAAATTTCATGGACAGGTGCTGTTTTAAACCTAGTTTGGATTTTTCTAGGAATTTGTGCCACTCCAAAAATTCAGGAAAAATGCCATAAAATCATGTTTGGATCTCCTCTACAAGGATATGCAAAAAATATTGGCATACTTTTGTTGAGGATCACTGAGTTTTAAATTGTTGGGTTTAAACTAGATTTAAATTTTAAATTTTTCAAATACTCTAATTCATCATTTCATGTGTTCACTCCTCTAATTAGTGCTCAATTCCTGTAATTAAGGTTTTGACATTGCTTACATGCTATTATGTGACATGGGATGTCACAGCCCTTCCCCTTAAAGAAATCTCGTCCCGAGATTTGCAAGGAGTTATGGGGGCGGTAAAGATGGCGGTAACATTGGGACAAGAATGGTTCAGAATTTTGGGGTACAACCAGAAGCTTCCATCATCATGGCAGACCATGTCGATTTCAATGTGTAAGGGTCGTGGGATGGAGATACAGCTAATAGTGCCAACGAGTCTCCAAACACAACATTCTTCTTTCCGATTGCGTACCTCGAGTTATACGCCATCCGTTCGGAAAAACATCATATTTGGATTCCCTCGCCAAATTCTGATTTAGCGGCATGCATTTCCATATAGCCTATCTTTGGCTTTGAGAAGCGCCCGGGCGAACCGGCACAATTCAGAAACAAAATGGCAATTTGGAATCACATATCCACTAAATTGAATTCTGCTCTCGGTACAACTTAGCACAATAAAAGGTTGGATGATAACTAGTTTCAGGATTCACTCAGGAGGATTTACTAACAAGGAAGGTAATAATCCCAAGTGAGGGGAAGACTAAAACAAGTTGAGTCGAGACCAAACGGTTTCCGATGATTGGTTCGCGGGGTTGGAAATTGGTGCCGACAATTGGGATAGCACCTGAAATTCATCCGTGTTGCGAAGCTTTCGGTTATGACATTTTGGATTACTTATTAGGATGCCTTAAGTACAACAAAAGAGAACACCACCTATTGTTTACGCGATTACAAGCCACTAATTTAATCTAGCCTACTACATTCATTTGCATATGCTACACATAGCCAACAACAACACTTACCCATCGCTATCGGTGTCGAAAGGCACGACCGGGTTGTTAACGTCGGGAGCGTCGGTAGCGACATCATCGTCATTATTTGCCGGGGTGGTGGATTTTTACAACAAGTCAAATATCATGGCCTCCTAGTATTATTCCAAGTGAACTAGCATAATCTATGTAAGATGAAATGTGTATTAAAAGAAGGCAATTAGACTTGGCAATGACATTGGCAATTCAGCCCACTACCGACAATGCCAAAAACAGGTTACAAGGTCTTGCTGTTTTACCTCTGGTATGAACATTAAAAAATTTACCCAAACCTTATCAAAAGGCTAGAGAACTTTACAAGCTTTCCAACGCATCTTAAAACACATAAAAAGCTTAAGGGGATCAAAAGTTACGGCGATTTCCGACTCTACCGGGTTCTGCCAAAATTTCTGGCAACTCTGGCAACTTATGACAATTCGACTTGCTCTCTGTTTTTACCTATTTCATCACCTTAACGAATTTTCCTGACCAACTTGATACTAGAGAAGTTTTGAAGCATAACATGACCTTTCCAGAATGGGGTAGATCTCTTAATTTGGATAAGTAACGCAAAAGTTATAGCGATTTTGGTGAAACACCCGAAATCTGCCAATCTGGCAACTCGGGCAAAAATTTATAGGGCTTTCGGGTAGGCTAAATTGGGCCGACTTAACCACTTTTTCATGCTGGAGTGTGAATACAGGGTTGTAGCACATATCACAAGCTTTCCATATTGGTGTCAATCATTTCATTTGGATTAGTAACATAAAAGTTATGGTCGTTTTCGCGAAACTGATTATCAGGTGGAAATTTACTGGCAATCAGGTGGTATTTCTCTGCCCGATTCACGTTTTCTGGCGTTTTCGACACGGTGACTTGATGAGTTATTTATGTTTGATAAATTTGAATTCGTGCACATGTGTGATATGCATATGTTATGAATGGCATGAATGATGAGATGAACATGCCGGAGCCTACGTCCTTTCCAAAATTAAAAGATGTGATCGGTATATAGCCGACCAACTTGCAATTTTAGTGGCAACACACACACGTTCTCAACACGATTGCTACACGTTCTATGGTTTGTGGTTAGCATACCTGCAGAAGATTCATTGCAGAAACAGTACATCAAATTCAAAAAGAAACTACGAAACAAATCACAGTTCTACTATATTCATATAGTAACGATCCATTGAAAGGATCGCCTCGTGGATTGCCACGAGCCAACATTGTCCCGTATTATTACTTTCGCGGGCACGGAGCGCTAATTTAAATTGCAAACATACCTTGGCCAAGCCGTAGATGCAAGATATTAAACAATCATAACCCAGGGTTAGTTTGCCACTTTCTACTTCTATTATAGACCTTAATTGGGCTTACTAAGTCGTTCCTCACCGTATAACGTGTTTGCAATTTTTACGAATGATCATTAACGTATGGCATATCCCGATTTAGCTCTGATACCAGCTGTGACATCCCCGCCTCGCAAAGCGAGATGGGATTGTCGAACAGGATCGTATCGGGAGACATTCGACGAAGCGAACGTTCATTGCACATACGTTAACGATACATCCACCATTTTCATATACATGTTTAGATACATGGGTGACATATTTTATATCTGAAGTTCAAGTTATTATTATACATAGAGTTCGAAATTCAGATTTAATATACAATGAGCGGAAGCGTAAAGATAATCTCGACGATAGTTGCCTAAAATGTGACACATCAGCCCGTAGATGTGCCCATTCTTCTCGACAATCTCACCTGCACAAAATGTTAACAACAAAGCCCTGAGTATCTAATATACTCCGCAAGTCTTACCCGACAAAAATGGTTTCTAAAACCGACTCCTAGTATGCAGGGGGCTGACCGGGTTTGCAGGAAATAGCCAAAAACAGCACCTATGTTTTTCTGAAAATTCATGTTTTAGCCAATTTAAATGGGTTGGGACATGAATATAAATTTAGTGAGCATTTCTAACAAAACATGGTTGCAATACATGTAGTAATTCTTCAAAATCAGCAAGCTTAATCATCATATTCACTTGTTACTACGATGCAATCTGCTCGAGACAAGTGGTACTCATCACCGCGAGGGACGGCGATATATATCGATTTACACCCTGCAGGGGAAACCCAAATGCACGACATACGCATCATTTAAGAACACGTATGGCCACCTTTCACAAGATCACCATAGATATGAGCCGGGTCCACCCTCCGAGTGTGCATTCCACATGCAACCACAGTAGCGTCGGGTCCAAGGGTAATAACACACCCTCCGTCTACTCACAAACCCGTGCATCCACCGTGACCAACACTTTGCACAAAGGGTGGAGAGACCGTCCAACACTACGACTCTCAAGTTACATCAGTTTACCAACTCCCATACGAAGGTATGCATTTGGTACACAACTCAATACTTGCTCGCGGAGTCACAACGAACGGTCCTTAACCGACACGCACGGGGCTATGGCGAACAAGGGCCAACCTTGTCACCGCTTTCCAACACATGCACTTCCCCATACGGTCTCCAATTTAATCATGTGAGGGTAACCGAAATTTAATCCCTAGACCGGGTGGTCTCCAAACCACTCGGTGTTGCTACCGATGACTCATTTAAGCATAGCCATTCTATCGAAAAAAAGATTATACCTATCCAAAGACCATAGGCAATAGGGATCATAATGCAACTAGGGTTACGATCAACTCCTAAACGTAAGTGCACAATACATAAACATAGACATATGTGAATTTAAACCAAAAACTAAACAAGTGGGATTATGCACCGGGGCTTGCCTTGGCTTTGCTCGATGTTAGCACTCTCAACCAAGCTCCATTCGGCAGGATCCTTCACGTGATTTCTTTCTCCGGCCGGGGTCCCTATATGGATGCAATGCATGATGTGAGTATGGATGCATACATAGATATTTTGTTCATGGAACCTTCTCAATAACGAAATCTAATGCAATGTTTGCATAAAATAAATATGTTCATGTGGAGATGAAGATGATTTCTTATGATGATAATTTATACAGGATATGTCATGGGGACAACCTTCTAATTAAACGAAACATAGACTGTGTATCATAAAAGCACATAGTCTAGGTTGAAAATGAAACATGAGTATGGCAAGTAGTTTGTATAAGACTTAGCTAGTGTACTATATGGCAACAGGAGCATGGCATATGATGTATTGAAGACAAACCTAAATGAACTACCTTGCTGCCATGTACATGAAACAGGGTATGGTAGATGATGATTATGCATGAAGTGCAAAGCTTAACATGAATTATGCACATAATGGTATATGGTAATACATGAGGCAATGGTTATGACTTAACATTCCTAAACATTAATTCTATGGTAGAACTTGATTTGCTCATAATAAACACCAGCAACAAATAATATGATATTTTTGTTTGCATCTTTCCTAATTAAACCTTTATATGCAAATATGTGCTAGCTAAGCATATAATGATAAATATGATGAAAACATGTATGAATGCACAAAAGTCCTGTACCAGAGGGTCCAATATGTTATGTAAAGTGCTCATGTCAATTCTCATAAATTTGACATTCTTCAAGATTTTAATATGGGTTTTAAAAGCTTAACATGATGCCATTTCTTTTTGCATAAAACTTTATTTTATTGTACAGAAACATAGGTAAAACATTTGACCATTGCAAAGTTCATGCTTCAAGGATGCCAAAACATTTTAGTTTGCATTTTTCTCTTTTTTTTATTTCAGGAGATATGAATTTGTTTAAAATAGTTAACAGATTTACCGTTTTTCTGGATTTAGGGTGTGTGAACAATAAAACAAAATCAGAGCTCACGTGTATCTTTGGATCTTATATTTCCCTAGGCTAGGGCTGTGATTTGAGCATGAGAGATAGTTGCAAAAGATGAATAAGGAAGTGATACAACTAGGGTGAGCTTAAGTTCAAGTAAGAACTCACCGGAGAAGCAAAATCGACGGTGAAACTAGAAGTAGTGTTCATGTCATACCTAAGGGAGAGCTTGAGGATAAATGAAAACAAACCATGCCAGGGTTGGAGGGAGTCCAAGTGAAGTCTTTTTCTGCCCTTGCCCATGCCAAGGTGAGCCATGGCATGGAGCTTCATGGTGAGTAGCCATGGTGGTTGCTTTTGGGGAGGATAAGGAAAAGGAGGAAGAAAGAAAGACTTGACTTGGCTCTTGACCAAAGAGAGGATGAGGGAGGGGAGTCTCTGGACGTGGTGCTGGCTTTGTGCTGGCTACTTTGGGTGTTCCTTGGTAGAGAAGGAAGCAAGGAGATAAGAAAGAAAGTGGGTCCTACAAAGTTGAAAATTCTGCCACTGGTACTGTTGCAGTCAAGAGAAAATCAACGAGATTTTTGTTGGGGTTGCCAATTTTTGTGGTGGTGTAGAATGAAATTTGGGACAACTTTTATATAGAACTTTTCTTGAGATTCAGCCTACAAAAATTAATAAAAATCCTACACCAGAATCTGTTTTCTGCTTTTACTGAATTTGTTGGGCTATTTAACCTTTACCAAAAATTTATGGTAACACAACTAAAATTCCTATTTTTGAATACCCTTTGTGATTATGTAAAAATATTGGTATGGTCATGTTAACATTTTGTTTTTTTTTAAGTGTGTGCATAATAACCTATAGGAAATGTTGAGAGCACTTGCATTATGAGTTAAATATTGCAATATGGCTATGTGTCATTCTATGCATATTTTAACATAGCAACTTATAGACAGCAATTAAGCAATAAAACACTTCTAAATAAAATCCTCATGATGGAACATAACTTTTCTTATGATTGAGCACCAAAAGCAAATATGAATTTTCATAAGCCTTTCCTATGATGCAAGCACAATGCAAAAATAGTGTACTTAAGTAAAATGTTAAAATTTATCATGACATGCTCAAATGCACTAGAACCATGTGTTATATGATGAACCATGCTAACTGAAATGGTGTGTTCAAATTTTGTGAAGTTTTATTTACAAAACCGTTTCATTTTAAGTCTAATCTAGGGCTTATCGTGAAGCCTTCTTAAGGGGCCTAAAACTTAACATTTTGCCATAGAACATGGTTAAACAAATTAGGGTCATGTAAAGTACACTCTCTACGGATTCCAACGGATGTCCATTTGTCTCATTTGGATTTGTATATCACAAGTTATTGAATTTTTAAAATGCAAAGTTGTCACGGGCCCTTAACAGGTTAGCACTTTAAAGTACTTGGATCTTTTATTTTTCCCATAGAAAGTACTTGGATTATGCTACCATGCCAAAGTACACATCCTCTACTTTCCAACAGATGCTTGGTCAAGTACTTTGGATCTATAATATGAAAGTTACGCAATTTCTAAAATGCAATCCTGTTAAGCTTCGTGGCCGTGATAGCATCTTAAGGTTGTTCAAATTTGTATTTTCGACATATAAACATATACGTTCATTTGATTCATCTTAAAGTGCAAGTTTCAAACTTTCTAGAATGTCTTGAATCGTTCAAATCCGAGCTCTAGAATTAAGGTTGTGCAATTTTTTTAAATGTTTGAAGTTCACTGAAATGTCACATGCCAACGCGTTCGATTTTTGCCTAAGTGTTGGAGTGCGGCCGGTGCAGAGCCGTGGCGTGCGCGGCGTGCGCCGTGCGCGGGAGGTGGCGAGGCTGCCGGCGGCGAGTGGAGGCGAGAGGAGAGGAGAGTGCGGGAGGGCGAGTGCCGGTGGGGCACCGCACATGCGCCGCGGGGCCCCAAAGCTCAAGAGGCTCACCGAGGCGGCGTGTCGACGTGGAGGTGGAAGATGGTCGGCGGACGGCGGCGCGGCTCGACGGCGTTCCCGGCGAACCACTGCACCAAACAAAAGGCCAAGCTCACACGGTGTAGATTGAGGCCATGCGAAGCTATTGGGGGAGAGGAATCGAGGGATGGCTCACCGGAGAGGAGAGGCGAGCAACAATGGCGAACGGAGGTGCCGGCGAGGGAAACCCGAAATTCTCCCGAACCGCTGCGAGGTAGAGTGGCGCGTGCTCAAGGAGGCTAGCTAGGGTTAGGGCGAAGCTTTTGACGCGCTAAGGGGAGGCGGAGCTGGTCCGGACGAGTGGGGCGGCGGTTAGGGTTTGTGCGCGGCGGCGGCGTCGAGCTTCCTCTTATGGCGGCCATGGACGGTGGAGGTTCCTGCGTGATTCCAACGCAACCATGGCGATTGACGACGCGTGGGGCGGTGCTGTGCAGGAGGACGGCGCCTCGTCCAGCCGGGATGGGCACGAACGCCGGAGTGCTCGCTGGCGGTGGCCCCGTTCTCCTGGGCGAGTCCCGTGTCCGGAGGTTCCCCATATTTACGACTTTGCCACTGCACTGCTGGTTCTGGTTTGGGGCATAACATTCATTCTGTTAGGAAATTTTGCGAACCAAAATTTTGGTGTGTTCAGTGAGTTGTGACGAGCAACTTTCGTTATAGGAAAAAGTTTAAATTTTGCTTGTAAAAATTTACAAAATTTCATGGACAGGTGCTGTTTTAAACCTAGTTTGGATTTTTCTAGGAATTTGTGCCACTCCAAAAATTCAGGAAAAATGCCATAAAATCATGTTTGGATCTCCTCTACAAGGATATGCAAAAAATATTGGCATACTTTTGTTGAGGATCACTGAGTTTTAAATTGTTGGGTTTAAACTAGATTTAAATTTTAAATTTTTCAAATACTCTAATTCATCATTTCATGTGTTCACTCCTCTAATTAGTGCTCAATTCCTGTAATTAAGGTTTTGACATTGCTTACATGCTATTATGTGACATGGGATGTCACATGAATAATGAGGAACGCTGCACGCGCGGGACATTGAAAATTTGGAATTTCAGGAGCGGGATGTCGATGGGATGGAAACAATTTCATGGAGGTTAAATCCCACCACGGTAGATATAATTTTCATGGAGGTTTTGAATTCCCCCTCACGGTATGTGCAATTTTCGTGAGGGTTAACAAACACCTCCACGAAATTTCATTTTCATGACGGTTTTTTACCACCCCACGACAAAAGGTATATACAGTGAGAGTTCCTCGCAACTCTCACGAAAATGAACGGCCCACACGAAATTTCTATTCTGTGGTAGTGGCTACCGTCTTCCTCGGTTCCGTCCGGCAACACAAGCCTATGGCCGTCGAGATCCCTCTCAGTGAGAATCCACGTCGTTCTACCCTTTACATGTCTCTTTTTCACTAACTTACACGGCACGATCTGAGCCGTATAACGAGAGATCGCATTATTGCTCCGGCGCGTCCCAAACCATGCCCCGGCGGCGTCGCGCGTTAAGTTTGCACCATAGCACTAGCGGCCGTGATATATTCTTTATATACAAATATTACAAAAAGATAACCTCAAATGCTATGAAGAGATAATTTTTTTTACACCTTTGACAAACAAGCTTGTATATCTGATTGCACATGATGCGGGAAAGGAATCATTTGGATATGATATCTTTAGACTGTGACGATTACTACTTAGTTATCACCCTTTTCTGGTGCCTCTACCATACCCCCTGATCGGATAGCAATTTTTGTTTTGCTTATTACGAGGGTGTGGTTTTAACCAAGACACGGAGACACATGATTCTGATAATGACGTTTTCGGTCCTAGGATGGAGCGGCTATACTAGCTACATGTCTACCATGTGATAGATCTTCCTCATGAGATAAATTTTGTTGATGAATAATTAAATCATCCTGTTTGATATTTTTCTTCCAGTAAAATTCATTATGTTGGATATGTAGTTAATCTAGTTGCTCCATTCCAGTACCAAAACGTATCATTAAATTTGTCTCTTCTCCGATCCGTATCTTGGTTTACAAAATCACCCTTGTTATTAGCGCATATTGCTCATCCAATTCGATCAGAGATACAGGTACCAGAGAAGGGTCATAATTGGGTAGGTACCAAAAATTGTTAGAACTGGGATGTCGCAGTCTAAAGTTTGTCATCCAAGTTAATTATTAGGAACTTGTTTTGTGAATGACGGTGAAATGAACAATTTTATTTTTTGGACGCGTGTCATGCATGCATGGACAAAGTGAAATTAAGCTTGTTACTACTAGTCAATGTGTGGAGGGTTTGAGTGCCAAATTGAAGGTATCACAAAGCACACCCTATCAGAAAAAGGATTCAAACTATCGTCCATGAGTCGCTTATACACGTCAACTATATAGCACAAAAAATCAGTAAACTTGTGCAACGTGTTGTTACTGAACTGATTTCATTGTCATGTTCTCAAGTTCAGGAAGACTTCTTCCTCGGCATTTAAAAACAGATTTGCTAGCTTCCAGTTGAGTGGAATTTTGCATTTGCTCCGGTTAAATTTTTGAACAGTGATAATATACCGCTAGAATAATAAAAGTGTACTGCTGGAACAATGGAATTGCACTACTCCAACAATTGGTTCTTAATTTAGGTGGAACATTTCACACAGGTGAACGGAAAGTTTGAACATACGGTTGGATAAAGTCGTCTAAGGGTGGAAAATCTAACCGGAAACTGTGCAAAATTCCACTCGTGTTATCAGTAACACAGAAAATACGAGGAAATAGCTTTCACGTAAGGCCACATTCTGACATAAAAATCTTTTTCGTGTTATCAGCAACACAGAAAATACGAGGCACGTACGAAATATAGTAAATGCAGATATAGTGTAGGGGTGAGACACTAATTAACCGGAACGGTGCTACATTACTTAATTTCCATCTAACTAGACTTCTGCACTCTGTCTTGCTGCTCCTGCTCCTCGGTGGGCAGCGCGTGGCGGCAGAGCGGGCACAAGTGGCTCCGCGCCAGCCACTTCCGGAGGCACTTGCGGTGGAACCGGTGCAAGTACTGGCACGGCATCACCACCACCCTCTTGCCTTTTTTCTTGTACTCCCTCATGCAGATCACGCACCGGGTAATACCGTGCCCTCCTGACGACGGCCCGTGGTACTTCTGCCTCTTGAGGCCCCTGATCGCCGCGGCGGACGCCGGGGTGCCGCCGAATCCGCCGCCGCCGCCGTGCGATTCTTCGGCGAGCATGGCCCGGGGCTGCAGTGCTTCGCCGAGCGCAGCAGCTGCTTCGTCCAAGTCGAGCGCCGGTGCCTCCTCCTCGTCGCTGTAGAACACTTGATCGTACACAGGTTCCTCCCAGTACGCCCCGTCCGGTGGGTGGAAATGGCCGTCGGCGAACGCCGCTGGTTCGGTGTCATGTGCGTCCTGGCTATTTTGGTTCTCCGCCGTGCCGGCGAATAATGGCGCCGTCGCGGCGGAGGGGAACGCGGAGACGTAGCCGTGGTGATCCTGGCCAAAATCCATGGAATTAGCCTGGGCGTCTGGCTCTTCGACAATGTCGTCTTCGTAGTTACAGAGCTCGGGATCCGCGCGGTGGTGGTGGTAAGCGCGTTGCATCGTCGCCGTGTCTTCTTCAGACCTCACGAAAGGAGCAGGAGTTTCCTGATCGGTCGCCATCGGCATTGGGCCGTCGCCGCCGTCGGGTTGGTGGCGCGAGTCAAGGACACTGGTGGAACGTTCTGTGGCCGGGCCAGCGATGGGGTGCCGGAGGTAGTTGGGCAAGCTGCCGTCGGTGGACTTGGAGGCGCCGGCGAGCTGGTGGCCATCGTCACCAGTAGCGAATGGGTGAGCCACGTATTGCCGCCGCCCTTGGGCGTCTGCTTCCTTCAACCTCTCCAGCGCCTTGAGCAGCACCTCCATCTGCGACTCCAGTTCATCGCGGGACCGACACATCACGATGACGTCCACGGGACAGTAGAGCTAATCGACGGTCGATCGAGGGGCGTTAATAATGAACACGTTTCGATCGTTTATTTACAAATTTTCAGTTTATGTGAGATGACAACAATATAATGCAGGTTTCGTTCTTTTGCGGACGATGCGTCTGCTGTCTTGTTGCGTCTCTCGGCTACGATGGATATACCTCAGTGCCACGTATTTATAGAGGCCGGCATGGCTGACGTGTCTGGCTCGGACTCGCATCTGCGCCTGTGTCGTACGCGTGCAGACTCGGGTCTATGAGTCGGTCACGGGAGCAGCTCCCAGGCTATCGCCGCAGAGCTTTCTATAGTTCTGCCCTCGCGTTATAGTAATCGAACCCGACGAGGCAGAGAGATGTTTACACACTATTAATTCCTGAATCGTCGTGCGTGCAAACTCATGGGAGCTGAAGGATTTCTGGCTTTATCAAGCTGTGCCAGCAGGGGGACCAAACCGGAGACGAGATCTGAAGCGCGCAAACATCTTTGTCGTTTAAGCAGGACCAAGAAGGTGATGACATGGGAGTGAATGGAGCAATATAAAATTGAAGGGCCAAATGTTCCGTCATCTGATCTTCAGATGTTATGGTGGTCGAAGTTCCAACTGGTTCCTACAACAAACTAATGCAACCGACTCCAATTCAGCAACATTTGGAGCAAAGAATCTTCATGGAATCACAAATCTCCTCCAAAAAAACCCATTCAAAAAACTCAAGAAATCATCATGGATTTCATATACTGAGAAAACACAAAAGATGATCAACTTGGACAAAATTTAAAAATTATAACGAGGAGGATTCTTCCTCGTCCTAGCACCGAATTCATCCAAAAAGTCTACTCCAAAACGCATCAAATAAGGAGATCATAAAATGCCACACGAATAGCTCGAAAAATAAGAAAAAAAGCAAAATTTAGAAGCTGGAGGATGCATACTTTGAGCACGAAAGTGAATCTCATTTCATTGATTCAAACAAGCAACATACGTGGTACAAGGATAGGAAGGCATCCTCATCTTCTCACTTTAGAAGAAAAAGTGTTCTCTCTCACAGTGGCGGACCAGGTAGTCCAGATATATGCCTGGGACTACCCGAGGTTTCTGGTGAATAAGGTAACTTAGCACTGTAGATTACTATAGATCACTCTTTATTGTACTGTTTTATACATTGTATGTCTACCCAGAAAATCCATCCTGAGTACGCCACTAATCTCTCACTCAACTTCTCCCTCGTCTCTCAATCATTTTTAATTTAAATTTATAAAAAAAGACCCAAACTAAACTTTTAAATTCGTTTTTTTTTCTGTCACGTCATATTACATAGCGTGATTCCTCGATGAATAAGGAATCACGTCATATGAAATGGCGTGATTGTGTCCACGTCAGAACCAGATGTAGACTGAGGCTGAGCCAATCATGCCAATCTGTATGGCGTGATAGATAGTTCAATCACGCCAAATGAGCTAGCGTGATCGAGACAGTAATTTTCAGGCGGTCCGGACATAGATACACGACAATTGAATCATGCAAAATGGCATGATTGATAAAAGAATAACGCCATATGAGATGGGGTAAATGACTCCTTCTCCCTTCCAAATATCACTTTCACATAATGTCAGCTGGCATCATCAAATAAACCTTTTCAAAAAAAAACTCTACAGGGCATACTGTTGTTAGGTTAAGTCGAATGAAAAATTATTTTCTAGATGGTAAAAAAATCCATGTGTTCTATGTGTTTATCTTCAGATACCCGAGTACTTAAGCTCGATACAAAACTCTAGTTGTATTATTATTCTTTTCTCTCCCATCCTGATTTGCCACCAGAGATTTGTATCCCTGTTGACACCAGGTTTTCTGGGTCCACCCGTCACTGGCGTGAGTACGTGAAAGATGTGTGACAAGGAAGGCGAAGAGGCAACACTAAGAAAGGAAAGGAAAGATTAGTGGAGCCTGCTGCTATGGTGGAGCGTATGTGACTAAGAATCAGACGACATCTTCAGTAGCTGTAGTTTGACCCCAAAGTCGTTATTTAGAGAAGATATCATGTGAAAGTATTAGAATTGGTTTAGGATAGAAGTATCAAGGTCGGTTGTGGCCGCGATATAAATAGTAGAATAGGACAATTGTAAAATATACAATCAATCAAATACAACTCTTGACGCATCGCCACAATAAACTCGATGGATTTTCTCGTCAACTGCTCGTGCTCTCGGGGCTCGGCATTGGCCAAGATTTCGTCCTGTAAATGCATCAAATCTTTCATGTCGACTTGTCCATGTTTAGAAGCGATGTAACTGCTAGTTATCCGGTAGTGTCGATCGATCAGAAGCGGTAGTTGATGTGTCCTATCCTATTCAATTCAGTTGACTTGTTTTGTTTCGTTCTGTAGCTGGTGCTAGTGCTTTAGTCGATGGTCGATTGGGCTATTCGAGTCATGATTAAGTTGTTTTATCGATAACCTAGGAATTTTACACGTTCGATTTGTCTTTGTTGGTTTGTAGGGAAAACCAACTGGCACGCTCTAGAAATTCGTCACCGCGTTCCATGATTTGGTCCTGCTTACAGTGAAGCAGATCTCCTAGGACAGTGTGTGTTCACCGGTGGACAAGGCGTCATCCCACGCTTTTTTCCATCAACACTCCCCACCAACAGGTGCCCTGCCCACCGCTCGCCTGCCGCATGTGATTCCGACGGCCACACAATACACTATTTTACCATATTTGAGGGTAGTATATTGTCAAAGCGACAGATTTATTATGGTTAACTTTTATTTTTGTGATAATATAAATGAAAATCAGTAATCTAATTCATCTTTGATATTAATAATGTGTTCATTATTATCCTTATAATAAAATTGTGGTTCATATATTAAAATTATATTTGATAAAAAATATAAATAATCCATTAACAATTGGTAAAATTACAAAAATACCCTTAAACTATTGGCAAGTATTTTTTTCAACATTAGTATTGTGGATCCAAAAATCCTATATCTGAAACCACATCTCTGCTTGTTTTACCAGAACAACATGACATCAAATAAAAAAGATAACAAGTGCCAGATTAAGGGCGGTCACAATGGAATCGAAGGCATTAATTGTGCGTCACAAGATGAAAATAAACTATACATATATTAGTGATCCACGGAGTATTAATTCAATGCAGGAAACAAGTTATTGTTTTGGACTATTCATCGCTATCCCTTCCAATTTATGCACCGGCACCGCGACCATGATCCTCTATTGGGAGAGGATGTCGGCAAAGAGGGCAGACGTGGTTAAGCGCTAGCCAAACACCGATACATTCGTGATGAAACATGTGCTTGTTCCTACAAGGGATCACGCTGAGGTCGTCTCCAGGTACATAGTCCTTGAGGCAGATGGAGCATTCAGTGCTGTCATCGTCACCTGAAGCATTGTACTTTCGTTTCTCGAGACCGGTGACAGTTTCGGCAGATGCGGGGACACTGCGGAAGCCATGGTATGGTTGTTCATCGTCGCCCAACCCTGCTGTTACGGTAGCCTCCTGGACGCGCAGGGCAAGTAGCCTTCCATCTGCGATAGCTTCGCAAATCCTCTCTACGGCATCGCCGCCGTCCCGTGGGATCCCAATTGTGAAGCCCATGAGCTCATCAGTCTCCTCGTATAAACCCTCCTCCAGCTCCAGCTCCATCTCCGTAACTTGGGCTTCCAGTTCTCCGTACTCTTCATCATGGCTGTACCCAGGCTGTGCAGTGCGGACACTTGGATCAGGGAGATGATCAACATCGTCGGCGCTGGCGACCTGGTCGCCGGTAGCTTCTTCTCGAGCTGCATCGTGTTGTCTCAAGAACCGTGCAATCAACCGTTGGAATAAACTTTTGTATTGCCTGAGGATGCGTATGGTGCGTACGTTTCTGTCGTGTTGTATGGCTAATTCCTCCTCGTCCATAGCTGATCGAAAGCAGAAACGTACTCTTGATATTTTGATACACGCGGTGATCGGGACAGAGATTGGGTCACTATGTAATCGGTGGCGATCGACGGTGCGATTTATTTAATTATATAGCCCTGGGAACGATCGACGCCCTTACGTATCCAATACGTTTCTGGATCATGAGCGTGATCGATTGGGATTACCATAACGAGCAGCTGGGGCTCCTGTGTCCCTCTGGCTAATATGGCTCACGCGCGTGTGGTCTATTCTTTCGTTTAACAAATGTAAATGCATTCAGTTGGCTAAATGTATTCTTGCACAAGCACTAAGGAATGCTAGTTACAAGCACGGAGAATTTTCTTTTCCGCTCCATATTCTCAAGACTCCGCGAACTGATAGCAGGATGGTCGGCTACAACTAGAATCGTCATCTTCATCTGCCAAAAAACACGTCCTAGCAGCTAGAATTTCACGACAACTAATCTTGGCTCGCAGGCACTCCAGCGTTGTTGGGCGGAGGATAGCCGGCGGAAACTGAGCTTTCCTCACGCGCGGGGCCCGGAACTAACTTGGAGTTGTGCTGGATTCAAAATGGGCCTTACTTACTGGCATGTTTTAGATCTTGACCAGGTCAATAACTCCAACAGAGGCAACCTTACCTATTGTTGTATTATCAACCGTTGGAATAAACTTCTGTATTGCCTGTGGTTGCGTATGGTGGTTCGTTTCTGTCGTGGTGTATGGCGAATTAATTCCTTCTCGTCCATATATAGCTGATCGAAAGCATGATCGATTTGGATTATGATAACGAGCAGCTGGGGCTCTCCTCCTGTCCCTCTGTGGCTAATGGCTCACGCGCGTGTTATCACGTTGAGATCGATTGCATTCTCGTGTACTGCTGCTGCACGTGTTCCTAGCCAAAGTGCCTTGCTAGACACCAGTGTGGTGCATGGGTGTATCTTTCGTGTAACAAATAAATTCTGACTTAAGATTCAGTTGATCATCTGCCGTGGAGTACGTATTTTTGCACAAACACAATGAGTAACTGAAATACTAATTGTAATTACAAGAACGGAGAATCTTTTTTTACCGTTTCATTCGCATGGCTCGGCGAACTGATAGGATGAAGGGCTACGACTAGAACCGATGATCATCATCATGTGCCGAAAAACCACCTACTACAATCTAATTTCGCAACTGCTAATCCTCGCTGGCAGGCAGAGCATGGCGGCAGAGAGGGCACATGTTGCTCTGCTCCAGCCACGCGGTGATGCAGGCGGTATGGAACGCGTGCGCCTTGGCGCACGGCATCACGCTGAGCTCCTGGCCCTCCTCGAACTCGTCCTCCAAGCAGATGGCGCACCCTCCTCCGTGGTCGTCGTCGCTGCAAGCGTGAAAGATCCGCTTCTCCAGGCCCGCCACGGCGGCGGGCGACGCGGGCACGGCTCCGAAGCCGCCGTTGGCGTAGGATGGCGACTCGTCCAACGGAGGGAACCGGAAGAATAGGGTCGCCGTCGCCGCTAACCTGTAGATGTCGAGATCGGAATACCCGGCGAGGTCACGCGTGTCGAGCGCGGTCACGATGACGCGGCGAGCAGACTCGACCTGATCCAGGTCAAGGGGCACCGGGCCGTCGTCCTCGTGTCCGTCGTCCAGGAACGGGCGCTGCGAGTCCTCGTCGTCCAGGAACTGGCCTTCGTCTTGATCGTCGTGCTGCGCCACTACCGTGTCGTGTTCCGGGACCCCGTCCTGATCATGTGTGGTGTCGTCCGCGACAGCGCCCACCACCGCCACCATCAGGTCGTGGTCGTGTTCCGGGAACTCGTCCGTGCTCTCGTCCTCGTGGTCGAGCGGTGGATAACCGGCGGAACCTGAGCTCGCCTCGCGCGGGGCCTGGAACGCCATCCCGCGGATCTGGGAGGCATGGTTTTGCCCTTCCTGCTCGGGGAAATGAGTTGCCAGGTGCTGATGCGCGCCGGCGGCGGCGTCGTGCGCTGCTGTGACTTTCCATGTCGCGGCGGCGGCGGCTTGTTCCGTGCTTTCGTCGGCAGCCATCGCGCGCTGAACAGGCCAGGCAATGTGTTGGAGCCTTGGAGGATGGGAATTACCTATATAGACTTGTTATTCTCGAGTTGGTTTCGGAGTAGGAAAACGAGGTTCCGACTCGGACTCGCGTGCTCGGAATCGGACTCGTCTCGCATCCGCGTGCCGAACCTCTCGTCGCCGACGCGTGGGTGGAACCACCAACGCGAAACCTAACCACACCTCTGCTTCCTTGGACGGAACAGAGTGCCCGGCACAGCCACGGCCGGATCCGCCGCGCCCGCCGATCCCGGTACCAACGAAACGAGCCGGCTGGTTGGGCAGGAGGCCAGCACCGACGACTCTCCATCTGCGCCCTCTACCTATCCACCATGGACAGATCAAGGCAGCGCACTTGGAGGAGTCGATGAAGTATTCCAGAGGAGCGTCGGCAACGCAGGGGTCAGCAAGTACAAGGGCTCCGCGCCACATTGCAGCAACTGAGAGGGTTCGGCAGCGAGCTCTGCATCCCGACGAGGCGGATAGTCTTTACACCTCAATTGCTTGTGTCCTGCATTTCTTTCTCGTGTGAAACGGATTGTTGTTCCACTCAATTGTTCTTTTCACATGTACTTCATCGTATCCATGATGTAAGGAGCTGTAACGTCTCCACGTTTCCAGGACAGAACATTCTTAAAGGTTTTAAGGACAGTAGTAATCCTTTCTCAACTTACCGTTTGTGAATTACGGTGTTGTGAACTCCTCTTCTGACCCTCTCTTGCAAAATGCAAAATAAGTAACACCTAAGAATGACCTAGTAGTGATCGGCCAGTGGACTTTAAGGCCCCCAAATCACCTTGCAAACTTCTCATTTTTTAGATAATGGGTAAACCCCGACCTTGGCCTCATAAGAGGTTACAGCCAACTTTTACATAAAAAGGTTTAGCACTTCTGTTTGCCTAGTCACTGAATAGAGAGTGCAAGAAACAAAGGAAAAAGGACACCCAACAAAGTTTAGATGGATCCATTATTACAAAGTAATTCTATAACTGAATCTCCATCCGTAATGGGCGAAAACTTGCATAACCGTCGTCTCTAACGCGCGGCATGCTTCTTTCATCTTGATGGTGTCCTGCTCACACCTTTGTAATTGCGCTCAGTGTCTCATCCAGTGAGTGGCTCTGTAAAGTACCTGCATATAGGATTTCATAGAACTATTTTCAAAGATAATTTCATTCCTCGTATTCCAAATAGCCCAACAAATTACAGTCGCTCCTAGTGTATTTGATATTTCAGCTTATGATCAACACCAAATAACCAATTTGAGAACATGTTGCAAATATTAGTCGGGATTTGGAGACCAAAAGTGGAATGTACTGTCCTCCAAATAAATCTAGCATAATGACAAGCGAAAAAAAGATGTTGGATTGTTTCATCTTGTGCACAAAACACACATTTAGAAGAACCCTTCCAATTACGTCTCGCTAGATTATCTTTAGTTAAAACTACCTCTCTTTCAAGATACCAAGCAAAAATCTTAATCTTTAAAGGTAACTTTAGTTTCCACAAAAATTTATTCTGTCTCACATTGCCATTACAAATCATAGCACTATACATCGAATGAACTGAAAAGATTCCATTATTATGCAAACTCCATCTAAAAATATCCATCCTATTATTCAGTGTAATGTGAGCTACCCGAGCTACAAGATGATGCCATGCTTGCAGATTAAAGCCTACTAACCCCCGCCTAAAAGACATATTAAGAGGAATAGTGCTAAAAATCGTAGCAACAGTGGCTTGTTTCCTTCTAGCTATGTTGTATAGTGTAGGGTATTGTTGTTTCGAGTGTATAACAACCCAACCATTTGTCCTCCCAGAACCTAGTTGTCGGTGTGTGAGTACACCTCCAAATGGGGGCATGTCAAGGCTCCCTTGGGTTAGGCTCGGGGAAGAACGGATATGCTCGCGCGTTAGCGTGGATGATCCAAGTGAGGAAGAACACCGAGAGTTATCCGAGGTTCGGGCCGCGAGGTGCGTAATACCCTACGTCCTGCTGGTGTGTGTATTCAGGTGTTCTTTCTTTTGAGGGTGGAGCTTAGGAGAGGCTCCAATGGGGACTCTATCTAGATGAAGAAGAAGAGCCCGACTTCCTCCGTAAGAGAGTCGCCGGCCCCCTTGCTTACCCCGGGGCCTCCTCTTTTATGTGTCAAGAGGGAATCCCCACATTGGGCGGTACAAGGAAAATCAATGCGTGTGGTTGGAGGTTGGGAGTTGCCTTGGGCCTCCCCCTTTCCCTTCTCCCGTAAGCCACCAAAGTGAGAGAGAGAAGATTCCCTTGCATGCATGCAAGGATTTTGTCTTCTAGCTTTTGGCTTTGACATCTTGCGGAGCTTCATGCGGCTTGCGCTTGTGTAGTAGGCGGTGTGGGGGACCCCCGATCCCGGCTGCACCGACAGGAGCCCCGAGCTCATTGCCGGACGCCGAGGTGATTGGCGATGAGGTCAACTTGTCCCTGTCGTAGTCGTCATGTCTTCTTTGCCCGATCATCTATGTGGGAGATACTTAGGCACAAACACAAGAGTTTCGAAGCCGGAGTGTCCCCGAACCACACCGGTGCCACGTGCGCCTTGACTAGACCGAACCGATAGTCGGCCCGTCGGGTTAGACCGGGTACCATAATCTCATTGCGCAGGGCGCAAGATTTCTAGTCCCCGGGGTCTCGCCCTTTGACGAGGCTCGACGTGGTAGCCTCGTCTCGGTGCACGAGACGACCGGGCGTGCGTAGAGGTCATCCCCACTTCAAGAACCCTTCCAACTGTACCATAGTTTTTCGACATTCATGATCGGTCGGTGAGGTGGCCGGGGTGAGGCCAAACCGTCTCCGTTGTATCCGGGTAGTCGGAGCCACGTCCGAGTAGCCGCCGCTGTCGCCCGGTCGTCGCGGACGTCGCCCGGTAGTCGGAGACGCGCTCGCCGGAGTAGTCGGAGACGTCGCCCGCCGGAGTAGTCGGAGACGTCGCCCGAGTAGTCGGAGACGCGCTCGCCGGAGTAGTCGGAGACGTCGCCGGGTAGTCGGAGACGCGCTCGCCGGAGTAGTCGGAGACGTCGCCCGCCGGAGTAGTCGCCGGAGACGTCGCCGGGTAGTCGGAGACGTCGTCCGGGTAGTCGGAGACGCGCTCGCCGAAGTAGTCGGAGACGTCGCCGGGTAGTCGGAGACGCGCTCGCCGGAGTAGTCGGAGACGTCGCCCGCCGGAGTAGTCGGAGACGTCGCCCACCGGAGTAGTCGAGACGTCGCCCGAGTGGTCGGAGACGCGCTCGCCGGAGTAGTCGGAGACGCGCTCGCCGGAGTAGTCGGAGACGTCGCCCGCCGGAGTAGTCGGAGACGTCGCCCACCGGAGTAGTCGGAGACGTCGCCCGAGTAGTCGGAGACGTCGTCCGGGTAGTCGGAGACGCGCTCGGGTCTTCCGCATGCTATCCGGGGACCTGCTGCTCGCCCGGGTAGCCGCAACCGTCGACACGGCGTGCCCGGTGTCGTCGTGGACGCGCTTCCGAACGCCATCGCCGCTACCGCGGGTGATAGGAGCCCCGAGCGTCGCCGAGTCGCGACCGCCGCACAAGCTCGAACGAGACACGCGGGGAAGGAGCCGGCTCCACTGCTACTCGGCTCTCTTGCTGCACAAAGGAGTGGGCAGGGCGTGTCTCGCGAAGTCAAGGATTCCACCCAACGTTCATAGCAAGAACAAACAGAGTGAGGTTAGCTTAATCAAAGGCAAAGCAATACGGGCAGAAAGGGGAAAAACAGAGTTTTCCAAATCGAAGAAAAGCAAGATCTACAACGAAGAAAGGGGAAAACAAAGCCTCTTGCCCCTTCTGGCGCGCCAAATGTCGGTGTGTGAGTACACCTCCAAATGGGGGCCTGTCAAGGCTCCCTTGGGTTAGGCTCGGGGAAGAACGGATATGCTCGCGCGTTAGCGTGGATGATCCAAGTGAGGAAGAACACCGAGAGTTATCCGAGGTTCGGGCCGCGAGGTGCGTAATACCCTACGTCCTGCTGGTGTGTGTATTCGGGTGTTCTTTCTTTTGAGGGTGGAGCTTAGGAGAGGCTCCAATGGGGGCTCTATCTAGAGGAAGAAGAAGAGCCCGACTTCCTCTGTAAGAGAGTCGCCGGCCCCCTTGCTTACCCCGGGGCCTCCTCTTTTATGTGTCAAGAGGGAATCCCCACATTGGGCGGTACAAGGAAAATCAATGCGTGTGGTTGGAGGTTGGGAGTTGCCTTGGGCCTCCCCCTTTCCCTTCTCCCGTAAGCCACCAAAGTGAGAGAGAGAAGATTCCCTTGCATGCATGCAAGGATTTTGTCTTCTAGCTTTTGGCTTTGACATCTTGCGGAGCTTACGCGGCTTGCGCTTATGTAGTAGGCGGTGTGGGGGACCCCGATCCCGGTGCACCGACACTAGTGTTCTGCCATTATTTACATGGAAAATTCCAAAGTTGAGAAATTTTTCTTTGACTTTCATCAATCCACACCAAAAATGAGAGTCTCCCGCTTTTCGTACTACATGCCCTATAGTGTGACTTTTTAGATATTTCCTCCTAAGGAGCTGTTGCCATAAACCATCCTCATTTATTAATTTAAATAGCCATTTGCTTAGCAAACATTGGTTCTGCAAGTCAATATTCAACACACCTAACCCTCCTTGTTCCTTTGGTTGGCAAATGATATCCCACTTTGTTAGTCTGTATTTCCTCTTGTGCTTATCAGCTTGCCAAAAAAATTCTAGACCTATAATACTCTAATTTCTCTAGTACTCCACGAGGAACTTCGAAAACGAGAGCATAAACATCGCTAGACTCGTAAGGACCGAGTTAATAAGCACAAGACGTCCCCCAACCGATAAATGTTTGCCTTTCCATCTACTTAATTTTTTTCAAACCTTTGTTCTATCATTTTCCAATTCCCGTTACTTAATTTCCGAAAATGCATTGGGATGCCCAGATACTTAAATGGGATGCACAAACTTCTCATAGAGGACAAAATGCATATCCGGCACTAGGGAGTTTTCGTATCAAACTACTACTGCTATATTATTAGGCATGAACAAGGAAGCCAGGCAACAGGTCTGTGTATTCCACCATCTCTCAAAGGAGTATTGCCTTTTCATTAAGTCGAAAGAAAGTTTTTAAAATACAGATAATCTCTCAAAAATTAGGGAATAACGTGGGCTGTGAATGTGTTGTATTCCAGCCCATGGGCTACTGCGAATCCTTTCATACATCGCCTGGGAAAGGAAAATCGATCGAACTGTTGGCTCAGACTTCTCTAGGACTAGTAGCCCAATGAATCGATTCTCGGAATCGGACTTGCTTTCGCATCCACCTGCACTGCAGAACGGAGCCGCGGGAAATAAAACTCTCCAACAAGCCGTTCTTTCCTCTTTCTCAATCATCAAAGTTCGACTTTTCTCTCCCGGTGCGCGTTCACACCACCTGATGGCACGTGGATCTACATGATGGGCTCCGCATAATGTCAGTTGTAAAGTTTTTTTTTTCAAAGTTTGTTATAGTTTTTATTTCAAATTTTGTTGTAAAGTTTTTTTTTGCAAAGTTTGCTACAAAGTTTTTTGTAAAGTTTTTTTTTCAAAGTTCGCTCCAAAGTCTGTTTCCAAAGTTTGTTGTCAAGTTTTATTCTTTTCAAAGTTCCATCTAAAGTTTTGCTACAAAGTTTGTTGTAAAGTTTTTCTTGAAAAGTTCACTCCAAAATTTTCCATTGTAAAGTTTATTTCCAAAGTTTTGCTACAAAATTTATTTTCAAAGTTTACTGTAAACTTTTAAGAAATTTTTTCTAAATGGAAAATTGAAAGCAAAAACTTTCCAAAATATAAAACTTTTGGTTGTCGCAAAGGAGTGTGAAAGCTAGCTTGCTCGAGCACGCACACGACATTAGCCAGACCCTCAAAAGTCCACAACGCAAATTGATTTCCATCATGTCTCTCGTCGCAAACACAAAACCTCTACTTTCATTAGTTGATGACTTCGTCCTCTTCAAGTGCAAGCGCCACCATGACATGATGATCTACATCACCATGTCCAATGACCACTTACCACTAACACACACGCTCAAGATCAACAAGTCTATTCACTTTAGCTCATGGGTCAACAATGCCACATATGGACTTAAGGAATGTGAATGTCTTGTTGCACTATATTTGTTTGGCTATATGTGATCGTGATTTTTAGTCTTTACCACATCTAAAAAAGAAATAGAAAAGAATAATATGTCATATTATCGAGTTTTGTTATATAATAATTCAAATAAAAATAATTTCCAACATAGTTCATCAAAGAGCATCCTTTTTGTCTAATGATGAAGTTATATATATCCCAATACCATCATTAATAAATTATATATTTTTCAAAAAGATATTATAAAACTAAAAAATATAAGGGCGCACATGCCCCTACAACGTATAATGAAGGCCTATTTTGTTTTTAATCCTCTTTTTTATTATGGTTAAAAATATTTAATTCTAATATGAAAACCCAAATTATTCAATGTGTCTTTCTTAGAGAGCTCAATTAGCTACTCTACTACCAAAAGCACATTCGCTCTGTCACACATCTTTTCGTTAAGGCATGCAGGTGCAAAGCCAAAGCCAAAGTCATAGGACGATAGGGCTGGATTGACACATGCCGACCTCTAGACAATTAATTTGGCAGAGAGACCGGCCACTCACGTCTATATGACCTGCCACTAGGAATCATCCATGTTGTTGTATTATCCAACACTTTGGCAGGCAAGCAGGCTGACCTGATGGAACTTGGCACACATTTCATGCGCGACCTGCAGGCACAGTGCGAGATCTATCCGTGCGCACGAGGAGATCGATCGGATAGAAAGATCAGGTTGTTGTGCGCAGGCGCAGCGCAGGGGAAAAGAGAGAAAGCGCTCCCTCCAATTGCAACTTTGCAAGTGGCCGACCCCTTTGTTCACACCAGCTTGACCCTGCCGGAAAAGAGGCAACTGAGCTCTGAAAGGTTCGTTTCTTTACATACACCACATAGCTGACGTTTAGATATGTACTAGTGCAAGGAGATGATGCATGGCACTGGCAATTTGGCATGCGCGCTGCGGCTTTAACCAATGGAGAACCAACCACGCGCACTACTACACTAGAGCCCGCTGTACTAGCTGCTCTAAACTATAGTACCAGCAGTATTTCTATACTAGCGCAAAGATCAGTGATCACTCACTAGGCTGGTAGAGATGAGATAGATAATGTGGAAGGCGCAATTGGCCACTGGGTACGCACAGAGCAGCGCCAACACATTACACATGTCAATGTAAACAACAGAAAGAATATCTGGCCACCGCGATCGAGTGCGCTACTAGTGAGTGATATTGTCCGGAATCGGAACGGGAATGAAGCAGCAGCTGAGTCTGAGTAGGCTTGGCACTTGACCTTGGTACTAGACCACTAGTATATGATGTTGCGTCACCTCGATCAGCATCTTCTTTCACGGATACCACGGCATCTTTGTCGGATGTATCTACACGCAGTTTGCAACACGGCGGCCCCAGGTAGAGACGAGATAGTGGCACGAAGCTGCTGTGTGTGAATGATTGCCCTCGCGTCCATGTGGGGGCTGCGGCGCATCTTTGCATGTCCCTCTTTGCCGGAGCAGCGTCCGGGCCCGGACATAGGAAATGAGCTGTAGCAGTGTTGAGCGTCCGGGCCCGGACATAGGAAATGAGCTGTAGCAGTGTTGACTTTTGGTAATTGAACGCCGACCACCATCACGCGGAATCTTGGGGGCAGATACGATCCGTGGTGCCCATAACCTACTGTACATTGTAGGCAGGTCGATGGACCACAATACGAGTTGTTGTTTTCTTGGGCTGATAAAATGATTTGGTATCTTGGATTAAGACTGACCGCACCCCAGTAAACCACTTGGTATCTTGGATTAAGAAGATCATGGGGGCAGATCGAGAGGGACAAATGTTTGTTTAGGTAGCGGCATCAGCTAGCGGGTGAGACAGACAGGGGTCCTCGTCATCACGGCCTCGCATGCAGACAGTGCGACAGACATCCAGATTCACCAATTTTTTTTAGGGTTCCTGGTATCTAAATTTTAGAACTGTCACATCAAAAAGAATCTTACTATTTAGAAGTAGTAAATAAAATTTAATTATAAAATAAATTACAGGCCCTAGACTAATTTACGAGACGAATCTAATGAAGTTAATTAAGTCGTGATTAGAAGCCGATTACTGTAGCATCACTTTAACAAAATCTAAATTAATTAAGCTCATTTGATTCATCTCGAAAATTAGCACCAATCTGTCAATAGGGTTTTGTTATTAAATTAATCGAAATATTCATAAATAATAAGATTCTCTTTGATGTGACAGTGCTTAAATTTTAGAGGACAGAAAACGAACATACCCTTAGAATGAGGAACAAACTCAACCATGGAAGACATGATTTTTTTTTTTTTTGTCGTGACTTGAGATCAACCACACGGACCAAACTACTAAGGTGGTGTTTGGATGCTAATTGGGTTGAGGAAATGGAAATGAGGTGGGATATGAAGAGGTAGGATGGGGTTAGGGATACATATTTCATTTTCTCTTCCATTGTTTGGGTAGCTAACCTAGGATAGGGAAATAGCATAGGACCCACATATCACCTATCTCTATTTCCTACCACAACCCACTCCTTCCGGTGGGATGAGATCATTGGGAAATGAGCCCGTCATTTTCCTAACCCCAACCCATTCATTTCCCTAACCCAAGTTTTCAAACAAAGGAAATAAATTTCCCAACTCTCATTTCCTTAACCCATCCTCCCATTTCCCCAACCCAAGCCCTATCCAAACATCACCTAACGGTAGAAAACACTTACTAGACGAAAATGGGCGTAACCATGTATTAGACGGACTTGGACACATGTACAAGAGGAAGGTCCACTCAACACACGCATATACTCACTCCTAGGTGGATCACGGATACTAATCAGTAGTCTGAAGAACTAGCAGAGAAGGTACTGGAAGATACACAGATGGGATTCCCTCTACCAACAACTTGTCCCAACACCGAACCAACCCAACCCAGACGAGCTGAAGACGACGAACTCATGGGATCCTCACTGCTCAGGGCTTGCCCTTGTGCTGCGTGTAGATGTAGTCGAGGTGGGCGTCGCGGAGCAGCCGCCGCTGCACGCACTCGTCGTTCCCCTCCTCGCACGCCTCCTCCGCCTCCTCGGCCCCCATCAGCTCGGAGATGGAGAGCTCGTCGCCATTGCCCGCGGCGGCACCTCCCTGAATCACGAGGCCGTCTGCAGCATCCTTGTTGGCACCACGAGCACTCTCTGCGAACAGAAATACCAGTTGTAAAGCAGCCGAGCAGGTAGGAGTAGGACCGGCAAAGGAGATTTGAGCCCCCAAATACGCGGCCACGACGAGCAAATTACCGGTGCGAGCACGAGGAACAACGGCGGGCAGCGTGCGAGCCGCCGCCGCGCAGTGGAAGGCGCCGACGAGGAGGAGGAGCAGCGCAAGGGCGGCGAGCGGCGCCGGAGAGGTACGGCGGGAACGCGCCATCTCTGCCTTCACCGCTGCTGTGCTGCGCTGTCGAAGCGCGAGAGGCGGGGCTGTACGGCTCGTACTGAGACGGCAGTGTGGCTGTGGGAGCTGTGAACAAAACAGCGGGTTGGCTCTGTACTGGTGCTGGGTGCGCGGCTCGAATCGTGGCGATGGAGATGAGCAGCGCGACCAGCTGCTATTTATAGTGGCGCCACGCCGTGCCCGTGCTGGCGAGGAGCGCAACTTGCAGCGACGGGTTGGGTGTGCACGCGCGCGGTGGACTCGTCGGTCACCACACGTTCGTTACACACGTGTGTGCTTTCAGCTTCGGTGCCTAACTGATAACCGTACGTAGGCCTAAAACACACAGCATCCGTCTTTCTGCCCGCCTCGAGCGCAACCGAACCCTACTAGAATTTGAGTGAAAGACCAATACGTTCCAGGAAATTTCAGAGTACACACCACTCGCATTTTTTTGTGGTCAATCAAAACATTCAAAGTTTGCACAGACTGTTCAGATTCACATCACGAAAAGCCACACCTTTAGATTGTTTTTCTTGCCAATACTTTAAAACAGCACAATTTATATACTTTAGAATTAGATAAAATTTAATCTACATCTCGAAGATCGAAAGGCCGCCTCAGGGAAAATAAAATGTAGAGGCAGCATGCTGTAAAAAAAAAGAAGTAGCCTACACACCCGTCTTGTATTTTTCCCAATCCACTTTTCCTGATCTTGCGGTTAAAATGACATAATCTTTGTGCCCGGTAGTCAGTAGCGATACAAAGATTTATAAGACAAATGGGAGCGACAAGGGAAAAAAAGGATTGATACAACAATAGCGAAGAAGGCGGAAGACCAAGCAAACAATTTTGCCCATGCCCTGTTCTAGAGAAGTCAAGGAAGGAGAATAGTCAGATAGAGATCCGCATTGCCAAGAGTTGCGAAAATTCAGCACACGCCGGGATGACTAAAATTGTGACAATAGGCGGATAAGTCATCGGAAATAAATTCAGCGGACCAAAATGGCGACCCGAAGTATGTTCCAACGGCACGTACTACAACAGTCGGTCCGACGAGGAAGAGGAGCCAATCATGGCACAACCTAGGAGACTACTACTCGATCTATAGAAGGGGGGGGGGGTGAGCTCCATGTCCTTTCCACGGCAGGTGAAGTTGCCGGTGGGCAAGAAGGAGGGGCTTTTTTTCATATACCTATTGTGGAGAAGTCAAGGAAGTAGAGTAGTCGGATAAGAGATTTGGGTTGCTGAGAGTGACGAAAACTCGACATTTCAAGGGATGTCTAAAATTGTGACAGTTAGAAATATTAGAAATCTGGTGGATCGGACAAGTCATCCGAAATTAATTCGACAACATATCCTATGAGAACCAGGTTCGTGTAAGAACTATGAGAACTCTAATCTCGATCACATGATATTGATCCAATGCAGCGCATGAATTCAGGTGGGAGGGGGATTTACAAAATCACCGCCCACTTAATCATACTTTTGTAAATTCTCCCTCCCACCTCTCCCTATGTCCCTTGGATCAAGATCATGTGGCCTAGATTGAAGTTCTCATAGTTCTCACACGAACACTGGTTCTCATAGGATACGTTGCCAATTAATTCAGCTGACCAAAACGGCAACCCCACCTGCGTACGTGGCGGCGGTTGTTGGTAACCTGAACGTGAAACTTGGGAGAACGTTGTACACTTTCGAAACGCAAGTATATACGAGCACTGATATATCGGATCGCAGAAAGAGAGAAGGAAACGGTGTGGACGGAGGGAAGCAACTGGACATGGCGAAAGACGAGCGGTAGTGGGAACGCTGCTAGTCAATGTTTTCTACTAGCTAGTCGTGCCCGGCTTTCTCCGATCCTGGAAAAAGGAGAGTCCTGTGCCACCGGAGAACACGCTCTCACTCACAGTAGCTAGTAACAACGGACGGGTGGGTGCAGCAGCATGTGTGAGTCGGACAAGCATCAAAGTGCGGATAGCTTTGAGGCCAACCGAGGTCGCGGGCAACGCTCTCTTCCCACCGGAGAAGCCGCTTGCATGAACGCCAGGAGCAACCGAAATTCGTGCGTCGTGGTTATTGTGCGTTTCTGCATTTGCATCTCATCAGTCATCAGTAGTGACTCTCTGTTGCTCCAGATCCTAGCTAGTGCCTGCACGGGCCCCCATCTGTTGGTCCCACCTTCACATGCGTGGGCGTGGGGCTCAGCCGCGTGAGGCCTCGTTCGTTTCATGCCTCTAAAATTTAAGCATTGTCACACTAAAGAAAATCTTATTATTTATGAATATTTCAATCGATTTAATGACAAAACCTTTTTGATAGATTGATGTTAATTTTTTAGATAAATATGATGAGCTTAATTAATCTATATTTTACTAAAGTATTGCTAGTAACTGTTTTCTAATAACGACTTAATTAACCTCATTAGATTCGTCTCGTAAATTAGTCTATGACCTGTAATTTATTTTATAATTAAACTTTATTTAATACTTCTAAATAGTAAGATTAACTTTTTCATGTGACAGCTATAAAATTTAGACGTCAGAAAACGAACACACCCTAAGTTGGAATTCAAACGAATTCGTCGCTATGTTTCTGCACGCACGCACGCACGCATTGCCCGGCCGCCGGCGTGTCATCGTCGCTGGGAACGCGTCGTGCTGCAAGCTGGTGAATACAAGTCCAGTCTACGATGGGTGGCGCGCTTTCCTTATCCACCAAGGGCATGCAATGCAATGAGTGTAGATGCCTGCCCTGCCCTGCGCGGAAAATGAAATCAGAAACTGCTATTCCATTGGCATGGATATGGATACCGACGAGCATTTCCTACATACATCCAGGCGATCGACGCGTGTTTAATTTGCACCGGTCGGTCCACGCACGAATACCATTACCGAGAGTCCAGAACCATTGGATGTGCATGCACCAGCTTAATCGTCACAGCAGGCAGGGAGAGAGGTAAACCAGTTAATAAATCGAGACACGGAGAAAAGGCAGGCTATACGGCTCGTGCCTGAATTGCTCACCGCTGCTAGTGCGGAGCCGGGCTAATGCGTAATAATTGACACGACGCGCCACGGTTCATGGGAGGTGGACTCACCTATCGTTTTCTGGAACTCCGTTTCAAAGTGCACAACGTATCGCACCACATCATTTCCAGATACCACCGGGATAACGCTTACATTCCTTTCACATCCTAGTAAATCTTGTGACCTTACCATGACGTGACGAGTGTGTATGATCCCCGATCGAAAGTCGTTACGATATTTCTATGTCCTAACTCGCGAGATCATCACACCCACTCGTTTTCTCTCTTTGCCTTATCACGCGTTGCCTTATTCTGGTCATCGTTCCGGCATATATAGTTGGCACTCTGCAGATGGTCGACGTTATTAATTGTTGCTGATATCGCAACTAGTAGTACATAAATAGCACAGGCATGCGTATCAACTACTACCTCTGTCCCATTGAAAGTATCGTTTTTGACTTTTGATATTTCACGTTTGATTGCTTGTCTTATTCAAAAATTTTATAAGAATACAAAAATAAATATATTATTATTAAAATATCATTAATGATAAATTAAGTTAGAAAAAAATATATAGTATTTACAAAAATTTTGTGAATAAGACGAACAGTTAAAGAACGATGTCTAAAAGTCTAAAACGACACTTTCAATAAGACGGAGGAGTAGTAAGTTGCAACAGCGTCTAGATGCTTTCTTCAAGTGGAAGGGAAGGGCCCTAGGATTCTGGCATGGCCAACCTTTTTTTTTGAAGCAAATGGAGGGCCCAAGAGTCCATGGCCAACCCATATCTACATTGTTCGTTTTCTAGGGTCTAAAATTTATAGCTGTCACATCAAAAATAATCTTACTATTTAAGAGTATTAAATAAAGTTTAATTATAAAATAAATTACAGACCCCTAGACTAATTCACGAGACGAATCTAATAAGGTTAATTAAGTCATGATTAGAAGACGATTCATTGTAGCATCACTTTAGCAAAACATAGATTAATTAAGTTCATTAGATTCATCTCGAAAATTAACACCAATCTGTCAATAGGATTTTGTCATTAAATTGATCGAAATATTTATAAATAATAAGATTCTCTTTGATGTGACAGTGCTAAATTTTAGAGGACAAGATACTCGATTTGGATTCATATGCTCAATCAGTACAAATTTAAATCATTCATGCATTACACGTACGTGGATACTGTACTGCCTGTTGATCGTTAAGAAATGTTTAGGATTGCAATCATCCTTGGATGCGAACAGAGGCCACTAGCTAGTTTTCACAAAGGACGCAGGTGCGCAGCAGGGCATGCTTGTGTTGTGTGATGCGCCAGCAAACTACTAGCTAAAAGGAGAATGGGGCCCGGAGCTGGCTGGTGCGTTTGGTTGAGCGTCAACGAGGAATGGGACGAGTTATCTATGATATTTTGGATGAGCTCATCCATCATGGTGTTTGGTTCGATGGATAGAGTCATCCTTGTTTTTTGTTTGGTAGAAGGGACGAGGATGAGGAGAACAACAATCATTATCTAGTTACATTCTTAATTTATTTATAATAATATATGAAATAATTTTTAATATCACAAATTAATATTATCTAATCATTATCATCTCTAATCAATTATAATAATTTCTAATTAACACTAATTATACTTAGATTAGTTAATAAACTACTCACTAACTAACAATTTTGCACTTATAAATGCTAATTCTTTAGTAATATATACTAACTACTCATTCAACACGTTAAATTTCACTAATCTTTTACTAATAAGCGTCATCAACAAAGGTGGATGGCTTCGTCCCACTAAATTTGAGGGATGGTTTCATCCAGCATATTGAGGGAATATTCCTATAAGGGATGACACTGTCCCTCATTGATGCTGAACCAAACACCAAGCAAAAGAGGGATATCCCTAGATGACACCGTTCCATCCCTCTTCGTCCCTCCAACCAAACACACAGATGATGGTGGCTTGTTAGCACGCAACCGGCCAGTGAAACGACGAGTGGGCGTAATAATGCTTATTACTTAATTTAGCATGCTGATAGGGACGTCTTCGTGGTAGTGTTCATCGTCATAACCCCGGATGCAATGGTCAGACGAGTATCATGTAAAGCCCCTCCCTTTGTTTAAGAGTACAAAAAGTTTTGTCGGAATATTTCGGGATACGTGTTAGAAAACCAACGCTATCTCTAGAGCTACTCCCTCTGTCTTTAAGCATTCGTTAACTTGTATGTATCAGCTTCGTCATATTCAAAATTTTTGTTAAAACATTATTATTTATTTATAATTTGTTTTATTATTGTAAGTATTTATTATTAATTTTTGTATTTTTGTAAATATTTTAAATAAAACAAATGGTCAAACATAACAGATTGAATGTCAATAAATCCTTATATTCTTGGACAGATGGAGTAGTTGCCGCCATAGAAGACCACTGGTACTCTACTTGTAGCTACTGCCAGTGTTGAGAGCAGAAAAATAGGAGTATACATGTACCTGCACACAGAACGAACACATTCGACCAGTATGTCTTGTACTTTGCGCATCTAACTTTTGTTCGCCAACTGCAACATTCCTCACGCTTCACGATGAAGTGGTCAAGCGGCCGGCCTCAAAACTCTAGAAAAGGAGTGGACAGGAATAGTTCTCGTCGAGAAACTATAAACTCAAATCCAGCATGCCTAGCAATTTATTTTAGTATCACCATCACCATCTCTGCTAATGAGCATGCATGAGGGCACACGCACGAAAACAAGATGCTCCATGCCATCACCTGTCTTTGCAGTTTGATAAATGAAGCATGATCAAGCATACTCGCCGATGAACAGGTTGTGCTTGACTTATGTTGTTTAATCCCAAATGGTGCTCTCGTGCTCGTATCAGACAACAGTTTCAGCGGCGGCGGCAAAGATCTGATGCGTGCATCGCGCAAGATGCTTTTGTGATCTGAAAACGCATAGGCCAGTGCCGGCGAGAGCCTCGAGCAAAGCCCGTCTACTGGAAACGCAACACAGCTGTTACCGGAAACATCTGACGGAAATGCTTCACGACGACAGACCTGTGCTTGAAGCCTCTTCATTCCATTTGAACTGCATATTGTGCGCATCGATTATCTTCCACCGGCCGTGACCAATCAGCATGCCATCTCCGGCCCGCTCAAAGTGTCCAGGACCAGTTCGGCATTTACAGAGGTTGCCGGAGCGCAGCTCCTTTAAGGGCTTGTTCGGTTGCAGAGGAATGAAAAAGGGCCCAGAATTATTCTAGGAGGGGAATGAGTGAAACCGGTTGGTTCACTTCAACCAGTCGGTTTTAATTTTTCAAGGGATTTCAATTCAGTTAGAATACTTTCATCTCAAAAATGTTGTTCGTTTACATAGGAATGATTCCAACTGGATTTCAGCAACAAAAGTAAAATAACTTCACAAGAATTTTAGCAAATCTGGTAGTATTTCAGCCCACATTACAACAGTCTTTCAACCTATATTATAGCAGTATTTGGACAGTATTGAAGCCAAATTACAGCAATATTTAAACTCAGATTACAACAGATTTTGGGCAGTATTTCAAGCAAATTACAGCAGTATTTAAAACTAGATTACAGCATCCTAGGAGGGCGGAGGCTCGTCTTCTCCAATAGAGGGTGCCGGGGCGATCTGCAAGTTACAAAGGCAAATAGCTCAACAAAGAACTAATACATCAGGAAAAAGACTTGGCAAACGGGGGCATATGTAACCATATGCATCATGTAGAAGACACCAAATTAGCTGGCAGAGAACTCATTATCCAATGGAAAGTTTTGAAACAGCCAGAACAAATCAACAAATACTAACATAAATTCTTGTTTATGCCAACCAGTGTGGTTTCATTATTCAGAGTAATGGCATATCAAATTACTAGAGAACTCACATACCATATAAATGATCCGAATAACAGCTAATAACAGAAGCATGTTCCCATTTATCTATGTCATGCTATATTCATGTTTTATTCTAGTATGGAAAAAGAAGAAAAGAGAGCATCTTCACCCTTACTGTCACTCAATAATTAACAAAGAGCACAAATCGCAACTACCGTCTGCGATATGTATTTGCACCAACTAAATAATTGAAGAAGCTAACTTTCAGTCAAGTACTTGTTACTCAAATCCATCAGAACCGCATCAACTAAATAATTCAAGAAGCTAACTTTCTGTCAAGTACTACTTACACTTGGTTCACCACTCAATTACCTTTGATGTCCTTCTCACCCTCACTGTCAGACATCAAGTAGACAAGCACTGTCTGAGCCTCTGAGGTACTGGCTAACTATACCTTGCCCCTCAGGACTGCATATCAACGACATATATGGCACTGTTAGAGTCCAAGTTGTCAAATGTTATTTGCTAGGTAAAATGATCCCTCATGCCATGAATAATCGTATAGAACTTTCTGAGGATGGAAAATAAAAAGAAATTCATAAAACATTGAACAACATATATGGATACATTCTACATGAATATGAAGTCCTACTGAACAAACATTTATGGTTCAAACATTCTACAAGAAGCAAGAACCAAGAACCAAGAACAGTAGAGCGATGTGATTAATTAGTTTATCCACTGCAACCATCCTTCAATCATTATAAGAGTAGTAATACTATAAAAGAGGTTCTCATTTTATTTTCTGATAATAAATAAAAGGTAGCGTTCTACTGGTAGTGGCCGGACCCGGAGAAACTGACAGAACAACATTTTCTCTATTTCCATCAGACATCAATGCACTAAATACATGCTTCATCAGTTACTACGGTAGATGACATGATTTGTTTGATGCAGCAGCGAAACATTACAGTTAAGAAGCTAATCAGACTAAAGAGATTATTAGCATCTAAAGTTTAATATATCCTTAACAAACACAATTTCCTACCACATTATTTCCATCCATTGAACTGCTAGAGTGAGTGCTGCAGCGAAGTGTTATTTTATCTTGCTATTGAAAAGAAAGCAACCAGTAATCCCCGGAAAACAATGCATTATTTATCAAATAGAAATTAATTTAGAGAAAAATTCTACAACTCAAGAAAGTCGATATGTGCAAGAACCGGCATATCTTTTCAACAGCCATCACTAACCTGTTCAAGTTTTAAAACCAGTCAAGTATAAAAACCCAAGATAAGAAGTCAACATGCAACAAAGGACCAAAACTTTCATCAGAGATGAGTCAACATACATCCAATTTCAGTTATGACCAAAAGTAATCAAAATCAGGAACATTCAGAAATTTGGATGGAACTTGCTTGCTTGCGCAGAATTAAAAAATTTCCATGCCATGCTCTAGTCTTAATGAGGCTAATTCAGGTTGAAGAAAGTTATGCCTCTCGAAAGCTAATTCAGCTTGTAACGAAACGTATAGGCATGATCGAACAAAAAGAAAGACAACTCCGTCGTCAGTCCTCTCACTTGTAATGGAGCAAACTAGAGTACAAGAGTTCACCTGTAAAATACTGCTACTTGCTGCATCTCGGCAAGTACTAGAGCCACAGGTAGTCATTATTAATTTGGTGATTTCTTTGTTGGCTCTTGTCGACAATTTTAGGACAGCACTGAAATTAAAAAGGTGACAAGCAGGATGAGGGTCTTGTTACATCATGGCGTGAAGTTCCTTCATCGAGGAGGCAGGTGCTGAATGCCAGCGTGTCGTCCATGCTGGAATGATACGTGCAGAAACCTGACCACGGTGGCATCGAGCGTCGATTTCGTGCTGGGGCGTGAGCAGTCAATCAACTGCGTGCTCTGCATCCTCTCGTGCAAGTCCAAGAACAACGATGTGTTGGTGGGCGCAGACGAGCAATGGGCGTGGTCAATACCACCATCACCGAGGGCTTCGCACAACGCATCGCCCCGCGACGGGTGCGAGGCTTCCATGGGCCCTCGCTGGCACGCGCGTGGTGTAGCTGAGCGTGATGAAGCTGCTCGCCGCCGGGCACGGACGGCTGGCCGAACACCACAAGTGATCTGAGAGGACACACGGTGAAGAACTCTAGCCTGAATCTAGAGTGGGAGGGAGAGCAAAGGGGAGGCCATGATGAGGGATTACCAGGAGAAGCTAGCCGTTGAACGGGAAGAAGCCTTTGTTGCCGACGCGTTGCGGCTTTCCCGCCTGCTACTCGCCGCCGCCTTCTCTTATCGCCGTCGGCCGTCGGCCTCGCCCTCGCCCTCGCCTGCTTCACGAAGCGTTGCATCGATAGGGTTGGAGAATGATTCCGGACCTCGGGAGGTGCAGTTCGATTCCGGCCCTCACAACACACAGAATGGCCGAAATTGGCCCATCTTTATTCCGCGCGGTGCATAACCGAACAGCGATTTTTTCATGCACGGGATTTCATTCTGGGCCACAATGTTCCGGCCGGATTGGGGCTCTTCCGGGCCTGATCCGGTGCAACCGAACAAGGCC